>JAMPIV010009111.1:600000-1037867 GCA_024509875.1 Oreohelix idahoensis
AACTGTGGTTGACTGGCAAAAGGCAAGCTATGCCTTTTGCAGTCCCAATGATTTGGAGAGAGCCCACTGATCATCTCAACAACTGTTACTTTTGCATGGTCCCTCCAAGTGGGAAAGGCATATCAAAGAAGAAAAAATGGACTCTGGAATATCCAAACATCCCCTCTGCAATACGTCCGGTACCACATGGCGATGACTACCAGTTCCCAAAGTGCCAGAATCATTTTCAGCTACTTCCACTGATGAAGAAGAGGACATTGGTGGTCCTGAAC
Source organism: Oreohelix idahoensis (assembly GCA_024509875.1). NCBI lineage: Eukaryota > Metazoa > Mollusca > Gastropoda > Stylommatophora > Oreohelicidae > Oreohelix > Oreohelix idahoensis. Next base: position 600,273 of record JAMPIV010009111.1, read on the forward strand.
CATCAATCTCAAGCGACCCAGATTTTGAGCAAACTACATCCACTAAACCACACTTAATAACCCAAGGTGAACTAATTGATCTCGTAAGAGATCTGAATTTACCGAAGAACAAGGTGGAGCTTTTGGGTTCCAGATTGCAACAGTGGAATCTCCTGGCAGAAGATGTTACAATTTCTGTGTATAGCATACGCCAGAAGCCGCTGATTACATTCTTTTTCAAAGAGGGTGACCGTTCTGCGGGCCACAACATTTCTGGTTTAATGGCAGCCCTCAAAATCAATTACATACCGGAAGAGTGGAGGCTTTTCATTGATTCATCCAAGACGAGTCTTAAAGCTGGTTTGTTGAATAATGGTAATGTGTTACCGTCAATTCCAGTTGGTCACGCAGTTCATATTTAAGAAACTTATGAAAACATTAAGCAGCTTTTGAAGTGTATAAACTACGATCATCATCATTGGTTACTTTGCGGTGACTTAAAAGTGGTCGCTCTTTTGCTTGAACTACAGGGTGGATACACCAAGTACTGTTGCTTTCTCTGTGAGTGGGATAGCCGTGCACGAAGTGACCATTACATCAGAAGACATTGGCCAATCAGGCAGTCATTGCAGCCTGGCAGTAAGAACGTTGAGAACCCAGCACTTGTTGACACCAGCTAGATTTTGTTGCCACCCTTGCACATTAAGCTGGGTCTCATGAAAAACTTTGTCAAGGCAATGGAGAAAACAGATGAGGCTTTCAAATACTTCATCAGAAAATTTCCAAGACTGAGTGAAGCTAAAATAAGAGAGGGAGTATTTGTTGGTCCGCAAATTCGAAAACTTCTTCATGATGACGAGTTTCTTTGCGTGTTGCATGGCAAGGAAAAAGAAGCATGGCTAGCATTTAAGTCAGTGGGGTGGAGCCGCGCTAGCGTAGCGGTTACAACACCGCTCTAGCGACCGGGTGATCCAGGATCAAACCCGGCCGACGGCATTTGAGGATTTTTCGTCGACCGGGATTTGGATTAGATTAACTCGAGACTGGCGAGGACATTTGAAGGAGTGTCGTCGACCAGGGACTGGCGGCTCATGAGCCGACCCAGCTCTAATGGGTACCTCCGAAATCGGCGAGTACCTGCCTGAATGGCGAGGGACATCTGTCTATGTACAAGAAAAAAGGGATACTTACGTAAAATCAATGTCAGGTTAAATATTAATAATAATCTGAGATTTCGCCTCGAGTATTAGCGGGCGTACGAAAAAAAAAAAAAAAAAGTCAGTGGTGGACAATTTTCTTGGAAACAACAGATCTGATAATTACAATGAAATTGTAGAAAATCTCCTTCTGAAGTATAAGAGTCTTGGCTGCAACATGTTTTTGAAAATTCATTTTCTGGATTCTCATCTGGATTTCTTTACGTCAAACTGTGGAGCGGTCAGTGATGAGCATGGTGAACGATTTCACCAGGACATTGCTGCTATGGAGACAAGGTATCAAGGCAATTGGAGCCCTTCAATGCTTGCTGATTACTGTTGGACTGTGACAAGAGACATCTCATCGATTGACTACAAGAAGCAAGCAAATAGAGCTCTAACAGCAACTGAATAATGACGGAATGGGTTCAAATGTGCCTTTTTAAAACATGATATGTGAACTTTAAATAATGTTTTAATTTTTTCTATCATTTTATGTTGAAATATCAATTAATTGAGTATGTATACACAATTTTTATAATGCTAAAGTAGAAAGACTAGCTGTTCACCCCAGAGAATTAAACAAGCATACATTATTTGTATTACTGTCATGTAAATTCATCATTAAAAAAAAAAAAAACCAGAGCCAGTTGGTGAATTTCATTATGATATTTGAAATCAGCATGTCAAAATCAATAAGAAATGTATATTTAATTTCTGGTACAAATAACTTTTGAAAATGTGTTGACTAGTGTTATATACAGGCTCGTATTTCATAGCCCGTTCTCTCAAATGTAATTGCCAGCCGTGTACCAGAGCAAAATTGTCGATTTGCCTTTAAGTGGGAACATTCGAGTTTGATAAGCATGAATTATTAGCGTGGTACTTTATTGATTGTAGTTGAGTATTAGCCTGATCAGTAAGTTTTCTTGGGAAGTTATTGTTAATTTAATTCTTACCGCCAGAGCCATCAATACTATCTTAGTGATAAACTGGGAAAACGTAGGTGGTCCATTTAATTCCTTCTTGAAGGAATAACAATATGTGTGACGGGTTGTGAGTTGAGATGTTACGGGCGTGATTTGTATTATTTCAAAGACGGTCTGTAGAGAAACCCGCATCTGTGATTAATGGTAATGTACAGAATGGCGGAAGCGCGTGTAATGTATCTCATTGAGAGTTTATTCTGAGTTAACAGTTACACATATATATATTTAGACGGGAGTGGAGTTGTGAAATTGTATTCACGTGGGTGCTCCTCTTTGATGATTATTGGAGTTGTGGAATTGTAAGCACGTGGGGCTGTTAATTAATGAATATTAATGAGGGACCACGTGGTTGTAACTACTGGGGTTTTAATTGATAACCTGGGGTTGTGTATAACTTGTGGGCAGTATGCAGATGCTAGCGCAACTGTTTATACGTTATTGTTTGTGCATTTGTTGTTCTGTGTATTCAGAAGACGTGAGATGTCATTTTAAAGAAAATTATTTTGTATTAAATTTTGTATGGATTTATATTACTGTACGGGAATTTAATGATTCCTGGGGAGGTCTATTTTAATTTTGTTGATCACTGAATGAATTTAGTGTCAGTGTATAAATGGGCCAAAGTATTTTTGCACAGGTAGAGCCCAGTGAAAAACTGTTGTGTTTCAGGGGTAGTCATGCAGAACAAAGACGATCTAGGTCAGCCGAGCTGCGAGCTGATTACCAAACAGGGGAATGGTTATTTTAGAATCGGGTAGAGAGAAGAGAAGGGAGTTGAGTGGTGGGAGAGCTGATTTTGGGCAAGATTAATAGGTATGGTGTGGTGCATAACGGGAATAGTCAGGGAGTTATTTGTTATATAGGAATATGTTATTGGTGTGTTGTTCAGCTGTGAATTTTCTATTTGTCTACAGCGAGTAGCGGCACAGTGGGATAGAGCAAAATTTGGCACCACAAATTTCCCCACGGCGAAGTTTGGCCTCTCAGACAAATCAGAGTTTTGAGATATTGCCAGAGTCGAAAAAAGAAGAGAAATACGTTTTCCAAAGGCAGGGGAAGACATTTCTCCAGTGGAATAGGATTGTTGGATAAATCCTAAGCTCTGATGCTCGATCTTGTTACACACGCAAATGAGCATGCTGCCAGCTTTGTAGTAATTATTTCGCTTCGTCCCGGCCATAATAAAGCCGAAGGTTCACAGCCCAGAGAGGGGTAAACGGGCAAGTGAATCTAGATGTGTTAGTAGTAACCAGCTACAGTTTCCAGTCCAGAATCCAGTGGGTTTTTTATACCTTAGTCGTCAATCTCAGAATTGTGGAGAGCAACAGGGTAAAATCCTCTCTACAGGTGGTAGACCAGAAAGACAGAACTGAGACATAGTTTGGCATAGATCATAGCAGAGGTCAGCTGTTGAAGTTTAGAGGTGCAGTTAGCTGTGTAGCAGTGTTCAGGAGATTTCAGGATAGGCTGTGTAGTAACGAAGTCTGTGCAGAGATGGTATAGACAATTCGTAGTAGTTCCGGCTGACTGTGTAATTAGCAGTAACATTAGAATTTAGAATAGCTAGTTGAGTGGAGGCTCGACATCTGAGATCCCACCAAGTTCAGTGTGGTTTGTTAATCTTAACTTCTTTCCCTATCCAGGTTGAATTTGTGGGTGAAGGGTTGGGTTGATGTAAAATCACGTTTTAACTGTGCATTCTTTGTTTCCAGGTGTGCGTACACGCACTTTATTTATTTGACATGTATTGGAGTTTTGTTTAAAGGTGTAAATAAAATTGTACATTATAGTCTGGATCAGTCACTTTATTTACGTACAGTAGCTATCTGTTGTCTGTATCGTGGTGTATGGGAATCTTAAGTTAACCTTATCCCCTTAGGGTAGTTAGAGGTAGTTGAAACTATAGCGATCTAATACGTCCGGAGTGGCGAGGAAGAGTCAACTTTGGTTCTTAACCTCGGAGTCAATAGTTTCAACTGTTCACATTTTCACTATCATTTTCATCTAATCTATCTTTTTCAGTCTTTCTTCTCACTAGTGTCTTGTCACTATACGTAGACAGCCTCTAGTCTTAAATCCACGTCGTGACACAGCCAATTCACTTAACCTTGTTGGAGAAAAGGCAGTGTCTACTGTACCTGAAGTTGATGACTATTTTGGCATTTTGCAGGAGCTGTATGTTTTCTTTTCTGGATCTCCACGAAGATGGGGCATTTTGGTACAGCTGGAATATGCTATTACAGCTGGAATATGCTATTGTACAGTCGTTTGGGAAGAAGTGATGAAGCGTTTCAACAAAACAAGTAAGAAACTCCAAACCCCTGGTTTTGATGTATTTGAAGGTTATCTTCTGCTTTCATCTTTACTTTTGTTTGTTAAAGAACTCAGAGAAAATTCAGCCGATAGAATTGCACACTATGAATCAGAAGCAAAAGGTTTGTGTGAAGATATCACTTCAAGTTATGCTGATGCTTCCATACGCATTGCTACAAGGAAATTTTCAGATGGAACAAGTGGTATTGCTTCTTTGAGAAGAGCTGACAAATTTAGGATAGAAGTTCTATATCAACTGTATGACTGCTTGATAATCCAGTTACGCAAGAGGATTAACCCATATGAGCAGATTGCAAAAATGTTAAGTTCCTCTCAGAACAGGTGAACAATTCTGAAATTGATGATGATAGTATTCAACTTATAATATCGTATTACAAAGATGGTATTGGCCACAAATTAGTAAACGAGTGTTATCAATTCAAAGTTCCCTTAAGAAATCCTATAACACAGAAGAAAACACGCCATCTAAAATGCAATGCGCAGAAGTTCTTCAGCTTATTTGTGAGCAACACCTAATTGAAGTGTTCCTCAATATTATTACTGCGCTTAAGCTATACTTAACAATGCCCATCACGAGCTGTGAAACAGAAAGGAATTTTTGTAAGCTATCCTTTATTTTAAAAAAAATATTTCGGTCTACCATGACTGAAGAGCGCTTAAATTCTTTATGCATATTGTCTCTAGAAAATGACATTGCAAGGAAGCTCTCATACGTCAAAACTGTGCGAGAATATGTTGCTAGAAAAAACAGAAATAAGAGTATTTTGTAAAATGTGCTTCATGTAGTATGTTCTGGTAAGTTTAACTTTTCCTTCTGAGCTCAAATCTCTTATGGATACACCTTGTCAGCCTTGTTTTTTAACAAATGTATTAAAATATTTTATATTTTCCTCATTGCTAATTTTCTTAACTTATAATTTTCTTGGTATGTCTTCAACGAACTAATTCTAAATGATGAAGGCAATCATTAAAATAGTTAAGATTTGAAGTAACATATACCAAGGTGGATAGTGGTTTAGTGATCAGAACATACGCCTTCCAAGCAAATGTTCTGCATTCAACTCCCAGCAGAGTTGTTTCTTTTTTGAAAATTCATTCATTTGTCTTCAGTTTTTATATGTGCGTTGTTGTGGATCTACTATAAAGCTTGAACTTCAGGTCCTCCAAGTCCATTTATCTCTATAATACATTTCTTTCCCATCCTCACAATTTTTTTTTAAATAAAAGGGGCCCCTTCAAGAGTTCAAGCTTCAGGGCCCCCAAAATGTAGATCCGCCACTGATTATAGGAAATAGTCACTTATTACTTTCTGATAGAAACTTCTAATGGTTGTGTGGAAATTTTATATGCCTACTTGTGTAGTTAGACACCAGTTTAGAACTTTCACAGCAATCCAGAAAGCAGCCACCAGCTGGAGATATAATTATATCTTATGTTTAAGTCACAACTGTATTATTATAGCAAAAACATTGCATTTTCCATGTATTAAATTTTGGGAGGTTATTACTTTTTCCCTTTTTGTGTATCGACCCCAAAGGGCGCATACCACTTATTATGTAATGTCAAATGCTGTATTTTTATGTAAATTCACTTAATGTTGTAAGACGAATAGCATATCCAGTCAGCTGGAACTACAGGGTTAGATATCCCTTATGTTGAGTCGGAAGAGGACGGAGTAGATTTTCCTGTCAGAACATTTACTGACAGGTATATGGGTTTACAGATTATATTAGTCTATGCAGGCGCATGCTGATAATTGATAGAGTGGAAGTAACAGGAGGGCGACTCACACGGATAAAGAGAGCCAAGACTATCATAGCAATGACAACCATAATTATAGATCCCATAGTGGAGCATAACTGTTTATTATAACGTTATTATAATTGTATTGTTTGCTTGATATAAAAGTCGTTTCTTTTTGGATCTCAGTTTCAGGGCACCGCATTGCTATAGCAGGCCCCCCTACCTGAAGTACAACCCTTTATCAACGCACATCCCTCTAATGGGAAATAAGCTCACGCAGTGTGTAACGAGCCATAGCAAATCTGAAAATCGTATTTGGCAGTAGTGGTTTCCTACTCGCCTCTTGATCACCAGTCAGAGCGTTGCGGCTTCCAACATAACTATCAGCCCAGCGTCTTTAGCAGAATTTAAATCACCAGACTTTGTGTGCTTAAACGGAGCACTCAGTCACATATAAGAGTTCAAACCCAGCCAAACCGGATTTAAACATCAAGTACGCAGGCGAACTTACACGTGCTGGATAATAGCACAGTGGGCCGATTGTCCTAAATTTGACCTCGTCTTGTGTGTGTTTTCAGGTCATCAAAAACCTCAGCACGTATTAGCGGTCAGCCGAATATGGACAGAGAAATCTACAAGCCTCTCTCACTATTAGGGTGTAACCACCAGTGCATGGATAGTGTCTACAGTGTAGTTAATAGTGAAAATTCATCACCTATAGGAGGATATATATATATAGCTGGAGCTGGGTTGGTCATGTCCTCAGAAGAGACCCCGATGCCATCATAAGAACAGCTATGCTTTGGACCCCTGAAGGAAAGCGAAAGAGAGGCCGACCAAAAACAACTTGGCGGAGGACTGTGGAGGCTGAGATGCAAAGAATGAACCAGAGTTGGGGCACTGTACGAAGGATGGCCACCGACCGTGCAAAGTGGAATCAATTTGTTGTTGCCCTACAAGACGCCACTAGGCGTGATGGCCACTGACTGCTTTGACGGTCGGTGGTTAAGGATCGAAGAAGAAGAAGAAGATATATATATATATATATATATATATATATATATATATATATATATATGTATAAAGACACTACCTGGAGTATTGATCGTGGTTCCTCAAAAATGGAAGGATCGAAGACTGTTTATTCATTTCTGGATGTTCTACAGGTTTTATGTTGGTGGTTTGTGTGTTCGTTGGTGTGTAGTTGCATAGATGTAAACTTTGATGTGATTATTGATGTTTCTTATGTTGTTGTGATGATATGCATTATTTTCATATATATTTCTTCTTTAATAAATTTTACTCATTTATTAACGCGTTGTTCACGACCCTTTCATCCATACTTAATATTACAAGCTCTTTACTATAGTCTCTATTTTTGACAAGAGAAAAGAGAGAGAGAGCGGGTGATGTTTAGACTATTTAAGTGCACTGAGGCTTGGTGAGAGAGATAACTTTAGTGAATCCTCTTCCAGGTTGGGGGAGGGGGGTACTATTACCGTTTATCGTTCTTAAAAAGATCTCGAGAACCAACTACAAGATCTCTATTAAAGGGAAGGGAAAAGTCTACTATATAAATCTGTTAAAGCAATATTTGGAAAAATTGGTGCCTTTTCCCGAACATCTCCTGGCAGTCGCTACAGCAACCGAAGATGAGGAAGATGACGATAGTTGCATGGAATTCCCACTGCAACAAACGGAATCGTACAAAGATGTTAAATATATCTGTTTAATTAATTTATTTTTATTTAAAGAGGAGTTGTATCCAAAGAACAAAATGTAACCGTAAAAAAACTTACTTACTTACTTAGTCGTTCCCCTTCTACCGTTGTCGTAGATTTTCGATAGGGGAATTAAGACTTGGGTTGGTCCCTTCTGAATAGATTAGAATAAGTGATAGTCACAGTAAGAAGTAGTAATAGCAATAGATTTTCACGAGTGAGATGGTAGAAATGTGATAGAGGCTGTCTCTGAAATCAAGAAATCTTCTCTCTTTCACCTATCATCTACGACAGATTTAGATTGAGTCAGACAGTCTAAACACATATATATGAAATATATATATCCACTCACAAACATACACACATAAGACGACAGTTAGACGTACAGACGTGGGAAAAACTATGACAATGATTATATGAAGAGTTTGGGAAAACGAACTGACCGACACGCTGGAATAAATTTTATGAGTAGTTTATTTACCAAGACTAAACTTCTCTCACAACATATCAAATCACATCAAGCATATACAAAAAAATCATAAACAAAAATCAAGAAATGCTACAAGAATGATAGACCCGTTGGTATGATCCTTCCCTCGATGTATAGCTCACAGTCCAGTTAGAAGAAAGTGATAGCCTAAAGAGTCACAGATACATATGATTTAGTCTAAAATTCTTCCCCTTTAAGGTATGAACAGACTGGATAATCTGATCTAGTTTAAGGGAATATATATATATATATATATATATATATATATATATATATATATATATATATATATATATATATATATATATATATATATATATATATATATATATATATAGTTAGCAATACCTTGCATAAAGAAATGTTATGACAGCAAAAAATGAATGGGTGTCAAATTACCACCATAAAGAGATCGCTCAGTCCTGCATTCACTCTATTCATTCAACTGTGATCACGTGCATTTTTTTTTATACTCACAGCTTTGGTAGCCACTTCGGGAACAAAAAAAAAACAATATTTTTAAGACTTGCCCAAACAGAATCTTCAATGGTAATCTTGGCCAAGAAAACCCCAGGTCCAAAAAGACGGGTTGAATTCACTACTTCCGGGACCGTTCTCTTGGGAATACTATTGTTTTGGATGTCTGTTTAAGTCACATAAAATTGTCCAGGCACGAGCGTTTATAGCGAGCACAGTGTCAACATCTTAGATTTCAAATGAATGAGGAATGTCAGGTCGGCACCTTCTCTCAGTATAGGAATTTAGTTGGTCACACCACCACTTGTCAACAGTGTCGGGAAAGTTACTGATTGAAATATGTTACTTGCCACAAAGGCTGAAAAATGACTAGAGTGTTCTCAGGAAGAATCAAATCAGGCTCGATGACCCGTTACTTCTTTAAAATCTTAAAGTTCTTGCAAAAGTTATACATCAAATCCTTAAGGTAAGAATGTTTGTTGTTTTCTTCACAGATTTATCTCTTTACACAAACGCTGGCAAAGTTTGGGTACCACAGTTTCACTATATATAAATGGAAAGAACACATATCAAATAATTATACATACTATAACTGATAATTTAAACTGCAAGCGTAGCTTGTCTTATAGTTTAACACTTCCCGTGGAATAAGTTATATTTAAAAATCAAACATCCTGAATTAGGAATACCTACGCATTCCGTCAATACTCAAGATGTTGCAGTCATCTAATAAGTTAGTTTTAAAATATTCTCGACTGCGTATTAGCAGTAAAATTAAATCCATTATGGCTACATGATTTTAAGCTAGGAATTATAATTTATTCCGCTTTCCACTGTAACTCGTCGACTAGAGAATATAACAGACTTAGGAATTTAACTCTCTGCACAAATCTAACTAGCAAAATGAAATAAGCGATTAACCACTTTAACACTTACAAAATACTAGATAAATAATATAAGATTTACCTCAACACAGAACTACTAAGAACTTAAACCACTACGATCATACTAAATGACATCTCTATTAACAGAGATTTTAGAAATCGAACGAAGGCTTGTTCTAGTCTTGACTGCGATGTTACTGAGTGAAAATGAAATCTAACTCCCTCCAGTATATATGAAACACCAGACAAAGATGTACACTATTTCCATAAACTACGCAATAGCCTCCCCTTCTCTTAACACCTCCTGTCTTCGCACCTCACGCCAAAATGACCATTCTGAGCGAATGCGTGATGGCGCCTTCTCCACTCTGACACTGAGAATCTACCGAGGAAACTACGTGTCAGATGCAAAATACCAGACAAATGTCTGATACTGCGCCGGGAGATGTCGGGATTCACGCCTCATCTCCGCGCTCACCGAGAAGCTACGTTTTGACAAGGGAGAATGCAGACGATATGTCAGCCCTATGTCTGAGATAGCCAAAAATTCACAGTTATTTCGTCAATCTGCAGCGATTGACCGAATGCATTCTCACGCCAAATCGTCTGGTACAAGGGACTGACACGTTACGTAAAAAGTTGCTCGTTTAATCAGCAATGAAATGCGTTTCTAAATGAGAAACGAAACTGGCGAAGTTAAGAATGGGAAAAAAATAGTTTTCGCAAACGAATGGATGCGAAAAATACAGGAAAAAGGTAAGGAGTGATAATAAAATAGAGGATACGGGTGAAAGAAAAAGAAGAGGATATAGGCAATTCAATGATCATAAAACCTCTGTGACAACCGTGAAGTGTAGAGGTTTGGAAGAGAGAGCGCCAGACTATCTTATCGGCTGTCTTCCTCCTCGCTTAGTTCCATTTTATTCCTCGGTCCTTCAAAGATTGTCTAATGTTGTCCTCCCAGCGAACTCTGGGTCGTCCTGGGGGTCTGGATCCCTGGCTCTTTGTTTCCCATGCTTGTCGTGGTAGCCGATCTTCTTCCATTCTGCAGACATGGCCAAACCATTTTAGTTCGGACTGTTCTACTTGGGTCTGCAGGGGGTGGGATTTTAGGCCTTGACGTATCGTCTGGTTGCGGACCATGTCTCTTCTTGTTACTTCAACCACCTTCCTCAGATACCTCATTTCTGAGGTTTGGATCTGGCTTTTGTGGGTTGTAGTCATTGCCCATGACTCGCATCCATATGTCAAGACTGGGACATAGGTGGAGCGGTATACAGCCATCTTCGTTTTCTTACCAACCTCTCTCTTGCTGAGGAATCCTCGATTTATGGCCTGAAAAAGTCTCCCGGCTGCAGCTTTTCGAGTGGGCAACTCTTCTTTGATGCCTCCTTCCGGTCTATAATAGCTCCGAGATATTTAAAGTGGTCGAACTGCTCCAGGACCTGTTCTCCCAGCTTAATCTGATGTCTTCTTTTTTCTAGTGATATTACCATGGATTTTGTTTTAGAGCTGCTTGGGACCACCCCTCTCTTCTCCAGCTCTTCCTTCCAGACTTGCAGGTTGGATTGGAGATGTGCCTCTGATTTAGCAATCAGGGCAACATCATCAGCAAATGCCAGCTCTGAAATACACACCTGTCTCATCTTCCAGTACCCCACTGAATACTTTCTTGTTCTCTCCTTACATGTCTTGATAACATCGTCCATGAGGAATATGAAAAGATAAGGTGACAGGATATCACCTTGTCTTACACCAGTGGTGGTCCTGAACTCTTCTGACTTATGGTTTGCTAACCTCACGTAATTTCTGCAAGACTTTTAGAAGGTCTGTATAGCATGAATCAGAGGTACTGGAATGTTCTTCCTTGCCAAACAGTCCCAAAGTTTGCTCCAGGGGACCCTGTCAAACACCTTTTCCAGATCTATGAAACAAAGATGGATCTCACTCTTATACTCAAGAGCCATTTCACTCAGCTGTCTGAGTGTGAAGATTAGGTCTTGAGTACTTCGGTTTGCTCGGAATCGACACTGGACCTCATCCAATTGTGGCTCAGCTAGGCGTCGGAGTCTCTGCTCTTGGATTCTAGAGTAAATTTTACCAGGGACACTGAGAAGGGATATGCCTCTGTGGTTTCCGCATTGTCGATTGTCACCCTTTTTGAAAATTGATGTTATGATGGCAATCTCCCAATCCTTTGGTATGGTCTTGTTGCACACCACGCTGTCTGTAGGACCCTTAAGAGTAATAGGTCGCCTGATTATCCCATGTACTTAACCATTTCTGGGGTTATACCATCATGTCCTGCTGCTTTGCCCATCTTGATTTTCTCCAGTGCTGCCTTCAGTTCTTCCATCTTTATGTCATCTTCATCAGCATTGGTTTCCTCTTCTGTGCTAGTCGTTATCATTTCTGATGCTTGACCTTGCTCATCATCAAGGAGTTCTGAGAAATATTATTTCCATCTTTCCATATCTTCCTTCGGGGCAGTAAGCAATTTGCCTTGCTTGTCCTTTATAAATTAGACAGGGCATTGTTTTTCCTTCCTCATGTTATTTAGGGTCTTATAGAACAATTTCTCGTTTTCTTGCGCATCTTTTTCTAGCTTTTCTCCAAATTCTTCAGGGTCATGGCTGTTGAGGTGGGTGCAAGAGGTCTCGTGGCGGCCCCAGTGTATGATCTACTGAAACTGTTGGGGTTGAGGGGACAGTCAAGAGCAAGGTCACTCAAGAGGCTCAGCGAAACTGAGGAGAAGGCATAGTGCTGGCTGTGGAACAACCGCAACGGGCTATGGAAGTCGGGACAATAATTTGTTTTCTACATAGGGGTTACTTTCACAATTGCCTCCAGCTGGCAGGAAATAGGAGTGAACTTGAAAGCTGCAACCAAGGTGGAGTGGGTTCAATTATCTGCGCCAAACAACAGGAGGCTGGAACTTGAGAGTCATGGCCAAGTTTGCCCGCCTCCCTTAGAGTGTAAAAGAGATTAAAGGGCCGAAACATTTGATGGAGGGGGCGACTTCTGATGATCAGATTGCCTCCTGTTGTATCGCTCTGTAAAGAGTTTCCTATCATCTCATGACACTGTAATAGATGAATCAACAAGGCTGAGACTGTTGGATTTTGGCTTCAAACGTGGGACTAGCAGAGATGGACGTGAGAGAGGATGGATCCGTCGTATGTAAAACTAGCTTGCTACAAGTACAATTAGCATTCATACTCTTCGACATTTGCTGAGAGAGACTGAGCACCTATTGGTTTGTCCTTAGTGCAGTGAGGTCGATTCTGATTAACAATAACAATAACTGAAGTTTAAAGATTGAATGATTGCGAGGCATTTGTTGAGGGCTAGTGGCTCAGCGATTTTTGCTTTATGGTTTCGTTACAGTGAGAAAACCTCGATCAGATAGATTAGCGGGACCATTGTGAATTATTCTTATTGACTACTGACGACGTTCTCTACTCAGTAAGCTTAGTTATATTTACATTTGTTTTAACATTCTTTTGACCTACAATTATTTCGGACAACGCCATTGACATTGTTAATTGTAAACATATCTTGCCGTCTTTTCATAAATCTTTCGCGATTTTTCCTTAAACTTCATTGCGATTTTTCAGGTAAAATTTGTGTAATATTGTTGAAAAAAAAAAAGCAATTCTTGATTTTTTTTACCCCACCGTCCGGAGAAATTGTTAAAGAAGACTATAATGTATTTTACATGTTGACCACACTTAGTTTAGTTAGCAGTTTAATCTACGCGGTAACAATTCTATCTGGGGCCAACATGATGTATTTTGCACCATTTTTAATTATAAATGAACGCGATATAAGGTTTACGTCACTAGATGATGATGACGTAATAGGTTCTGCACTAATGTATGCAGACCGTTAGTTCGAGGCCTTTCGTTGTAAGAATCCGTCAGAGTAAGACGTTGATGCTATCGCTCCCAAGTTATTTGAAGTTTAACAGTTCTCCTACCTGGCTCAAGGAATTGCGAAGGTCGCCACTATTGTTCAATAAGATGCCGAACTTAAGTATTCAAGTTCGATGATTTTTATGCAGAGGCAAATTTTTGGGAGCAATCAATAATAATTATCTTCATTTTCTGGTTTTCAATACTTGGGTGTTAACCGTTATCGGCACCTCTAGTAAATAGGCCAGATATGAGACGATGTATCAAGGACTGAAGGAGATTCAATATATGTATGTAATTCCACTTTGCCATGAACATTTTGTTATGCTACGTCTAATAAACATGCTGTTATCTGTGGACCCATTCAACAAGTCGTTTGGAGGTCGCTTTATGATTTGATAGTTCTTGCACAAACACATGTCATTCCACAAAGATCTCATCAGCCCGATGTTCAACATAGAGGTCAGTTATAAACCAAAAATCTTGATCAACCATACACTTTATAATATCAAAACCCATTCGTAACAATACTCTTACAACTATTAAAGAAAGTTTTAGCTAACGTTTAACTAATTCTCCAGACCTAAACGTCTTTTATATGTGGACATGCGCCTTAATATAATGAGGCAATAATTTTTTTTTTTAAACTATTAAAGATTTGCGAGTGAACAAAAATATGGGATTTCATTTTTAGAAAAAACAAATGGTCATCACTTGGACCAGATAAGCTTTTCAATAGCAGTTTTGCTGGTAGGAATAATACTCAACTCTCCAAGGACTAGTAGCTGATGATGTATGCCCCAGTCAGGGTTCGGATTCTCTGTGTTTTGGTCTATCCCAGCGCTTAAGTACAGTAATTCAGTTCTCTGGCTTCAGAGGGTGGCAGAGTTTGGTTCCCTGGACTCAGTGCACATCTAAAAAATCTCCGTAATTTACGAGCGTCCAGTCAACGATACAAAAGTTCCACTGCCTGACTGATCGTACGTGGCATGAAATGCAATCCATATGAAATGTCACCAATGACCGAGTGAATACTTTATCGGCTGAGTCGTGAGAAGTTGCGTGGTTAGCAAGTACTAGTGGAAAGAAGACTTGAAGAGAAAAAGCTTACTTACTTACTTACTTAGTCGTTCCCCTTCTACCGTGAGGTATAGAGGTTTGGAAGAGAGAGCGCCAGACTATCCTATCGGCTGTCTTCCTTCTGGCCTGGTTCCATTCTAGTCCTCAGTCCTTCAAAGATTGTCTAATTGTTTCCTCCCAGCGGACTCTGGGTCGTCCTGAGGGTCTTTGTTCTCATGCTTGTCGTGGTAGCCAGTCTTCTCCCATTCTGCAGACATGGCCAAACTATTTTAGTTGGGACTGTTCTACTTGGGTCTGCAGGGGGTGGGATTTTAGGCTTTGACGTATCGTCTGGTTGCGGACCATGTCTCTTCTTGTTACTTCAACCACCTTCCTCAGATACCTCATTTCTGAGGTTTGGATCTGGCTTTTGTGGGCTGTAGTCATTGCCCATGACTCATCCATATGTCAAGACTGGGACATAGGTGGAGCGGTATACAGCCATCTTCGTTTTCTTACCAACCTCTCTCTTGCTCAGGAATCCTCGATTTATGGCCTGAAAAAGTCTCCCAGCTGCAGCTTTTCGAGTGGGCAACTCATCTTTGATGCCTCCCTTTCAGTCTATAATAGCTCCGAGGTATTTAAAGTGGTCGACCTGCCCCGGACCTGTTCTACCAGCTTAGTCTGATGTCTTCTTTCTTCTCGTGATATCACCATGGATTTTGTTTTAGAGCTGCTTATGACCATCCCTCTCTTCTCCAGCTCTTCCTTCCAGAATTGCAGGTTGGATTGGAGATGTGCCTCTGATTTAGCAATCAGGGCAACATCATCAGCAAATGACAGCTCTGAAGTACATACCTGTCTCATCTTCCAGTACCCCACTGAATACTTTCTTGTTCTCTCCTTACATACCATGATGACATCGTCCATGAGGAGTATGAAAAGATAAGGTGAAAGGATATCACCTTGTCTTACACCAGTGGTGGTGCTGAACTCTTCTGACATATGGTTTGCTGTCCTCACATAATTTCTGCAAGACTTGTAGAAGCTCTGTATAGCATGAATTAGAGGTGCTGGAATGTTCTTCCTTGCCAAACAGTCCTAAAGTTTGCTCCAGGGGACCCTGTCAAACGCTTTTTCCAGATCTATGAAACAAAGATGGATCTCGCTCTTATACTCAAGGGCCTTTTCATTCAGCTGTCTGAGCGGGAAGATTAGGTCTTGAGTACTTCGGTTTGCTCGAAATCCGCACTGGGCCTCATCCAAAAGCTTCTCAAGAAAATACTGAAGGAAAATAGTTTCTGGAGATAAGAGAGATTTGGAGAATCTCTCTTAAATATACAAATTTAGACAAATGAAAGAGAGTGTGAGAAACGTGGAACGTCACAACAACCCATACGTTATATTTCCACACTTGGAAGCGCCCTACTTTAGCAATTTGTTTACTTAAAACGCTACGAGGTACACAAACACCACGAAAAAAAAGATAAATGGAGTTTATGTACCCCAGAGGAGCTCCTAACAGATTGTGACGGTAATGCCTCCCCTGCTTTGCAGTAGTGGTCCAACAGTGGCTAAAAATCAAGAGTATCTTTTATAGGCTTTAATGGAGTCTATCTTTACACAAGATTACTCTTGGCAGTTGTTGTTGTTGTTGAGGGATCCAGCGGCCATGGGAACAGTACCCTTTGGCACAGTACTATTTTGGCACTGTAATGCTGGGGTGTCTGTGGACTTTCCTACCAACCCCCAGTCACAAGCTAATCAGCATCATAGCTCCTTCCCATCCACAGGGGTTTCGTTATGCAGAGCTTTCTTGCAACCCCAGAGATCCTCCTAGACTCAGCGACATATTACACCAGGCCCACTATGGTGTGCGTGTGTTGTCAAGAGGTTTGAGTTTCCCTACTCTGCAGAGGAGTCATAACTTTGAGACAACCACCGAGACATGCACCGGCACGAGCAGCCAGGCGACAGACAGTAACGAACCTGCACCGGGGCCTTAGAGTCGGTCAGTCAACAGCCGGTAATGGGCTTTATTGTACTGTTTTGGCGTATGTGCTGTGCCCCGAGCGGGTCAGTTCTCTACCCTGCATGGGGGCTATAGTGCCCCAGCCCCCGCCTCTATCTGCCCGTGTACGTACTGCGGTGGCGAAGCCACCGCTTTCACCGGTCAGCCGAAAGGACGTCATCTGGACGGACACCCAACTCTGCCCCATCTGGACTGGGAGGGCCCGGCACCGGGACCACGCACAGTCGTTTTGGCTCAGCGCTCGCCTGCACGGGACTCTTGGCAGAAATGTAGATAGAAGAGTAGTAAAGCTTCTATCACATGGGAGTCTTCACAAGATATTCAGATAAGCAAAAACAATGCTGGCTGTTGCTGAGCACGTTAATTCTGTAATCTGCCGACACCTTTTATGAAGAATTTACGCAATGGTTTATTCTAGCTCGTTCAGCCCCCACCCCTGAGTTAATCAGTGGAATTCTTATTATAATATAGCTATGTTTAGAGTGTGTCTTTAGTAACTTTGACTGAGACAAACATGTAGTACATTTAAAATGGTTGAATCGAAATTAAATTGGTATAATTACAAGTAACGAAATTTTATAATCACTTTAAGTTTAACAGTTTAAAAGAAAGGAATAATAGTTAATTACAAAATGAAGTTTTCATCACTCGGGTGATGGTTTTTTATAAGTTCAAGTGGCAGCATAAAGGTTAACTAAGCTGCCAATGATGATTCTAATCCTCCTCCTGATGGGTAGGTTTATGTACACTGCTGTCATTCGTCTCTGGTCAAAGTTCAGGCACCGCACGTTCCTAGAACGTCAAGGAGTAATGGCCAAGCTGGTTCTCCGTCTGTCTATAAGACACTCTTATGATTGCGTCTCGCACAACGTCAGTCCACTTCTACCTTCACTTGGTTCAAGAGAAAGTACTTTCTGCTGGTACCACCAATAACTGGAAATAGAAATAGAAACGAAACGCTATTCTGAGTATGGCGTTTTCCGACACATAGTTATGTGCCCCCCTCTTCTATTCTACCATCCCATGTCAGAATTTACCCTCGATGAGAATTAAATTTAATCCCTCGGGATAAAACTTTATTTACATTTAAACTGAATAGCTTTAGCTTTACATTACATTTAAATGAATATAATATGTTTTTACATTTACATCTCCACTGTTTGAAAGTATTCACAATATAAATTCATTTATGTTTCATTTACATTTACACTGTTGGAAAAGTTTGAAACTTCTTTTAATTTTAACATGAATATGTTTTTTTCCTCTACATTTACACTAAGTGAAAAGCTTTGAAACTGTAAGTATTATTCTTAGAATGTACATCATTTCTTTCATCCTCCCCTCCTTGCTGCATAGGGAACCTGGGACTACTTTATGCTCCTAGTTGTCTTTACGAAACTGTCAATAAAGCAATCACCAGCCCGTGCAGTGGTGGTTCGTGAATCATCATTCTATACGCTGAGGTTGCCAGCCACAAATGACTTTGACATCCAATAGCGAGTTTTACACATTAAACTTGACATGGTAATATATACATTGCTATGTTAGTTCACACGTTATTAATAAAATATGAAATGTAAATCACAACTTACGCCAATCTTGGCTACAGAAGTGTTGCTTATATGAATAAAAGAGACGAGTCGGTCCCTATACGCGTCTGTGGTGTCTTTATTTTGACCATAGATTCCCTCTCTAATTCCGCGTGTTTCTTCAGTTTCATAGTCCCCTAGTTCCTTATTAAATTGTAGAGATTGTCTTTGCTTGGTATGTCTTATTTGATTCTCCAATAAAACGTCAGGTTAACAAAAGGAATTCTGAATCTAGTCTTCACTCTGGCGAGATCCCATGTTGTCTTGGCGAGCGTGAAATTCATAGTGAAATAAAACTGCGAAATATTCAGACTATTTTCCTTTCTTCCCACGCCTTCGTTTGTTATGGAGTTAAATAAAGGCTCCAATCATATTAAATTAGGCCGGGTGCGGGACTTTCAAAATATTTCCGACATGGAAAATTTTGCAAAGATCACGTCTCCCATATATGGTAATATGATGTCCGGTGACTTTATGTACAAACGTACAGGCAGATCGGTGGACACACACTACAACACGTGTAAGCTGTAATACTTATTACTTGTAAACAAGCGACCGGAAGCGATTATGTCATACTTGTCTGCCCACATGTGTCACACAGACAGTAATCTCGTTATCTGTCGTATGAGTACGCAAAACTCTGTGCTTAAGCTTTTATCAAAGCTGTACCGCGCTCTCGAGGCTGTGATGTATCATATCAGCCGCTCCTTGCAAATGTTTTAGCAAAGGGACAGGACACGAACAGACGTAATGACTAATCCCTGAGAGGGGTGTACGAAGGAAAATACAAAATATCTGCTGCTTAGCAGAAAAATAACGAGGACAGAAAGAAGAAAAAGTGCGATAATTGACAGCACATAATAAAAATCAGTACCACAAATGTACCAATACTGCCGGAGAGAACCAAAGATCGCGAAGAGGTCGTCCATTTTGTCACACAGATGACAAAAAAGGGAAAGAGAGTTCTTTATTCGTCGAAGTTCTTAACATTTCATTGTTATTTGGTAATACAAACCAAAATTTGAATGTATGTTCAAACATACATACATTCATACAGAATCTTTATTCTCCATAAAATACATTAATATGTACAGACATGATATAATAGATACAACATGGCATATAGGAGAATCATTAGAATTTACATAAAGTGTTGAAGACGTCTCAAGTAGTTCTATGTGGGTGTTTTTACATCTAATGTTTGTGTTACACACACATAACAATCTTTAAGCTTTCTAAAAGACATTGGCATATAATGATATGATATGATATGATATGATTTGATAAAACCTGCCAAATATGAGTATTATTGAAATTTACAAAATGTGTATGCAATAACATTCAAGTAGAGCAATATGGATGTTTTACATGGTATGTTATCATAATTTTTATTTGCCATAAAAAGCTTTGACAGCTAATGGAGTGAGATATTAAATATAGCTTTAAATACAATAGTCGTTTGGTAAAGTAGACAGAGGAGCACAATTGACATTAGACTGTGTGGAAAAAAATCTCCAGCAATTTACAATGGGTGTTTTTTACATCGAAGTTTCCAAATTCTGTAAGAACCTATAATTGCACTAATGCTGACATATTTACATAGAACTTTGGCTTCAAATTTCAGCAACCCTAGCGGCATTAATCCACTCACACACTTTGCATGCACATGACCAAAACTACCAATTATCAGTACGATTACACGCGTACGATAGCCTAGTTCGTTAATTTCTGCAGTCAATGGATAGTACTTATCAAATTTATGTTGGTAACATTTATCTAAATGGGCGTCATATGGGATCGCTGTCTCCACTATAAAAGCTGTTTTGTTCTGTCGATTGATTATTGTTAAATCAGGTTTTACGGAATGAGTCTTAAATGAAGCGTTACTGCTGCCGAAAAGTGATGGTTTAACTATTATCTCTTTATTTATTGTTATGTCACTCTTATTATTGTATGAGGATTTCAGTTTCTCATAAATAATGTCTACAGCTCTATTGTAGAGTGGCAGCTTCTAACTGTGCTCAACGCTCACTGGCCAAGTCAGGCGCCGTAGATCATCCTGGGTTTGGCAGTTTTGGAGAAGGTATTCAGGGATCTGGACTCTGGTTCCACATGGACATTCATTCGAATGCGATAGCCGGAGAGATACAGGAGATCTTGTAATGTACAGTGGCCAGTTCTCGTGTGGACAATGATGGTCTGCTGGTATTTATTAAGCTGGCGTTATCATTGTCTTTACCAATATTATCATCATTATCTTCACACCCCCCCCCCCCACACACACACACACACACACACACACATTTTTACTCCTGAAATTAAGCAATATTGTGTTTAGTCATTCGGACCCGGGAAGTGGTTCTAATGGAAGAGTGACAAGGGAGGAAAGTATCAAGATATGAAGGCAAATCTGTAGGGTTGAAAACGCGTGAAAAAGAAAACTGTATTCAGATCAAAGTGATGAATAAAACGTGGAAATACACTGGCACGCGACCACAAGACTTGACTTTCAGTTACTGAAGGTCTTTGCTTCTTGAAGACATAAAGGTTAAAGAAGAAACTGTTATTGTTGGTATGTTGTCGTTTTAGTACTGCTGTCTTTAATCTCCACTTCAGCTTGTTCTCAGAAAGTTTTTGGGTCCACTTCAGCTTTCTTCAGAATGTTTTTGGGTCCACTTAAACTTGTTCGCAGAAAGTTTTTGGATCCACTTCAGCTTTTTTCAGAACGTTTTTGGGTTCACTTAAACTTGATCTCAGAAAGTTTTTGGGTCCACTTAAACTTGTTCTCAGAATGTTTTTGGGTCCACTTAAACTTGTTCTCAGAAAGTTTTTGGGTCTACTTCAGCTTTTTTTCAGAAAGTTTTTGGGTCCACTTCAGCTTGTTATCAGAATGTTTTTGGGTCTACTTCAGCTTGTTTTCAGAAAGTTTTTGGGTCCACTTCAGCTTGTTTTCAGAAAGTTTTAGATTCCACTTCAGTTGTTTTCAGAAAGTTTATGGGTTAGTAGTTGAAAAGAAGGACTTATCACATTCAAATTAAATTCTCATGATGATCCAAAATATTAATTGTCTGATGTTCGTAGAACTTTGGTATGAAGAGAGAATTAATCCAGGAGATTAAAATTAGACAATTAAAAAATGTGTAAATTTAAAAAGGTATAACACCTTATTGAAGTTATAATGGAAGGAAGAGTTAAAGCAAACATGCAAGAGGAAGACGGCGTTATAGGTGGGTGTATAACATCAAGAGATAACAGGAATGAGTGTATCAGAGTACACCATTTAGACAAGAGATAGAAGACGTTTTAGATCCAACGCAGCCGATTTTCATTGCGGAGGTGGCAGCTAATGATGATGATTGTATTGGATGTTAGATTAAACTATTTTATATCCAGTTATGCCCACAGGTCAATTTAGGCGAAATGTGGAGGTGAAGTAGTGCTAAGGCGATGATTTACAAGAACTAAAAACTGTTTTGCGATCCCCAAAGATTGCTAATTTTTGTGAAATTCCGATCCCTGTCACATAATTGGATCGTTCATTTTTTCCTCTCTCTCTCTCTCTCTCTCTCTCTCTCTCTCTCTCTCTCTCTCTTTCTCTCTCTCCCATTCTGTAACTATTTCTCATTTTCGGAGCTCAGAAATCAGTACTACTGTCACTGTTTACATTTTCACACGTTGATTCCTGTCATGTCAAGGCGTAATTGACCATCCCGACAGATTAATTGAATCTCTAAACGTAATAATAACCAGATTGACTCCAGGTAAGATGAACTTGAAATATGGGTTTTGCTTCATAATCACGCCTGTCTAGACGGGTAAACGGATTTGTATCGCTCCAGCGTTAAGGAAAGCGATCGGGAGTGTCTGATAAGCTATGTACTCAGACCTCTGAAATTACCTGTGTTAATAAGTACAGACTATCTTAATCTTATGAGACATCTAAAGACGTTAGTTGAAGGTATGATAATGGTAAACATGGCCGATAATCGACGGAAATAACAACTCCTTACATGGAAAGTGACGATTGAAATTTACAAACGTATGAGACTGAAAATGCCATGAGGAAAGTTATCATAACACGCACTATTGAATGATATTGGCGGGCATTTGAGATGCGAATATGCATTTATTGTGATTGTAAGTTTATATCAGAAATGTTATTGGGAAGCTTGGGCCGAAAGCTGCGATATAACGTAGCACATTTTAGACTTACGACACTGCATTCCAGAATCGTCAAAGTAGACAGCTTGGACTAAAGCCAGGAAAGAATTGAAGTAAAGATTCTGACCTTATATGACCGGACAAAACACGTATTGGAGCACATTGTAACACTACAGCAAGGAAACTCTACATTTTAATACGGAAACTTCACTTCTACAGGACCTATTCACAAGTCAGAGAGGGATTCTAAATAGAAATAAAACCCTTTACACGTGTTCGAGGCATCTTTATCAAGTTGAAGAGACTATTAATCTGAGCAAGAAGTATATCTTCCTTATTGGGGTGAGTTGTAACATATATTTATACTTTAAATTTGACATGTTTGAACTTGCTGATGGTTATACAGGTACTTGCAAAGCTGACAACATCATCATGTGAAAATGATATATTCATGAACCACTACGGCAAAAGATGGTGATTGTTCCATGCGGGTAGGACGTGGCCAACGCAATTCCAGCGTCTGCCAGATATGATGGTGGGCATGTCTTCATGGTTACTCCGAATAAGTAGTTCTTGGTTGTTGATGATATTCGGCAAAAAGATTCGGAGAATTTTCCTTAGGCAGATTGTGTGGAAGGAGGACAGTTTCGACATTTCCTTCTCTGTTACTCTCCAGCATTCCGCACCATAGAGAAGCACAAAAAGTACACAGCTCTCATACAGTCTTAACTTGGTGTTTGTGCTGTACTGGGAAGACTTCCAAATGTTGTTGAGACTAGCAAAGGCTGTTCCCGCTTTATTCATTCTGTTGTTAATGTCCTTGCTTGTTCCGCCGTCAGGTGTTACTATGCATCCTAGGTAAGTACGCGTAAATGTGTCTGTCTGTTCTAACTTATGGTTCCTTATTTTTATTGGCTCAGGATTGCCCACATTTAGTGTCATGACCTCTGTCTTCTTCAGATTGGTGTTCAGACCAACCTGATGGCCATACTTATTCAGTCTATCGGTATTTTCTTAGATGTGTTGATGTGAATGCGCGAGTAGTGCAATGTCATCTGCATATTCCAGTTCTTCCAGTGTAGAAAGCGTTGTCCATCTAATTCCTCTTGGACTGCCCTCTGTTGTCTGGCGCATCACCCAATCTATGACTGTCAAAAATAATGTTGTTGATGAGGGGCATCATTGTCGTACACATGTTTTCACTTCGAAAGTTACATTACTCAATCCAACACTGCACGTAAAGTTATAATAGAGACTTTTTTATGCTGGATACAATGCAGCTGGGAATTCCATAAGCCCTCAGTATTTTCCATAGGCTGTCCCTGTGTATGCTGTCGAAAGCCTTTTCAAAATCAACAAAGTTAATGTACAGCTGTCTCTGCCATTCTGTGCACTGCTCTATAATGTTCCTGAGGGTGAACATATGATCTGCACTTCTTCTGTTCTTTCTAAAATCCGCTTGTTCTTTTCTCAGTTTATGGTCAACTGCTTTTGAAATTCTCTGGATGATTATTCTGCCTAGTATTTTACTGGGAACTGAGAGGAGAGTAATTCATCTCCAGTTGTTGCAGTCTGCAAGGTCGCCCTTCATAGGCAATTTGACAACTATTCATTTACTCCACTCTGTTGGTGTTGTCTCCGTTTCCCAGACTTGTGCAAATAGTGGTTCCAATAGTTCTGCTGCTAGTTCAGGGTCTGCCTCGAATAACTCAGCATTTTGATTGTCGTGACCATGTGCTTTTCCATTTTTTTAACCCTTTGATAGCTGTGATGATTTCTTCTTTTCATGGAATGTCTGTATTTACGTCTAAGTCACTTTTAGCCTCAGGAACATTCAGCTGAGTCTCTGGTAGTTCCTTATTCAGTGTTTATCTGAAGTGCTCTGCCCATCTTGTTTCCTACCCCTGTGCTGTGGTGATGAGATTTCCTTGCTTGTCTTTTACTAACGTTATGTGGTTTGCATCTCGTTTTCCACTGATAGTTTTAGTTATTTTGTAAACTGTGCTTTGTTCATTTCTCAGTGCTGCCTCTTCTGCCTGTCTTGCAAGGTCATCCAGAAATGTCCTTTTGTTAGCACGGGTTTGACGTTTAACTTCCTTGTCCAGCTGACTGTATTGTTCACTATATATTGCCTTTAACCTGGGAGACTTAGCTTCTGTTTTCTTTCTTTTCATTTCCTTTCTCGTCGCTATGGTGTTTAGTGTTTCTGGTGTTATCCAGTCTTGGCTCTTTCTTTCCTGGAATCCCAAGCATGACTTGCTGCTGTCCTTGTATATTGTTGAGATGGTGTTGAATTTATGGTCGACATCATCGGTCTCTGTTCTTTCTTGGCTTTTTGCAATCTGATATCGTCTCTTTACGTCGACCACGAAAGCTTTTCTGGTGAGGTAGTCCTTAAGTTTCGTGATATTATATAGTTTCTTTTTTACTGCAACTGGTCCAGCAGCTCTGAGTTTCACTTTCAGTCTTGCTACTACTAGGTGATGATCACTTCCCACATCTGCGCCTCTTCCTACTTTCACGTCTTGTAGTGCATGTCTCCATCTGCCATTGATCATTTTGTGATCTATCTGGTTTCTGTCCCGTCCATCTGGTGATTCCCACGTTAACTTGTGCACTTCTTTGTGTCAAAAAAGTGTTTCTCCAATGACCAGGTTGTTTATACTGCAGAAGCTTATTAATTTGTCCCCATTCTCATTTACTGTTCCACTGCCGCATTTTCCCAATACTCTTTCGTTATAAGTGTTGTTCACCCAGGCACAAGCCATTGCACTTTCCACTGTCCAACCGCAATTTTTGCATTAAAGTAACTAAAAGAATGGCAATTTGTCATCATTTCCCTGAGTAATATAATATACGTTCAGGGACAGTAAACATTCAGAGAAAAGGACGGTTGATGGACAGCAAGAAAGTCACCTGATTAATATCAGGAAAACAAAGACTTAACAGAGGAATTTGTTCGTGGTACGAATCAGAGTGACCATTTGATGTACTAGTCGATGATACTAGTTCTACTACTATTCTGTTGTTCAAAGCTTGCGATCGACACTTGAAACCTACGTTCAGGGTTGCCTTGACCAGGAGAGGTTACCTCTTGAACTAATCGGGAGACGTGCCCTTACTACGGAGACGAACAGCAGAATCAGCCTTTCAGCGCTTTTGGTAGCTAAGTTACATTTCTATCAGGCCAAATACATCAAAACTCTATCTATGTGTCAAAACTGAGCTTCCTAGATCCGACATATTTACCATGAAGACACTTACCTTTTATTAATCGCTAGCTCTTATTGATTTACATTTGTTCAAGAGTAACTGATCATTTAACTTATTAAATGTTGTTTTACAAATTCAAAATTGATTTAGCTATTACAGAGAGAAGTGCACGTATGAATCAGTATCTTTAATATATATATATATATATATATATATATATATATATATATATATATATATATATATATATATATATATATATATATATATATATATATATATATATATATATCGGCGTGATGCCGACCACATCACCCCTAGTGTGCCGACGGTCAAGATAATATGGGCCTAACACTATATTCCCAATATGCCTCAATGGGCGTGTAACGGGTTCCTTTAACTTTTATATATATATATATATATATATATATATATATATATATATATATATATATATATATATATATATATATATATATATATATATATATATATATATATATATATAAGGTAATTTACAGTATAATTGAAGAATTCCTATAATTGAAGGGATTGTCATAATAAGTTTATAAAGCGTTTTATGTTTAAATCCGTATGTTCTGAAACTGTTTACGGTTCGTTCTTACTCACATCACTTTGGTCATCTGCAAAAAATTGACTCATTCATTCTTAACTTTTCTTTTTTTTTCTGACATTCTCTCAGTCTCATCAAATTATGATTTTGATTTCTGTATATATTTTTCTTTCATACAGCATACACTCGATTTTGACATTGACTTATTACGGTGCAAAGGAGCCTACGGCTACAGAGATGAAGAACGTTTTGAGCTTAAAGTTACTTACTGGCTCCTCTCCGAACAAAGCCTATCATGATCTGATAAAGAAGGTAAATCACACAGTGAAGGCTTCACATAATCTTCACACATTTCTCTTTTTATTAATGAGATCTTTTACGTACATTTTAAGCAAGGAATCTTACTTACTTACTTACTTACTTACTTACTTACTTACTTACTTACTTACTTACTTACTTACTTACTTACTTACTTACTTACTTAGTACTTCCTCTTCTATCCTGGGAAGAAGATGTCACAAATATATGTCATGGGGCCGGAAAGACACCCGGCTTCCCCCTTCACGTGGGGCCGGAAAGACACCGGCTTCCCCCTTCACGTAAAGATGCCCCGGCTTCCCCCTTCACGTAAAGGGATATTTATCGCCCAGATATTTTCGATGTGCGCGCAACCCACGTGACTGTCAGCCCACGTGACGGCGCGAGCAAGCATTGCTGAGATGTGAAAAGTCTTCAAGAAAATATATTACTTAGGCCATAATAAAGCCTACACATATTTGTGGTGTAGAGTTGTGTGTTATAATTGATAGTTATGGGCCATACTTGTGTGGTTTAGTGCCTAATAGAGCAAATATCGCGAGTGTTATTTACGTGGCGCAAATTAATACGCCTAGCGCGCAGTAAGTTGAGTGATTAGCCTAGTGCCTATATAAAGCGTGCGGTAGCCAGCAGCGACCTTTCCTAGTATTAGCCCAGACGAGAGAACAAACAAGACGAGGTGACCGGTGTAGGTAGCAGATGGACCAGAGCACGTGAGCTGTAATTCTTAGCGCATTTTGTAGAATTTAGCATTCGTGTTCTATAAGTCTGAAATTATATTCAGCACGAGTCTGTTTTAATGTTTATTGAATTAGGTCTAAATAGATAGATAGATGTGAAAGTTCAAGAGCGATTATTTTATTTATCAGAAAGGTAAATATGGTATGAAGCTATTTCACGTGAATTTAGATAATATCAACCTGGTAGCAAAAATATCAAGATGGCAGCCGGGAGGCCACGTGGTGATGACTTTAGTTCTAGTTGTAAAAGTTAAGAGTAATTATATTTTATTCTTTATTGTAAGAGTAATTTAGTGTATTTCGCGTTTATTGATTATTCTACTGTATATCTTTTGTGGTTTACTCTTATTATTGAGAGTATTCGTTGTACATGTAGTTGAAGAATATTATTTTATGTCCATGTTATTATTATTTAATTATGGTTATGTGTAGAATGGTTTGAGAGCACGTGGGCTCACTTGGAGATATATATTTCTCTTCTCCGCTCCTGTGGGAGCATGGGGCCACCAGTGTGGTTTGCCTCCGCATGAAGTATTCATATGCTTGTGCAGTAGTGGTTTCGGTAGCAATCTGTGTTACATGGTGAGATTGCCAGCCTCATGGACAACACCATATGTTGCGTGGCTCAAATGTTGAGTGTCTCTTTAGTGTGTGTAATAATAGTTGAAGGCGATGAAGACACAGTATGCCACACAACGTTGAGGGTGTTGTAATTCATCTGCTTCCTAAAGGTACTATGATACTGGCTTTTGCAGAGTAGTGTGCCACCCTCAGACACCAGGGATGATGAGGCGTAGTAACTTGGTGTCTGTAGTCTGGTTTAAGTGTGATGTAAGGATACAGATGTGTATACAAACAGTGAGCATTACGAACAAGGCAATCCACACAATGACGTCACGTTAACTCACGATGTGAAAAGTCAATCAAGCTTTAAACAGCAGTGATGGTTTTTTGGCAATATATATTGTACGCCACAATGACAAAATGCATGAAAATCGTTATGTAGAAAAACATCACAGGGATAGTACAACAGTCATTGTATCATCGAAGTAGTCGATTCAACAGGCACAGCAAACAGCATAATAATAATGTACATTATGTGCCTTTTTCAGGATATCGTAAACCGCTGTTCATGTAGTCAGGTAGTAAACTTCCCCTTTCCATAAGAGCTAGTAGACATCAGCTAGGAGATTAAATATGGTCTCCTCGATTTGACCTCAACAAGACAGGCATGTCTTTTGAGCGCCACATTATCGTTCTCTATGTTCCTTATAAAGCAAAGGTATCAAACCTAGATCCATCAACAAAGTTCAGGAAGCAAGTAGTCCGTAGGACAGGCATCAATCGATGCGTGGCAATACAAGTGGATCGTGAGCTGAGCAAACTCGTCATAATACAGACTTGATAATAAGGCAGGCTAAGCGAAAGTCAACATCACAAGATGGCGATAAAGTCACTTAGCAAAAAAGGATTCACTTACCTGTTCATCAGGAATAAATACACAAATTCACATATGCCTCCAGGCATTATGAATAACATGGAGATATATCATCTCAAAAAAGGAACAACAATCATGAGAACTCCTTCCTGAATAATCTAAGCGAAGACTAGCACATAGCTACGTCTCGCCTTATCAGCTTTTCTCTTCAGACTAACCTGGGCGGAAATTGTTTAAACAACGCCAGAAAAAGAGACATGCGCAGAACACGCGAATCGAATACAACTCAGCCAAATTTACGAAACGAAGAATGTTCTACGATGTTCGACTAAAGACCTTTTACCTTAAAAGGAAATGAATCTTGAAACATTGCGATTGCCAACTGTTTTCAAAGAACTGGCGATCTGAGCGCTCCATAAATGGACATGACTCAAAAATCGTTCACACAACTATCGGCAACCCTAGCTATCAAGATAAGACAACTTCTTGACGATAGCTATCAAGATTAGACGACTGTAGAAATAAAAGTGACTACAATTCCATGAGTTCCTTCCCATGCATTAAAAATTAACTATAGTCAGAATGCATGGTCAGAATAAGTTGCGACAAGTTTTTAGCAGCAACATTACCGCCACCTCCCGATAAAAAAAATGTGCAACATTTTTTTTTTTTTTTAAATATCCAAGAGTAAAACCAAAAGCGGTTTATCAACGCACGAATTATGCGGGGATAACTAATTGCACTGCATAATATGAGGCTAAATTGACACATAAAGTGTCTGGTGAGAATATTTCTCAACAGATAAAAAATCTGATTCAAAAAATATATCGGGGAGGTGCCACCAACACATACTACGCTTGCATGAAAATACAATATAAATATGCAAGTTCATATCATTACAATCAAATAGCAGTGTCATAATCTAATACCGCTTAGAATGGATGTACACATCTGATATTGAATGTTAAATATTACATTATCTAAATGTTTAATATTACCATTACACAATGAAATTAAACCTATATGACGATCCAGGACACATCTCCTGTCGTTCCAAAGAAACTGTACAATGTGGAACTCTCCATGTTTTACAACAGAAAGGTAGCTTCTCAGATCAACAAAAAATGCTGAGAAAAAACAACCAATATAAATCTATTTAATAGCCATTAAGTTTCATACTATACAATACATTATTATTAACAATTGTGACCGAGTGAACTTTCGGCCCTTATATTAACTACTCAGTCTTCTTCTTATATTAAAGATGGGAACAGAAGAAGATGATAACAAAGCACAATAGTATGTGTTCACCTAAAGTGAGGACAGATGTGCTAATGTATTGCAGTAATATAGGTGTGTTATGGCTCTGTCGTAATATCTAGAAATAGAACAGAAGTATTAGTTGGAATCATGTGGGCATCTAGACAGAATGTCAGCCATCACATTATCCGACCCACGGATAGCTCGTACCGTGAAGTGAAAAGGTTGAAGAGCAATAGCATATCGAGTGGATCTCGAACTCTTCAAGTTCTTAGTCTGAATAGCTGTAAGAGCTTTCTGATCAGTTTCTAGAATGAAATGTGCGCCCAGGAGGAATCTTTGTAGTTTGAGAATAGACCAAACCATAGCCAATAATTCACGGTCTAAAACCGAGTAGTTCCTCTCTGCCGCATTTAGTTTTCTAGAAATGTACATGACAGGATGCAGAGTTTCAGCATATTCCTGCATAAGTGCTGCTCCGATCCCAGTGGATGAAGCATCACTTCGAAGAACAAAAGTTCTATCAAGAGTAGGTCATCTTAGGATGGGAGGAGAAGAAAATATTTTTTTAATCTGGTCTAAGGAAGATTGACATTCCTGAGACCAACGAATCAGATTAGGCGACCCTTTCTTCAACAACGTTGACAGAGGTGCCATTATCGAAGATAGATTCGGAATAAATCTTCCATAGAATTGAATTAACCCCAAGAGACTCCGGACTTGTTTCTTCGTCTTAGGTACAGAGATGTTCAATATTTTCGAAGTATTGTGGTCTTCTGTCTTCAAGAGACCATGACCAACACGATGACCCAAGAAAGAAATTTCACCAAAACCAATATAAGCTTTAGAAGGTTTTGCTGTCAGATTATACTCACGTAGAGTAGACAGTAGGTCATATAAACCCAGATAGTGATCTTCCCAAGAATCACTGAAGAGACAGATATCATCTAAGTAAGCGATGACATCTGAACGATGAGAAAGAATTCGACGCATCATGCGAACGAAAGTAGCAGGGGCGTTCATAAGACCGAAGGGCATTACATTCCATTGAAATAAACCCCTAGGTGTAGAGAAAGCAGTCAGATGTTTGGCATGATCTGCTAAAGGCACTTGCCAATAACCTTTTGACAAGTCAAGTTTAGTGAAGAATCTAGAATTAGAAAGTCTAATAAGTAGATCTTCTAGTAAAGGCATAGGTTCAGCATCGAACTTTGTGACTTGATTTAATTTGCGATAATCAACACACACACACACTCATGCATGTCGTCCAATGAGACTAGTATGGTGTTGTGCATGAGGCTGGCAATCTCACCATGTAACACAGATTGCTACCGAAACCACTACTGCAACAGCACACGCTCAGCTATCATACACACACGCACACTCATGCATGTCGTCCAATGAGACTATTATGGTGTTGTGCATGAGGCTGGCAATCTCACCATGTAACACAGATTGCTACCGAAACCACTACTGCACGAGCATATGAATACTTCATGCGGAGGCAAACCACACTGGTGGCCCCATGCTCCCACAGGAGCGGAGAAGAGAAATATATATCTCCAAGTGAGCCACGTGCTCTCAAACCATTCTGCACATAACCATAATTAAATAATAATAACATGGACATAAAATAATATTCTTCAACTACATGTACAACAAATACTCTCAATAATAAGAGTAAACCACAAAAGATATACAGTAGAATAATCAATAAACGCGAAATACACTAAATTACTCTTACAATAAAGAATAAAATATAATTACTCTTAACTTTTACAACTAGAACTAAAGTCATCACCACGTGGCCTCCCGGCTGCCATCTTGATATTTTTGCTACCAGGTTGATATTATCTAAATTCACGTGAAATAGCTTCATACCATATTTGCCTTTCTGATAAATAAAATAATCGCTCTTGAACTTTCACATCTATCTATCTATTTAGACCTAATTCACTAAACATTAAAACAGACTCGTGCTGAATATAATTTCAGACTTATAGAACACGAATGCTAAATTATACAAAATGCGCTAAGGATTACAGCTCACGTGCCCTGGTCCATCTGCTACCTACACCGGTCACCTCGTCTTGTTTGTTCTCTCGTCTGGGCTGATACTAGGAAAGGTCGCTGCTGGCTACCGCACGCTTTATATAGGCACTAGGCTAATCACTCAACTTACTGCGCGCTAGGAGTATTAATTTGCGCCACGTAAATAACACTCGCGATATTTGCTCTATTAGGCACTAAACCACACAAGTATGGCCCATAACTATCAATTATAACACACAACTCTACACCACAAATATGTGTAGGCTTTATTATGGCCTAAGTAATATATTTTCTTGAAGACTTTTCACATCTCAGCAATGCTTGCTCGCGCCGTCACGTGGACTGACAGTCACGTGGGTTGCGCGCACATCGAAAATATCTGGGCGATAAATATGCCTTTACGTGAAGGGGGAAGCCGGGGCATCTTTACGTGAAGGGGGAAGCCGGGTGTCTTTCCGGCCCCATCACATATATTATGTTGATTTCTTTTCCTCTCCGTCAGGATTCATTTACATTTGCTTATTACGTGCATTTTCAGTGGTCGGCACATTTTCTTTCTCTGTTTTTTTGGCAGATATTTGGTATTTCAAATCATCTTACACTCCTCTCAGTAATAAATCGTCCTCGGTGTCTGCTTGCTTGACCTTGTTAAGATTTAACGCATGTAACCACGATGGGACCCAGTTCATTTTCGTACAGTGACCGCGTGTCATGTTTACCTATGAATGCCCCGCAATAAATTATCGACCTGTTGGCATACACTCGGCGGAAACACATGACAAAAGCGCTTCCTGTACACTGTTACAAAGACATTACTTTAGATAAAAGTAAGATGTTGTATTTGAAAAACATTTGCTTAGAGAATGACCAAATGTTTTCATTCAATATATGGGAAACATGACCTTTGCATTAACACACAGAAATTTCTATGTGGAAATAATTTGAATTACTCCACAAAACACGCAGATTTTGAAACCATTGGCGGGGTTCGAAATAGAGGAACAACAAAATCCCTGATTGGTCTTTGCCTAAATCGTAACAAAGTAGACAAATGCAATTTAACCTGCCACTTTAGTCAGTTAAGAATACTGTGAGAATCCACCTCGCGCCAAGAAGACGAAACCTTGCCAGAGTTAAGAGTAGCAGCAGATTTCATTTACCAGACCGAACCTTGTTTGGGCATGAGGACTTTAGAACCCAGGAAAACTCTACCATTTTAACACGGAAATCCAGAATCTGAGGAAAGTGAAACACATGTCAAAGTGGAAACGTATCGTTAAAGTAACAACACCCCAGACCAAGTGTAAGAGGCATCTTCCTTTGCCTTAAACAATTTCTCTGAGCCAACAGTATGTGAGCCTAAAGATTGGCATACGCTGTACATTCTGAATTCTATATTTTTCATTATTAACATGTGAACTAATATGTATATATTGACATGTGGATATTAGTATGGGAAAATTAGGGACACGGGACCATCTTCGCAGATACTTCCTGACGTTTCTGGGAACTTGCTGTGCCGTACAACATTGACTAGAGACTGTGCGATCCAGACAACTATCTACAAAGAACAAAACACCCGTGGGAGCAGAAACCTCATTAGCAGCTAAGTAGTCAAACAAAAGCTGCCAAGTAACCTCATATATTATCCTCCATCACATCAGTGATCATGAGCATTGTTGGTTAAATAATTATTCATTTTTATCTGTTAAAACCTAACTGATTATTAAATTTGTTACTTGTATCTATACAAATTTTAAAGTTGATTTAAATCATTTTGAATGTATTGCATCCGTATGTTTCAGTCAATATCTTAATTACACTCAAGCAGAGCTATACAATAATAAGAAGAACTCCTCTGAGTACTTTAGGGTGGGTGCTTAAACGAGCTAACATTAAATTTCATACCCAACCTTTACAAGAGGCAGCGGGTCAGATACTATAAGTTAACAATTGCTCTGCCTCATGCAGCATTGTTCTTGACATCTGAAATATCTTGTGAAGACTCCCTCGAGGTAGAAACATCATCTTTCTTCTATCTACAACTTTACTGAGAGTAATTTTGTGGGCAGGTAGACACCTTTGAAGACTCTTATCAGATTTTCTTGACTTTTGGCCACTGTGGGACCACTACTGCAGAGAACAGGGGAGACAACCTGTAACAGAAGAGTAGCCAGACAGAGCGCCATACTATCTTATCGGCTGTCTTCCTCCTGACTTGGTTCGAATCTAGCCCTCGGTCATTCAGGGATTTGTAGTGTTGTCTTCCTAGCGAACTTTGGGTCGTACAAATGGAGCCATCACAGAAGTCCTACAATAACAGTAGAGCACAGCCGTCAATGCGATACAGTTGTCACAAGAGCACAAATTTCAGCTACGCTTTACAGCAACCGCTGTAGTGCAGTGATTAGTGCACTGCCTTCCTAGCTTGGTCGTTGTTTCGATCCCCAGTTGAGGTGCGGCTTTTTAGACTGCAAACGGCTCTGGGGAGGTTAAAGTTAAGGCGGCCAGCGTGATGCGGACCACATCACGCCTAGTGCCGATGGTCAAGAAAATATGGGCCTAGCACCACATTCACAATACGCTTTAATGGGCGTGTAAATGGATCGTTTAAAAATACCAAAATATTTGTTTTACATCTGATGTTAAAAGTCGGAACATGACAGAAGAGCATGTTCATTTTCTGTTGTTTTAATCTGAGGAAGTTGAAAGGAACTGCGGTAAAACGTGGAGTACAATGGATGGGTGTGAAAAAAAATGGAAAACAGGAGATTCGTCTTACGAGGACACAAGACAAAGAACATAGCCAACGTTACGGCCACAAGGCCTTCGTCAGGGAAAGGAAAGAAAGTGAATGCTAGATAGGACACATAAGAACCTAAATAAATATAAAAATTAAACCTAGGTACTTCCCTTAAGGGGAGGAGCTACACTGAAATGCTATTTTCGTTATTAATTGCTGGATTTCATTGAAAATGCACAGACTTAACCTATATCAATACTAGATATGCCAAATGAAGAGTTTGGTGACACTGCACAACTGGTTGCCATAGAAACGGCGGCCATATTGGATTTTATTGTTCTATTTCAATTTGCTAAGGCTTTTTTATTTATTAAGCTATAAGTACCAAATTTGAACAAAACGTTTATTATTACATTTTAAAACTTTTTTATGTGATTTTTGATAACTTTAATACAAAAAAAGTTGTAGGACTTTGAATATAGTGTCTAAAAATAGTAACAAATTTTGATAAATTTTGCATTACTTTTTGCAATAAATCAAAGTTTTGATCAGATACTCAAAATCCATCACATAGAAAGTTTTAAAAGATTATTGGTAACATATGTGCCAATTCTTATGTCAATTAATACATAAGTATGGAAGTTTTAAGGACATTAGGATGAGAAAAATAGATTTTGAGAAAATCACATTTTTCTCCATAAATAGACTACAATTAAATAAGTAAATAATATTGCCTCTAAAAAAAATTGCTTACTTATCATTTAGAACATACTGGTAGCATAGCCAGCTTCCTCTGCAGCTTCCTATCTGGCTTTCTGTTGAAAT
The DNA here is from genome assembly GCA_024509875.1 of Oreohelix idahoensis. NCBI lineage: Eukaryota > Metazoa > Mollusca > Gastropoda > Stylommatophora > Oreohelicidae > Oreohelix > Oreohelix idahoensis. The sequence continues at coordinate 636,004 of JAMPIV010009111.1, forward strand.
TTGTGCCTAATTTCCTTCCTTTTCTTAGTGCAGTTTTCTGCCGTTTTAGAGCTGAGCAATATTGGATTCTTTGTTCTATTTCAATTTGCTAAGGCTTTTTTATTTATTACGCTATGAATACCAAACTTAAACACAACGTTTATCATTACAGTTTAAAACTTTTCTTAAGATGGTTTTTTGATAATTTTAATTTTTTTTAAGTTGTAGGACTTTGAAAATAGTGTCTAAAAATAGTAACAAATTTTGCTAAATTTTACATTACTTTTTGCAATAAATCAAAAGTTTTATCAGATACTTAAAATCCATCATACAAAAACGTTTTAAACATTATGGGCAATAAATGTGCCAATTCTTATGTCAATTAATACATAAGTGTGGAAGTTATAAGAAAATTAGTATGAGAATAATAGATTTCTTTAAAATCACATTTTTCGATATAATTAGAATATAATTAAATAAGTACGTAATACTGCAGCAAAATAAAATAACTTACTAGTCATGCAGAACATACCGGCAGCATATCCTGCTTCCTTTGCAGCTTCTTTTCTGGCTTTCTGTTGAGATTTGTGCCAAATGTCCTTCATTTTCTTAGTGCAGTTTTCTGTCATTTTAGAGCTGAGCACGAGACGTCTATCGCTTTCTTGCTCCTGCCAGTCAACAAGCCTCTATTCCACTGTTCAACCCCAGGACTTTCTTGAAAAATATAGCAGCCTCAGGTCCTTGATAAATTTAGCAATGTTAGAGCCACGTGGTTTAATTGCTATGATCTGACTGAATGCTTTGCTATCACAATCACTTTACACGGTGTGGCGAAATTTCTGTCGCGTCAGAGAAAAGCTTCACACAGCACTACTTGCCTCAGCTTCCATGACACTTGAACTTCCTAGAAAGAGGCAAATGTTTACATTAGTAAAATTTCAAATAAAGATGTAAACAAGCATTAATAAACTGTGCTTAAAAGTACAATGGAAGCAAAACAATACATGTAAGTAATGAAATATTTTTCTAAACTTGATATTTATGGAGATCAAAATAAATTACATGAATGTCTATGCTTAGGCATAGGTAAATACCTTCAAAATGTATATGACAGCCTTGCTTCACTTTCCACTTGATGAAGTTTCCAGTCTTTCTTCTGGTACCAAGAAATAGTTGTTGCACATGTCTGGCAGGCATTTTTTTAAAATAACACATAAGCATCTGTGACAAGACATGTCAATAAAAATACATAAGAAACAAACATTAAATTGAGGAAACAAATATGCACTATGCTTACAAGAATCATGATAATGTACTGAATTATGAGAAGTCACCCGTTATTCTGTAAACTCAGGAAAACGTGATGATTTTTAATTGACTGTCTACTACTCGTAATAGCTAGTTCATGTAACTCCCTGGGGGTTGAAATGAAGCACAGTGGGCCGCCTTCTTTGATGTCATTCCAGTAAATAGCCAACGTCGTAAGGTTTAGGGTTAGGTTAAGATTCTTAAACCTGGTTGAAATGAGTCACAGTGGACCGTCTTCTTAGATGTCATCCCAGTAAGTCGCCAACGTCGTTAGGGTTAGGTTTAGGATACCTATACGTAACCATTAGCCCTTTTTACTGCGTCTCTGAAATCTAATTTAAGGACCTATCGTACAGACGGTCCTGTTTGCTTCATTTCAACCACTAAGCCTAACCCTTACTCCTGTTTACTGCGTCTCTAATTTCTTGTCAAAGGCCACATCGAACAAACGGTCCGCTGTGCTTTATTTCAACCCTCCTTGCCTGAGTACTAATGTCCCAGTTTTTACCATTATATCGTCACAATAAGTACGTTTTACCTGCAGTGTAGGATAAGTCTTGCTTCCATCTCTAACTCTGGCCTATTCCAGTTGGAGGTAACGAGAGCATCTCGTTTTTTTAGGCATTGTCACATCAATAACCAATAACAACTGAGATTCCGAACCTTAATGTAAACACGCTGCCATATTGTCGTTGCCGGTCACGTGAACGCGCACAGCCAATTAAAAATTTAGAATCGAGGGGAAACCCTAAATGCTGACTTTGAAATTATAAATTTCCGATCTGGAATTTGGAATCCCGAAATAAGTGACCTGCTTACAGTAAAGTGTAGATTTGGACGAATCCAACGACGTATAATATGTAGGGGTGTAAGTTTGGTTGCTATGAAAGAAACGAGGTCTAATTAGACATATTTTGTTGAGTTTGAGAAAATCTTTCCGTACCATACCTTTTTCAAAGTCAAAATACATATTGTTAGAATGCATTTTGACATTTAATTCTGTTATATTTATATTCGGGAGATGCTAAAGTATCAGAAAATGGACTAATCCCAAATTCTTAATTTTTCGATTTCAACCGAGAAATGCCTGGTGCTCCTCCCCTTAATTAATACATCGAAGTCCTACCACTTTTGCTTCCCGCGAACGGACAAGCGTGCCCGGAAAAGGAAATGACTGCCACCACCGGATGTACACAATACATACTAAGAAACTAAAAAACGAAACTAAACAATAAACTACCCAAACGTAATATTAGTGGGGACTGGAAATAGAAGAGGACAGAATGAGCTGGAGATAAATAAATATGAAATAAAAAATATGAAATAAAAAATCAGGACATATTAAAAACAGTGTATTATATTCGTACATATTATTAGAAGGCGGCAGAAAAATAGAAAAATAGGATAAGAGTGGAAAGAGTCAAAATAGAACAAGAGAGGAAAGGGTGGCCTCAGACAAAGGTGTGTAGAGTGTTAAGACCAGCTGGTTTTAGACACCCATGACGGTGGATAAGACGGTTCTCAAGCTGTTCTCGGCTAGCAGTGTCAGAGGAGCAGGATCTGATCGCCGTGACCTGGATGTCGATGGGACCATAGTGGTCAGGACCATTAAAGTGTATGGACACTGGTGTGGATTTTTGCTGAGAGTTGTCATTCAAGTGCTGGCTGAATCTGTCCCCAAGTCGTTTGCCTGTTTGGCCAATATAGGTTTTGCAGCAACGTTTACATATGATCGTATAAATGACATTGCGAGACTCACACGTGAAGCTGCTGGTGACGGTGTACGTAGCCTCATGAAAAGACACCTTGTGGGTTGAGATGACATACTTGCACGTCTTGCATCGTGTCCGACCACAGGGTAGTGTGCCCAAGTGAGTGGCATTCTCCTTTGGAAGACGGCTGCAAACAAGAAGATCCTTCAAACTCTTGTCGTGTCTATATACCACCAAATGTGCTTCACCGAAAACATCTTGCGTCGCAGACTCTGCTTGGAGGATAGGGAGATGGTGGAAAAGGATCTGTTTGACTGCAGTACTGTGAGAGTGATAGGTCAAGATTAATTTGACTCTATCCGAAGTGGGTTTATAGTGAGGTTTGAGGGCCTCCTGACGAGAGATGGGGAGCACACGTTGGAGGGCAGAGGTGAGAACATGTTCCGGATAAAGTCTGCTACGGAAGAAATCCAACATCTCATTGGCTTGGAAGTGGAAGTCATCGTCGTCTTGGCACAAACGGCGGAGGCGGAGAAGTTGTGAGAATGGAAGGGAGTCACGACAAGCCCGAGGATGAGAAGAGGTATACAGAAGGTAGCTATGGGGATCTGTCGGCTTGTAGTATACTGAGGTATTAAGGCCAGAAGGCGTGATAGTAATAGTAATGTCAAGAAAGTTGACAGATGCTGTGGAGATGAGAGAGGTGAACTTGATGGTGGGGGGGGGGGGGGGGAAGGGGGGGGGGAAGTGGTTGACACAGTCGATGAAGCGGGATAAATCAGTCTCGGACATATCTGTGAGACCTATGCCATCATCGATATATCTGCGGTAAAACCCGGGGAAAGGACCGGAGTATTGTTACCATATCTGATGCTCCAAGTGGTCCATGAACAGGCAGGCATAGCTAGGACCCATCTTCGTTCCCATGGCAACATCACTAATTTGGTAAAAAAAACTGACCATTGAATTCAAAAGAATTAAGTTGAAGGACCAGTTTAGCAAGACGGAGAAGAGTGTCAGTGGATATAGAAGGACAAGTGCGCTGGTCAAGAAAAAAACCGAAAAGCTCGGAGACCATAGAGTGGGGAATGGAGGTATACAGAGAACAGACGTCTAACAAGAAAAGACTGTAAGAGCGATCTGCTGAGAGTCGGATAGAGGAGAATGTATTAAGAGCATGATTAGTGACTTTGACAAAGGAGGGACGACTTTACCCAATAAAAGATCAGAGAACTGCACTACTGTTCCACGATAATGCAACGCCACACACCGCTAAACGCACCATTGATGCGATTGCAGAATTTGGCTGCACATTATTACCGCATCCCCCTTACAGTCCCGATCTTGCACCTTCTGACTTCCATCTGTTTGGACCACGGAAAGAAGATCTTCGCGGACATCACTTTGAGGATACCAAGACCCTTAAACGCGCCGTACGCCAGTGGTTTAGGAAAAATGACACACATTTTTACCGTGCGGGGATACATGCCCTTGTGAGAAGATGGACAAATAATGCAACAAATAACGGAGACCACATTGAGAAATAAATGTTTGAAGTTCAAACTTTGGGCTACATTTCAATGTGAATTTTATCTGTTTTCTTGCCTATTGAATGAAATTAAAAATTACGAGGCATTACTTTTTGACCGTCCCTATCGTACACATATCTTGGCAGCAATTTAGACAAAGTGGCAGTGACAGGCAATGATTTCAAAATAAGAATACAAAAAGCAAGAGAAGCTTTTATTGCATTGGGAAACATATGGAGAACAAGAGAAATCAAGTCCAACACGAAAATAAGAATCTTCAACTCAAATGTCGGGTCAGTCCTATTGTATGGCTCTGAGACATGGAGAACAACAAAAACAACAACCAAAAAGCTACAGACTTTCATAAATGGGTGCTTGCGTAGAATAGAAGAACTGAAATGGTATGACAAAGTCACAAATGTGGAATTGATGACAACAACCAGACAAGTGTCAGTGGAACAAGAGTTGAGAAGAAAACGCTGGCGATGGGATAGGACACACATTGAGGAAACCTGTTGATAGCATTACAAGGCAGTCCTTGTTCTGCAATCCACAGGGAAAGAGAGGCAGAGGTCGGCCAAACAATACACGGAGAAGACAACTAGATACAGAAGTAAAAATGATGAGGAAAACATGGAAAGACCTTGCGCGGATGGTACGTTACAGGAAGACTTGGCATGTGTAAATTGCCCAAAATAAAGTGGATTGTTTTCTTCCAACATGAGAAATAGGGAATAAGTTTCCGTTGTGAATTTACCTCTATTAGGATAAAGTGATTATTACTTTTTGTTTGTTCAGCTGTCTATGGTGCTTTTAACATTATTCTGTAAAACCTCATCTCGGTAGCCTCAGTTGTTTTTCCTACTTGTTAACTAACTCTCAATAGTTAACTTACGTATGTCAAGATATTTATAAATATATAAATAAACGGGTTTACTCGGCATTCATCATCATCCTTCCTTTTCGTTCCTTGTGGAACATAGGGCAGAAACAGTTGCTTTCCATCGATTTCCACTCTGGGCTGTCTTTTTCAGCTGTGCCCAAGTCATTCCAATATCCCTAGCCTCCTCTTCAGCTGTTCTTGGTCTTCCCACTCTTTTCCCCCGTGAGTTCCAGTCAAGAGCACTTCTGGCTATGCTTGATTGTTCTCTTCTGTGAGTATGTCCTATCCATTCCCACTTTCTTACCTTAATTTCTATTTGTATTGGCTGTTGCCCGCATCTTTTCCTTAGCTCTATATTGTTTATTACATCAGGCGATCTTATACAGAGGATCCGTCGGAGACATCTATTTACAAAACTCTGTAGTTTGGAGGTGATACTCTTTGAGACATGCCATGTCTCTGAGCCATATACCTTGTAGCAAGACTGACTTCACATTTGAGTTAAAGATTTTCATTTTGCTCTCTTTGGATATAATGATGAGTTCTCTATTGGTCGAAGAGCATTAAAAGCACATCTCGCTTTATTTATCCTAGAACAGACGGCGCGATCGGTTCATCCTCCTTTGTCAATGTTACACCCCAGATATGTAAAGCTTTCTACCTCTTCAATAACTTGATTATTGATCTTCATCGAGCCCATGTGCCTATTATTTATCGTCATTTTTTTTGTTTTATTTACATTTATGTAAATCTTTGCCCGAGTAAAAAAAGACAGCAAATGAACTCTTATTGCAGACAGACATATATATCGCCCAAATTTACGCCCTAAATAATGCCCTGAGTAGCAGTAAATCACCCAAAATATCACCCGAAGTAGCAAACATCATCGCTCGAGGTAGCCTATAATCGCCCGACGTATCGTCCAAATTAGCTCACAATATCGCTCAAGTATCGCTCAAGTAGCTCAAAATATATAACACATAAGGAAGAGAAACCCGATGCCTGTAAACAGTAAATAAATATTATACAAACATAAAGGTATGTTTTCAATCACTCGTAAGAAATAAAGAAGTAGAACACTAGACAACAGAAAAACCATTCCGTGGCCAGCCATGTCATCAGACATGAACCCCATAGAACACTTATGGGATGAACTCGACAGACGACTCCGCCAGCGAGACGTGGCTCCAGCTAATCTCCGACAGTTGTCTCTTGCATTGCGGGAAGAGTGGGCAGCCATCCCACAACAACAGATCCAACGGCTAATCGGATCCATGTCAAGGAGATGTCGTTTTCTGATAGAGGCCAGAGGAGGCCATACACCTTACTAAAACGGAGGCCTCAGTCGCAAAGAATAAAAGTCCAAACCAAATTTAATGAACATGATTTCATTTATTTATTTTCCTATGAATCCATGCTGGTCATTAATTTGTACATTTGATTGTTATGAAATTCATTGCATTCTATGCAGGCAAGGGAGAAAACCAAAAATACAACCAATAAAAAAAAATTTATTCACACTATCCTCAGTATCTGGTATGTTCACCGTGTGCTTGCAAACAAGCTTGGCAGTGGCTCCGCATGGAACGCACAAGTCTCTGAAGGAAATTCCGGGGAATCCATTCACGTGTAAGAGCAGCTTCGAGCTGTTGCAGATTAGCTGGAGAACCTTGCCTGTAGACGCTGCGTCCAAGCTCGTCCCACAGATGTTCTATAGGGGACATGTCTGGTGATAGGGCAGGCCAATCAATCGACACAATGTTCTGCTGCTGACGATCTTGCGCAGGGGTAGTAACTCGTGGTTGGCCACTCCGAAGTCTATCCCGGGCACTGCCAGTGGTTCCGTAACGTTCATTGAGACGTACAATAGTGCTGTGGTGGCAATTCATCCTTCTGGCAATGGCCCGCGAGCTCATTCCGGTCTCCAACATACCAATGGCTCGATGGCGGTCGTTTTCATATAGTCGTGGCATTTTAAGAACATGTACTGGGTGTTTTGTCTCAACGGCCTTTTTATACCGAGTATACTGCCACAACGCGTACACATTTTCAGAGTCATAGCTGTTGGGAATCGTGTTGCACGTGTAACTTTCATTGTTTTCATGTAGTCTGTACACAAACACGTGGGTTGAATCATGCGCTTTCCATTATATCAGCCATTCGATCTCTACCTCATGACAAACACGGGGAAAATTCATTCCCACACTTTTTTTTCCAGCTTCTCGACATCAGTATATATAATAGTGGTGCGTTTTTAATGTGCTTCAGTATATATACACCACACACACACACACACACATCATGTATATATTTATATATAACTTACAATTACCCGTCAAAATTGATAGGTTTTTAATTATATTGTTGTTACGACACGTTTAACGATGTCGTCTGCTACAGTTGTGAGCACTTTTAAAGTTACGCATTAGATGCTTGAGAGGCTATAAATATATGTTTTTCACGCTTCACTGTATTTTATTGAACGAGAATTGTATAGTAATCTTATGACGTGGCACGGTTGGTATAGTGCCACTTGACTACGTTCTACTTTTACCCTTTTGATCATAAGCTCCGAGCGAGTCGGATGTATCTTGCTTTACTCCCAGTGATAGCGTTATAGTGCAGAAATATCTCTTTGAGATTTTGGCCAGAGGGTCGGCCTTTATTATATTTAAAGTAATAATGAACTACTAATGGTTATGGACAACAATTGTTTATTGAAAGTCAAGATTTACGGGAGTGTTTGATCATTCTTTATGATCCAAGTTCGCAAACTGGTAGGTCTCACTTTCGGTTGACTGCACCGTAGCAACGCGTATATATAGCCTACTATGTTTTGACGACGATAATAATTGATCTATATAGTTGGACTGGACTGCACTACTTGGAGATGAATCTATATATGATGAATATTCATTATGCCATGAACTATTATATGAATTTGTAACGTAAATAAACATGTTCGGTATGGACTCTGTAAAGGAAGAAGTTTGCTCCGTTGATGACCCTCGAAGTTGGCTAACCGGCTGAGCCCCTTTATTCATTCATTTTTATTAAGCACGATTGCTCGTTGATAACCATGAATATTCATAATAGATCGATGGGGTTCGGAAGGAAGAAAGCCGATGACACCCAATATTATTAACTTTGAAGAAATCGTACAAGATCAGTTGTTCAAATAATACAATCAAAGAACCCGTTGCAACAGATGGTAAGCCAGTGTGGTTGGTGAAGAAGTTGAGAAATGACATTCTTCATTTCAAGATGAATATTCTACTATCAAGATCATTGTTTTCGAATTTTCCTGACAATCTTATTGCGTGAAATTGTGCACAGTTCAAGACCCATGCGCACTGCAAATCAGAATGACGTCAGAACATCATCGCAACAAGATAACTAGTCCGTTAGAAGTTTCAAGCGACTCGAATTTCAAAATTTCTCAAAATATCCGAAGAATATTTGGAAGCCAAATTTGGCAATGCCTCACCAGTCAATCCAGACATCTGTGCTTAGATGTTGGTGCACGCCAGCACTGTGCGGTAATTGAAGTCAACAAGTAAAGATAAGTACATTTTTTAGGCCCAGAGGCAAGTCTTGTCCATTGCTCTTCAGGCATGTTTTTTTCTAATAATATATATTATATGTTTCATATTATAATGTTGTCTGTATGTTCATTTAACGGGTAGGTTCGCGGGAATCAGGATTTTTGTTATGTCAGTGTTAATTGACCACAGGAATCCTGATCATTCTGATAGGGTTTAGTTGAATATTTTTGGTTGGCAAAACATCCCCTGAGAATCTTTCGTGGCAGACTGTGTTTGCATCTGAATTTATTCAACATTAGGTGTTAGCTGTGAAGTTACGTATATAGTTGTTGTATTTTACTGTAATAAGTTTCAATTTTTTTCGGTTCTGTCATTGTTTGTAATCTAAATTGTTTTTTTTTTTCTAATCTTGCTATCATTTTTTTTCACATATATACATTCTAACGTCTGTCAATGAGTCCATCTGACGTCATAGTTTTTAGTTTAGTGTGATTTTGACCTACTTTTAGTTCTGTATACCTCGTCATTTCCGTAATTCTACTTTATTTTATAGGATCATTTAAATGTCTGTAAATTGTCAATTGTCGTGTAATATTGTGTTGTAAATCTTTGGTTTACCGTGTATATTGTATTTATTCATTCATAATTGATATTATAATGATTATAGGATAAAATAACTATAATATAATAATAATATAAAACTTATGATTAATTTTGCCTAAAATACTTGATGACTAATATGATTTCAGCAATTTGCACTAGTAGTCCACGTAACCACTAGTTATTCATCATTAGTATGGCATGATGTTATAAGATATTGATAAATAAATATAAATTTAGATATTACCTTGAATTTAGTAATCATATTGAAAGATAATTAGTTGATTGGTCTAGTCATAGTACTATTTTAACCATTGGGCACATATAAGTGATTGATTAATTTATATTGGTAACTGATGTATATAATTTACTAAGTAAGTATATTATTGAATTAAAATGGCTACTTTAGAAACTTTTGTAAAGATTGGAAAAGATTTTGTTTTAAAAGGAGAAGCACTTAGATAATTTGCTTATTATTTGGCTGACTAAAGGAGTCACATATATATTTACCATGTTTACTTTAGAGGAGATTATGGCGGTTGGACGGAAACATGGTATGGAGAGTGACACATTATAATCATTTGCCATGAGAGAGGTGGCTACGAAAAATTGGTTGATGAAGGGAATAATACCTAATGAAGAAGAATTGGAAGTTGAAGTAAGGCGTATTGAGGAATTAGAAAAAAGAAAAGGATGGTTGCATTAGAGTTGGAGAATAAAATGCATCTTAGTGACTTACATAACCTTTCGGAGGAAGGTTTGAATTTTTACGGCAAGGTATTTGGTAGGGAAAAGCGTGTTGATAGTGAGTTAGATAAGGTTGATACTGCTTTAAGTGCAGATTGTACACAAATGGTTCAGATTCATGAGTTGAAATCTGAAGTTTCATTATTGAGATTAAAGGTTGATACACAAGAAGTGGTAATTCAGGATATGAAGAGTTCTTACATCCAGTTAGAGAATAAGATGAAAAGAAATTGAACTCGAGAATTATGAATTTAGACGTCTTCAAAGTCAACATGAAAAGTTGACTAATGAAAAATTGGCTAACCTTGAGGCGTTGCACCTTAAGGAGAACAATATAAATGAAAGACTAGATAAAATAAATAAGATGCAGAGGAATGAGCTCTCAATAAAGGATGTTGAGATTGTTAAATTAATAAAGAGGGTTGATGGTCTGCTGGATGTGGTATTGGACAAGAAGTTATAGTCCAACATCAGATATGATAAACCATTGTACGACATACCAAGGGTACTCCATGTGCTAAGACCAACTCAGCACAACCCAACAAAATAAAAAATATCATTCCGAGGGAGATATACCTTCCCTCGACAAAATAATACTGCCAATTCAGGGGATAAATCTTGTCGACAGGATCAGATTACAACTGATCTTAAGAAAACTGTTGACGTTGTCAACAGGGGAAAGGATTGTACTAAGAAGAGTAACATGTTGAAAAATAATGTTGGGGTTAGGGTGAACCTGGATAATAAAATTAAGACAAATAAGTCTGAGGGCAAAGTTTTCACTCTGCATAACAAGCAGTCGTCTACGACATGCATGAAACGTACTGCCTTATATACTGATAGGTATCATCCTAAGGTCAATCAGGATGATACATCATCTAATACAAATACTACGTATATGGGAAAGGGAAAATTCAGTTCTTCTTATATGACTAGAAATACATATCGTCCTTCCTCACAGTTTCATGACAATGATATTACCTATATTGGGAAAGGTGCATATTCTCGCACCGTTCTAGTACGTAATCTGCCACAGGGAACTACCTGGCTGACACTTGGCAATTTCTTTGATTACACGGCAGACGTTAAGTTTGTACGTCTGTTGCCGCCTACCAATTACAGGTATGGAGAGGCGTTAGTTACGTTCAGTTCCAATAAAGACGCTCGTTTGGTTATGGAGCGTGACAATGGTGTATACTTTCATCACCATTCTCTCAGGCTACAATTGGTACTTGATTCTGCTTCACGCAGATATTAGCCTATTGATATTAGGATTAGTTATCACATTCTTTGATGACTTAGCATATGCAAGTCATCATTTCTTTTCTTTACTAGTCATCTTTTCTTATGTGACTTAGTTATTGTAGGTTTTTCTTATAGGTAACATTTTTGTTGTCGTATCTACGATAACACTTTGTCTTTTCGTCTTTGTTGTTTTCACATGTCTAAGTGGGACAGTAATTTCGTGAATTTTACGCTTTTGCTCAGCCAATGCAGCATAAGCTAGTACATCGTCTTCCCTCTTGAGGAAAGACATGCCTGTGAAAGTGACATGGACGGCAGACTGCGACAAAACATTTAACTATATCTTATCACTGTTCTCCAGGCCCCTATTCTAAGGTTGCCAGATACTAAAACAATCTTCATTCTCAGTACAGATGCCAGCAATTATGGAATAGGAGGTAGCCTGCTACAGGAACACGAAGGAGTACTCCACCCAACGCTATTTATTTCGAGAAAGCTCACTAATGCGGAAACGAAATACTCGGTTATCGACAAGGAATTACTCGCAGTAGTTTGGGCAATACAGAAACTCTAAAAATTTTTACTCGGTGCTCCGTTCGTCATACAAACAGATCAGAAATCAGTAGCGTCACTCAGACGAGCAAGTCACAACAATGCCAAACTGGCACGATTTGCAATACTGCTTCAACCGTTCGACTTCAAAATTGAATCAATTCCAGGCCACGAAAACGTGGTGGCAGATTCCCTGTCACGTCATCCTTCGTTGTCAAATGAAGAGAACTAACGACTCAAGAAATAGAAGCGACTTGTATGATGGAATTTACTCATTCATATTCAAGATAATACTGACATTACAACAGTTCTTGAGTAAATAACATATGTGATCGTGATCCAAGTGCAGGAAGACAGAAAACTTGTGAAACATTCATTGCACTTTATTAATTCTCAAATATCCACAAGAAGTAATCAGTTCTGTTCATATTTTTGGACTTTGGTTAGTGTCCATACGTCTATCACTCGCTGTAATACATACTACAATCAACCTACGCTTGAACTTTGGTCTAAACGTGGGGATCTTTACACTTATGTACTATAGGTTGAACTCTTGATCATCTCTAGGTGAAGGAACTTTTTCATCTTATCGAATGAATCGTATTCTACGCACATGAGGGAACTTTTCATCTTATCGAATGAATCGTATGACAGATTGATCTTCATGACTGACAATATTAATTTCGTTACTTTTGGGATTTAATAAAAGAAAAGAGAGTTTGAAAAAAACAACATTATCACACAATTTGGTAATATAAGTACTATATTTATAAAAATAGTAATTCTTAGATGTAGTTAATAACTTATGTTTACATAATTATTACATAAAATGATACGTATTATTATTTTTAGTTTATACATTAATTTAATTAGTTAATCACTTCCGTACACATATATTTTAATTTAATCTATTAATTTCTTACTACTTAATTCTCATGCATTCTCCATAATTCTTTTCTTAACTTTTCTTTACTCTCTTTCACAATGATACGATACTTTAGTTTACTTAATTCGAGTTTAATTCTTTAATAGCCTACACACATTACATTAATTATTTAGTTAATTCTCTATTTAGTTATTTATATATTATGATGTTGATTAATACAACACTCATTCATTAGTTAAAACATAATTTAGTTACGTACATAATTATTTACTATCCTTTCTGGCAGTTGACGTTTCTTTAGTTAACTTAATTAATTTTAATGTATTATATGACATATATTATATTGACTGCGACCAACGACAATGTTTTGCTCAAAACATCGGAGGCCGTATGTCGTTTATCGTTAAATTTTTGATGTAATTAATCAAGCTATTTCAAAACAAAAATCTATAGATACAATTTTTTTATCCCCGTCGGTCATGGGAATGTTACGACATGTTTAACGATGTCGTCTGCTACAGTTGTGAGCACTTTTAAAGTTACGCATTAGATGCTTGAGAGGCTATAAATATATGTTTTCACGCTTCCCTGTATTTTATTGAACGCGAATTGTTAAGTAATCTTATGAGGTGGCACGGTTGGTATAGTGCCACTTGACTACGTTCTACTTTTACCCTTTTGATTATAAGCTCCGAGCGAGTCGGATGTATCTTGCTTTACTCCCAATGATAGCGTTATAGTGCAGAAGTATCTCTTTGAGATTTTGGCCAGAGGGTCGGCCTTTATTATATTTAAAGTAATAATGAACTATTAATGGTTATGGACAACAATTGTTTATTGAAAGTCAAGATTTACGGGAGTGTTTGATCATTCTTTATGATCCAAGTTCGCAAACTGGTAGGTCTCACTTTCGGTTGACTGCACCGCAGCAACGCGTATATATAGCCTACTATGTTTTGACGACGATAATAATTGATTTATATAGTTGGACTGGACTGCACTACTTGGAGATGAATCTATATATGATGAATATTTATTATGCCATGAACTATTATATGAATTTGTAACGTAAATAAACATGTTCTGTATGGACTCTGTAAAGGAAGGAGTTTGCTCCGTTGATGACCCTCGAAGTTGGCTAACCGGTTGAGCCCCTTTATTCATTCATTTTTATTAAGCACGATTGCTCGTTGATAACCATGAATATTCTTAATAGATCGATGGGGTTCGGAAGGAAGAAAGCCGATGACACCCAATATTATTAACTTTGAAGAAATCGCACAAGATCAGTTGTTCAAATAATACAATCAAAGAACCCGCTGCAACAATTGTGTTGTTTCTGTTACATGTATTGCAGACGGTACTATTACTGCCGTGGTCATTTCATTGCAGGCGACCGTCATTAGATATTTGTAGTGAAAGTAACATAGATGTATTAAATATGAAGACATGGAGTAACCTTCCTTAATGTTATGTGGAGCAGTGATAATGATCTAATGGACCGGAAATTGACTAAATACCTAACATTTCTTTTATGACAACATGTCTCGTAAGTGCTCGTGCATCTTTTAAAATCCTGCCCTGGTCGACTTACTGCCTCTGAGAACAACGTTTGAAGTTTGACGAAAGTCACCGCCTAATATGAGCACTTTTCCAACATATGGTCCAATGTCATACATAATTTCCATACAGTATAACCAAACTGTTCATGCACACAGCCATCTAATCATTTTGATCCATAATAATAAGTCTGCAATACTTTAAATTAAAATGTTGTCTTGAAGAGACAATAAAAAACTTACATTTTAAGGTTATTTTAAAGAAAATGATGAGTTAAATCCGTTTCCCGAATAAAAGTGGACAGAAGAGTATCTTGATTGTCTCTTGATTTAATCTGCATCTCCGCACCTTTATGTCTCCAGTTCATGTACAGTTTATCAATTGTGGTGTTTCATAATCAAACTGTTCATGCACACCGTCATTTGCGCACTTTTCTATTTTCGGGAGAGTACATATAAGAGAAACAATACAATTATTGTCTAACTTTCAACGACAGTTGCACCCCTTAGCTGTGGTTGAAAGTTAAAGCACTCTCTCGAAAACAGAAAAGTGCGCAAATGACAGTGTGCATGATGTGACCAACCGACGTACTTACGGCGGGAATTATGGTATTGGATATAACTTAACGACAGGAGCTGATTTGTTTTCTGATGTTCCCAAAGCTTATTTCAGTTGAGAGTTTTGAGTGCGTTAGTGTGTAGTAGTAGTAGTAGTTGTAGTAGTAGTAGTAGTAGTAGTAGTAGTAGTAGTAGTAGTAGTAGTAGTAGTAGTAGTAGTAGTGTTGTAGTAGTAGTAGTAGCAGCAGCAGCAGCAGCAGCAACAGCAGCAGCAGCAGCAGCAGTAGCAGTAGCAGTAGCAGTAGCAGTAGTAGTAGTAGTAGTAGTAGTAGTAGTAGTAGTAGTAGTAGTAGTAGTAGTAGTAGTAGTAGTACTTTTCTTTAAAAAAGTAGTTTAATTTTACCAGTTGCAAAATCACAATGCTGCCCTGTCATTTGATATGTCTAAACTATGTTGTTTTAAACAAAAATCTTACTGAAAGGGTTACATTTGACATTCATGGCTGGTTTTTGATAACACAAGATTGATGTCAAAACATACAAGTTTTAAGATTTGACATTTGATGTTATCCAAATGTTATATTGATAGGTTTTTGTCATACATGACATTAACGTTCCTTTTCTTTCAACAGTTATCTGGAGCCAAGGGCGTGGAACTGAAGAGTGCCAATGCCTTGTATATTAATTTTTACCATATACTGCCGGCATTTGCCGCAGTAGCTAAGAAGGAATTTTTTACCCAGGCCTCCAACATTAACTTAACCTACCTTGGAGGCCCTGAGATACCTGTCAACAAGTATATTGCTGAGAAGACTAATAATGTGTTCACGAATTTCCTACAAAAAGGTTCGTTTGGTTTTCACTCAAGATGATTTTAATAATTTACATTAATTTTACCGCTGTACACATTTTCTTTTCTTAACAGTAAATCACCCGCCAAAATATTGCAGGATATAATTATGCCGTGTTTTTTATTTCTCCCGCAAGCCCTCATGACGTCACTAATTATCCTGCTGTCGTTTATCTGGATGCATTAGGTTATTATACTATGGAGTGTGGATGCATTAGGTTATTATGCAATGGAGTGTGGATGCATTCGGTTATGTTATGGAGTGTGGATGCATTAGGTTATTAGGCTATGGAGTGTGGATGCATTAGGTTATTAGGCTATGGAGTGTAGATGCATTAGGTTATTAGGCTATAGAGTGTGGATGCATTAGGTTATTATGCTATGGAGTGGGGATCCATTAGGTAATTTGGCTATGGAATGTGGAAGCATTAGGTTATTATGCTATGGAGTGTGGATGCATTAGGTTAATATGCTATGGAGTGTGGATGCATTACCTTATTTGGCTATGGAGTGTGGTGTGATGGACGATGAAACTTAGCTGACCCTGAATTTTTAGATGATGGTAGAAACCTCGTAGCATCAGTGCCCCCGAATATTGTTGTAACTTTTCGTCAAACTGGATTTCTTCCACCTGGGCTCATTAGAAATGCACAACAGAAACGTGGACTCATTAGCATGCAACCTTTCCACGCAGATTTTCACTACGTTTGCTACTTATTATGTAGACAGTTATCTTCTGTGCATTCTGGACATCGCTTTGTCTAAAAGAGGAGGTAAAGCCACGCCGCTAGAGCGATCAGAAGCAGTTATTTCCCCAGTGTGCCTGTCCTCTTTTCTTTAGTACCTTCCTATAGGCGTTGCTTAAATCAAACGAAGAAGCGGCATGCAATCAAAGACACTGAGGGATCTAAGAGTGAACGAAGCAAGTTCTCATCGGCATTTCACATCTCTGTGTCAACCAGAAAACCGCTCGAAATTCGAGACGAACGGGGTAAGACGAAGCGGCCAGGAAATGGAGTAATCGCGAACGGAAATCGAAACCAGGAGCGGTCTCCCTCTTTTAGTCGGGCGGCATCTCTGTTAACACGGCGGCTAGAATATCGATTTTTCCCCTGGGTTCTTAAAAGGTGTTATCTTCTAACATGCCCCCCCCCCCCCCCCAAAATCTTTCATTCCATTTCATATATATGTAGAGACCCTGTAGAATGCCATTTTATCACTCGTTGCCAGACATTTTAAAACTCACTAGCTTATAGTTTAATCCTGCTAGAATTCCCTCTGGATTTTTGGCTATATTGGAGTGTAGTTATTCTGTGCTAAACGGTATAATATATATTAGTTTCAAGCGATGAGTGGTCTAGTTCATTCATTTGTATTTCACTGGATTTTGTGTTGATTTAAATCTATTAAATTAAACCTATCTCAAAAGTTTCCAGTTGAAAATTTAATGATATATCTATTATAGTATTTCCAAAAATAATAGATGCTTAAAATGCTTAAATTAACTTTTAAAGTCGCGAAGGAATTTTTAACTAACTAATTGAGTTAAGTTCTAGATATATATGTGTGTTTTAATCATTAAAATCGCGAAGTGTTTTCTTAAATACATAATTAAATACGCGGGTGTATATAATAGTCTTAACGGTAATTTATCGCGCTTTAGAATGTTATTTGTTTTTCGGTATGAATTACATGTTTTCTATCTTTCATATAGGGTGATCTTAACCTTTGCATCCCAGCAAAGCAAAGCAAAGCATAAACATTGAATTAGAGTCCTGCAGACTCAGTTCTTAAAACCCTCCAGAATTTGATGAGACTGTGTTTTAAATTTTAGTACTAAAACCAATAAAACGGTATTTAATCAGTTTTACGAATAACGTTTCACAAGAAACAAGGGACGTTTCGGTTTTTACCCTTCGTCAGCCACAAACAGGTGACAAAGACAAGAATACATATAGGTACTAAAAAACTATTCGGTGATGAGAAATATACAACAAATGGGTGATACAAGCAGATGGAAAAAGTAAACAACAACAGTGATGAGAGAAAAAGAACAATAATAATACAAGAAAATCGTAAAATCTAACAGAAATACCGAAACAAGAAAGTAAATAATCAACGAAACGAAAAAAAGAGAATTAACAAAACTGATGAACTAATAAAAGTTATCTCAGCTCAATCCAAAGAATCAGTGAAAGAAGGCCACCGGTAAATGTTTGTCATGATAGATATCATTCAAGTGCTCACGAACCCTGTCTGCCAAACGCCTGCCAGTTTCACCAATATAGGTCATGCCACATCTCTTGCAGATGATTGCATAAATCAGGTTTCTGGATTCGCACGTAAAAGATTCTTTAATGATAAATGTTCCTTTCGGAAAAGTGACTGTCTGAGTTTGCAGTACAAACGGACAGGTCTTACATATCCGGCGTTGGCACGGTTTAGTACCAAATTAAGACGGGCTAGTATGTCGTAAGCTACTGTGTACAAGAATATCCCTAAAATTTTTATCCCTACGATAAGCTACCAAAGGGGTATCACGAAACAACTCTTTGGTGTCAGGATCAGAGTTGAGAATAGGCAGATGTCGAAACAGAATTCTCTTTACCGCCAGACAGTGAGGATGGAAAGTTAGAACCAGTTTGAGTCTGTCAGATTGGACAGAAGGTTTAGTAGTGAGTGCCGTCTGACGAGTGACGCGTGTGTTACGATTTAGGGCATCAGATAAAACATGTTCTGGATAAAGACGTCGGCAAAAGAACTCAAGCATCTCTTGAGCTCGCTGATGAAAATCATCGTCATCGTGACATAACCGACGCAAGCGAAGAAGTTGAGAAAAGGGAATGGAATTTTTACAACTAAGAGGATGCGATGAAGTGTAAATAAGGAAACCATGAGCGTCAGTAGCCTTATAATAGACAGACGTTTTAAGACAAGTAGGACTAATAGTCACAGTGATGTCAAGGAAGTTCACTGAGGTCGTAGAGATTTCAGAAGTGAATTTGATGGCAGGATTGAAATTACCAACATAGTACATAAATCGACGGAGGTCTACCTCAGACATGTCTGTAATACCAATACCATCATCAATACAGCGGAGGTAAAACTCAGGTATTGGTCCATCATAACTTTGAAAGACCAAATATTCAAAGTGGCCCATAAACAGGCAAACGTAACTAGGGCCCATCTTAGTACCCATAGCGATGCCACTGATTTGGGTGAAGAATTGACCATTAAACTCAAAAGAGTTGAGAATAAGAACCAACTCAGCAAGGCGAAGAAGCGGACCTGTACTTATTGTAAGATCAGTACGTTGGTCGAGAAAAAATTGGAGTGCCTTCAGACCATCAGCATGTGGAATAGAAGTATAAAGGGAACAAACATCTAGGAGGAAAAGACGGTAAGTACGATCAGGCGTGAATCTGATCGAATCAAAAGTAGTGATAGCATGAGTAGTGTCTTTCAAATAAGAAGGCAGATTGGCGACTAAATGCTGGAAAATACTATCAAGGAATTCAGAAATACGTTCAGTGGGACAAGAACATGCTGAAACAATAGGCCTACCAGGGTTAGCAATTTTATGCACCATAAATTTTTTTAAAGTTTTACGTGTTTTACGTTTTACGTGTTTTTCTTTTAAAAGTTTTAAGTTTTAACCTTGTGGAGATCCTGTGATTCCGCTATCTAAAATTACCAGAAATAAAGACCCCCAAGAACAATTTAACACATCATCAATTAATTTAAGATTTAACTGGAGAAGAACAATGCCAGAGCTTAATTGCATTATTTTACTCTTCTATTACTAAAGAAAATAGAAATCTCCCGAACACTGACTGTGCATAATTTCTTCACTGGATTTTAAAACCCGCTAAGTAAACCATCCCTTACCGGTCAGTTGTTATTATCACGCATTAAGGATTTTTACCACCATCGGCGAAACCAATGAGACCATATTCACCACCTGAACCTAAGACTGTGCCATCCAGTAGAACCTTCCTTTTAACATAACAAAAAACCAGAACGCTTAGGGCTTCACCTTCCAGCGATTTCGGGACTGTACTAACACATAAACCTGATAATCTGGGGCTGGACACAGAAGACAAGACGCTACCTACGTCAAGTGTTTAATTGGTGTTTTTTTTTTTTATTTCTATGGAGTGCCAGATTCTACGATCGGTAAGTGTGTGAACAAATGTGTGATGATCATCAAGAGCGTGCATGAATGACAGGAGATTTATTTTTGCAAACTATTTGTTAAATTGCCTACCTGGTAAATACTTTCACTGTATTCCCTACATTGTTCCTTTAAGTGGGATTTTTGTTAACTCTGTTTAACCCCAACCACCCCCCCCCCCCCCCCCCGTAGAACAATTGAGAAATAACAGGATTTTTTCTTCTACCCATACATAATATTGTAACACCTCTTTTCAGAGTAATTAAGTTTACTGTTGGGTTACATCATCTATTTTTCTGATAATTACCTATCTTTGGACTGGGTTTATCTTTGTCTATTACAAGCGGGAAGGGCGTATTGGATTTTACTCTGCACACCCCCCCCCCCCTTCCACCTTGTTATTTGTATTTTCTGTACCTATGATATTTTGTCTGTAAGAAATGATACATGTCGTGACTGATTTTTAATGATAAATAAACACGTAAAACTTATTTAGTACTGTGTTGGAATACCCCAGCCCAAATTACCCATATCTGTTTAATATAGTTTGTATTCACGTAACGTCCGTGTGTTTGAAGCACCAAATTGGTGTGAGCGCATGTGTGTTTGGAAACAGGCAAATAATTATTTAGCCAGGAGAGTTTAAGGAGTAGATTGAGAGAAACAGATTGTCGTGAAAGAGTCTTTCCTTACTCTCCCCAGCACTCTGTGAAGCAACTATTTACTTTCTAACCCTTAGTCTCACTGAACTTTCACCATCATTCTCCACACTAAACGGGACCATTATTCTAAGACTCTGTCTCTCAAAATAAAATCACGACAATAATTGGCTGGCTCGCCGGCATCTCGAGATTGTGAGTCTGATCAAAAGTCAAGGTCTAACTAGATAGAGTGTGAATTATCTGTCTTTGTGAGTTAGGGAAATAAATAAAAATAATTACACTCCTAGACAACGCCTTTTAGTATTTGGGTCGTCCGCACAGCATATTTACAGGTTGTTTTCTTTCCACAGAGCAGGAAATTACGGATAAACAAAAATATTTGTTATTTAAATTATTCTCAGGCAGAGAAAATTGAAATTTTTCTTTATAAGATTTGCTGGGATTGCGTGATTGGTTTACAGTCACTAAGGTTTTTTTAAAGTTAAAAGAGTTGATCTTAGCTAAAGACGCCTTGTTCTGACTTCTTTAAGTCTAGTTAACAACGTCTCTTCTCATTAACTGACTTCAGAGGGCGGAGTTTTGTGGCGGAGAATTAAAATTTTAGGGAAAATTATTTTTTTCCTTTAAACTATTTTAAAAATAAATTTTTCTCTACAGTTAGCAAAAATAGATTTTTTTCTAGTGTTTGACTTACCATTAACGTGGCATAGTCGCCTGCATTAAGAGTCGTAATTGACAGATAATAGCAGTGATAAGCTAGCACATTACAAGGTAAGAGGTAACACAAGTAAATTTATACTTTGTCTTCTTTTCTGGAAGCGGCTTTGAGTTGATGTTCCCTTCTTGTTCCTTCTTACTATTTTCTAATAGTAGAAGCATACAGTTTTTTTACATGGCAGAAAGAATTATGATGAGGTCCATGTTGAGGCTGGAGGCGAAGGAATCAGGATTAGAGGACGAAGCAGCGAACGTGTTTGTAAACACGGAACTGGAAAGGTATGAAGTGGACCAAGAGAAAGCAGAGAGGAAGGAAGCACAGGATAGAGCAGAGAGGAAAGAAGCAGAAGATCGTCAATTGGAGCAGAAGAAAATTGAGGCAGAGATGGAAGCTCGCAGGGAAAGAGAAAGAGAGAGGGAGAGACAGCACGAACTGGCGCTTAAAGCTTTAGAGAGTCGGGGCACCTCTACTTTGAATAACGGAGAGCCGTCTTCGCCCCAGTCTCAGTCAACGGATCTCTTCACGTTTTCACTGGCATTCCTCTCAGCATTATAACCAACGAGAAAATAATACCCAGAGACCTCCCCAGGAAAAATCGAAATTCTACAAAACCCGATTTCCCCCAAACAACAATTCTGATCAACCCACCAAGCCTACGTGGCTGCGCGGCCACCAAGGTCAAGGAAAAGGGAAAACCTCTACACCAGGGACGTCTGATCAAGGCAAGCACACCGGGCCAAACCGCATCGGATGCCTGCATACAGCCTCGCAAGGTAGAGTCAATGTCAGTGATTCTCAACCTGAGGGGGACAGATCCTCAACGCGAGGAACTGTAATTTTGAATGGTACCTCAACTACGTGTCTCTTTGACACTGGATTAAGTTTTGATAGTATTGTCGCTAGGCACTTAGTCAAACCAGGTTAGGAGACAGAGGAAACCGTCAAACTATGTGGAGTTTTCAAGAGTGATGCACCCAGGACGCTTCCTATCGCACTGGTAGAGATACACTCTGATTTTGTCAGAGGTGTTATTAAAGCGGCCATAATGGATGATCCGATCTACCCAGTTATCCTGGGATGTAGATATGTGTTTGTTGGGAGACCAAGGGAGCCGATTGTGGCAGCGGTAACCACAAGAGGGCAAACTAAGAAGGAGAGGGAGCCTGCGCCAAATTTGTTGCCGAACGAACTAAAGGGGGCGCAACAAAAGGACCCTACTCTGGAGCCCTGCTTTAGAAAACTGCCCATGGCTAAGGACCCCAGACACCACGGAGACATCTTTTCTAAGGATGGCGTTGTTACCAACAGATTACTGGTATATATATATATATATATATATATATATATATATATATATATATATATATATATATATATATATATATATATATATATATATATATATATATATATATATATATATATATATATATATATATATATATATATACAATGTATATATTTATTATTATATTATCTGTCGGAGGGAAGATATTTGTTTTTAGAATCAGGATGCTTTCCTGTTCAAAGATATATCACTCATGATTGATTGATACTGTTGTTATATGGATTATCTCCCCTGGAGATCGAATTTGGCGTATGAATCTGGATTTTATTAGTCTGTGCCTTGTTGGGCCAGAAAAACAGATTGTTCTTGTTGAGGTTTATGCAAGAATGTTTATGGTCCGAGTCTATGTTTACTCTGTGTCTATTTCAGACGATTCGGTCTTATATCGTGATATCTTGGTATGTCTATGTGGAACTATTTTTCCTTGTACTGTACTTTAGGGTCAGGTGCTTTCGGCGCATGAAGGTACGTTAGGGAGTTCTTCGGTGATGAAGGAGCCTGGCGGGATGTCATGTCTTAGACCTGTCCAAAGTTTGTGATCTCTTCGATTCATTATGGGAACGAAGATAGTTTCTTCTAGGATTGTTAAATCCATGAGTTCCCCAGTGTTGATTCAGTAACGCCAGGAGAGTGTTTGTGTTTGCTAGTATATTTCGTAAGGCAAGGTAAAGAACTGTTCACTGAACTCTTTCATTCACAGGCTCAGTTGGGCAGACGTCGATATGAATTTACCTATGTATATATGTCGGGACGACATGTTATCTAGCAGCACTGTATATGTTTATATGCAGCAACTATGAGGACAGAATATGCTGATTCTTGTAGAATCATTTATTGTTGATGAACAAAGCTTCGATTATAGATTTACTATACATCCGTATAGTGAGCGATGCTCAACAGGGAACCAGAAGCCATTTTGGAATCCTATGTATTTTGGGAATCCTATTTATTGTCGATCATCAATCAGAGAACGGGAATGCCCCCTTATTATCAGGTGATGATTAAGAGATCACAGTTGTAAAGAAAACCCAATACTAGTGGGTTAACATTATCTTCACATAGATTTGCTGTACTTTTCCTAAAGGAATCTTCGCTAGAAAAGAGGTCCTGTTTAGGAGTCAAGTTTGAACAGTATTTATTCACTGACATGCTCGGTCAGTAAGGCCTGATGATTGTATTCATAAACAGTGGAAATCTAAGTGCTGGTTTACAGATGTTCCATTGCAATGTTATTCAACATGAACGCTAACTTATGATTGTAGACAATTGATCAACAATATGCCATTTATGTCAACCTGTGTTCCTGTTACGATACTCGTACTGTCCATGTGTACATCCTATTAAATAATATGAAACGACCACAGTAGTCCAGCCATCCTTGACTTCCACCTGTGATTGGAGTGAGTGACCTGTGCACCTGTCGAACTGTCATCCATTCGCGTTTGTCATCATTGATGTCTACACTCACCCATTACATCAGAATACGCACTTAACAGTACACCTTGTCAGGGCCCCAACAGTAGGTAACCTGACCCATTTACAGAACATTGTGACTGGACGAGCTATTCACACAAAAAACCAGTCCATACTAATCTAATGCGAGAAACAAAGCTTTATCAGTGTGGTAGGCCAGTTTCCTGGGTCAATCTGCACAGTGGACATTTTGAGAAGTCAGCTACTGAGACCAGATCGTTTCCTGTGGCCTGATACGACACACCAGCAGTACAACGCTACAGTTGAAGTCAGCATGACCTGCCCTATCGATCGTATACGGTAAATAGGTCAGCGCTCGTTAACAGACGGTGTTTACATAGAACAGACAGCGATACACAGCAGATTTGTTTACAAGAATTAACTGTGTTAGCAAGAAGTGCTATGAAACTGAGAGGTCTTACACGTTACGGTGGATCTTCTTGTGTTCTGCTACATATTGTTGAACTGTGTAATAGTTAAAACAGAAATATAATTTATTAAAGTGCCAGTTTATTTTGAGTGGAAACTGTACCATAATTCTGTAGAACTAAGCCTTAGTTGCAACACATTACATTGCATTTATATGACATATATATTTATGTTTAATGTTTACATGTTATAGTGTTGTGTATATGTCGTGGGAGGTTGGGTGTGT
This sequence comes from Oreohelix idahoensis, assembly GCA_024509875.1. Classification (NCBI taxonomy): domain Eukaryota; kingdom Metazoa; phylum Mollusca; class Gastropoda; order Stylommatophora; family Oreohelicidae; genus Oreohelix; species Oreohelix idahoensis. The sequence goes on from JAMPIV010009111.1 coordinate 660,986, forward strand.
GACTATTATAGGAGATACCAAGTCATATAGGTCCTATAATAGCGTTCTGTAGGTGCGAATTTTCTTAATTGAAAATTTTCTAGCGACAATCTGTTGCTATTCCTGTTAGTTGTGAAGACGTGTTTTTCTTCGCTATTTTTGTAATATTTTTTCTGTTCTTTAGTTTTGTTTTGGTTTGTTTGTATTTGTAGGTCTAACCTTTCCTTTCATTTAATTCTATACACATTCTATATTTATACACTGTGACGTCATTTGTCTTGTTTATTTCCATGCAGTTATCATCACATACTTTGTGACATTATTTTTGGTTAAGCTTTTTCATTTATTTGATTTCTGCGAATGTTTTCATGTTGTCTTTGATAATTGTCCTTTGTCGATGTTGTCGGTTGACATATACTATATAATATATTTGATCATACACTACTAGTTGTGTAGTGAACTTATGAGTAATAATCAACTGATGATTAATGGCTGTTATTAAAGGTACACAGTTGATTATACAAGACCTTATTTAAAGGCTTGTTTCCCGCAGAGATTGTGATAAAAAGAGCTGATTACACTGGCTAACAAAAAAAAATTTTTTTTTTCTTTCTCTAACATTTCTATGTTTTTCTGGTCAATTTTAATGCGCTGTTTTTAAATCTGCAAACCATTTTTCTCTATCAGGTCGGGATCTCTAGAAATACGCAATTGAAGTTTTTTACAACGCATACAGTATTACAACATCATTTGTACAAGAAGTATAACAGTTATGTAGGCTTGAATTTCTTTGCAGTCGACTTTCGTCGGTGAATGGCATGTGGTACATCGCGATGAAGCATCCAACAATAATCGGCAAGCATGGTCACACTCCACCGTCCTTGATAACGTGACTCCATTACGGCGATATCTTGATAGAATCGTTCTCGATGTTCATCGCTGACTTCGCCAAGGTTGTCAGGGAAAAAGTCAAGATGATAATCGAGCAAATGGATTTTGAGGGACATGTTACAGCCCTTATAATTCTGTATGCATCTATGCACTGCTTAACAATATGCACATAGTCGACAGATTTGTGATTTCCCAGAAAGTTATCGTCGATCGATTTGAATGCCATCCATGCGCGAAGTTCACTACCATGTAACAAGTTCTCGAATTGTTTGTCTGCAATAACTTTCCTAATCTGAGGTCCTACAAAGATACCTTCCTTTATCTTTGCATCGCTAATTTGCAGAAACTTTTCTCGAAGATAAGTGAAAGCTTTGCTCGTTTTATCTAACGCTATTACGAAATTCTTCATGAGCCCCAACTTTATATGTAACGGTGGTAAAATGATGCTGTCTTTGTTAACTAATGGCTCGGGTATTACATTTTTATTCCCGAGCTGCATACGATCCCTCATAGGCCACACCTTTCTTGCATAATGTTCCTGTCTGTTGCGGCTGTCCCATTCACATAGGAAGCAACAAAATTTAGTATACCCAGTCTGCATGCCCGTGAGAATTGCAATGACCTTTAGGTCTCCACAAATCCGCCATTGGTAGTCATTGTACTTTATTTTTGCCAAAAGTATAGCCATATTGTCATAAGTTTCTTTCATATGAACAGAGTAGGCGACTGGAATTGAATAAATAAATTTCCATTATGCAATAACACGGCTTTTAGACTAGTCTTGGAAGAGTCGATGAAAAGTCGCCATTCGTTGACTATGTGCTCATGACCGAGGTGCACCCTTAGACCTTTTACATCTTTGCAATAGCAAATGTCATCATCCATCTCAAAGTATTGAACAAGTTCTCTGTGTCTATGACGAAATTTAGATATCGGAGTATTGGGTGCTAAAAGATTCCATTCTTTGAGTTGCGAACCGAGTAATTCCGCTTGTCCTTTGGTGAGAGCAAGATCACGTATTAGATCTGAAAGTTCTGAATGGTTAATTAAGTGAACACCATCATTCACCGGTATATAATCCGAGTCAGAATTAGTTTCTAAAGCAGGTAAACTATCACTTTCTGATGGTTCATTCACGTCCAACGGATATGGTTCTGGTGGAACTGGGATCGGGCACGTGATTGGATCATGAGGTACTGGTTTCGAAACCGATTCAATATTTGGATAAACCACAGACTTTCTAGTTTTAAAAGTGAAACCATAGATATTTGTCAAGCAGAAGTAACAATCAGTAGCGTGATTTGTCGGTTCACGCCATATTACTGGCACTCCAAAAGGCATCGACTTATGCTTCGGCGATTTTCGTAACAACCTGCCAATGTATTTACCCAAGTCGAACAAACTGCATTTGGCTTCCAAGATTTATTTGCATCATCAACTTTCGAATTGAAATAAAGTTCATATGCTTTCTTTAGCAATGGTGTAAAGTTTTTCTGGTGAACACGATCGGTAAAATATCCGCACACGTAACAGAACAGATCAGCCGAATTTCTACAACTTCTAGAAGCCATATTTCACTCAGAATTATTTCAAAATACAGTAACTATTTGAAATATAACGTAACATATGTCATGCATCTTTTAGCAGTATAAAAAGTAGAATTATTTTGCATTTTATTAATTTTTAAAAAGTTATATAGTAAAAATGAAACGGAGCAAATAACGGTTTCCCAAAAATATATTTATTCACAAATATCTTCAGAACCCGACGTGATAGAGATAAACGGATTTCAAATTTGAAATCAGCGCAAGAAACTGACCTAAGAACACTTATTCTTATATAAGAAAGAAAAATGTTGTTTGTCAGTGTTATTCAAGCTATTAAGAGCTTGTTTCCATTTATTTGGAGATAGATTTCATTATTGCTATTTCAGGTATCTAGTCACATATTAGTATACATTATGTCGACTTTAGATTACTTTATTGAGCAAGGGAAATCCCTAGGCAAGACTGGAGATAAGTTAGAGGAGTATGCTACCTGTCAATATGATAAAGCACAAAAAGCCGAGGAGAGAAAACAAAAAAGTGAGGATAGAAAATTGGAAATAGAATTTGAACAAAAGAAATTGCAGATGCAGGTTGAGGAAAAAAAATTCCAAATGGAAATGGAAAAACAAAACATAGAAGCTGAACAAAAAAGATTAGAAAGAGAAGCTGAGGCTGAGCAGAAAAGATTAGACAGAGAAGCTGAGGAGAGAAAAGCAGTGAGAGAACATGAACATGAAAAAGAACTTTTAGCATTTGAGTTAGAAAAATTGAAATTGACAAATATGAGTAATGTTAATCAGTCAAATGGTAACAGTGGTAAACCCTTTACTTATAAGGTCAAGGTACCAGCGTTCAATCCTTCCAGTGACGATATAACATTCTGGCTGGATCGTTTTGAACGTTCTCGTCGAGCTCATAATGTGGATAAATCACAATATGCAAACCAGTTATCAGAAAATTTGAAAGGTGATTCTCTGACTAGTTTAAGTTTGGTTGAAGAGGCTGACAAGGATAATTATGATGTTATTAGAGCAGCCTTATTGAAAAAATATCAATTAACAGAGGAAGGTTACCGTATTTTGTTTAAGAAAATGGTACCTGAATCAGGGGTAGAATTCTCAGAATTCATTCCTAGGACACATCTTACATTTAATCGTTGGATTGAATTGTCCAAAACAGAAAAGACATATGAAGCCCTTATGGACTTGTTGCTAAGGGACAAGATTATGTCAAGTGTTAATAAACCATTCCTTGAATTCCTACATGAGCGTAAACTCAAGACACTAAAAGAAATGGAAGAATATTGTACCCAATACGTCACGGCACATCCGGACGTAGCTTTTAGCAATGCTAAGGTTAAAGAAGGTATACCAGTTGCATCAGCAACACCATACAACCCTAATTATTCACACAAATTTCAGGGACCACAAAACAGGTTTGATAAAAAAAGGTAACCATAATAGTTATCAAAACCAAGGTAACCAATCATTTCAGGGTTCTTCTTCGAAGAACTGGAAACGAGCCGACAGCCCTCGATTCAGAGGTGGTCATAATTATAGAAATTTCCGCAGAGGAAGTCATTATAGGAACTATCCAAGTTATCCATCATGGAGACAACAACACCATAATTATAGAGATACTCATTATAATGAATATGATAATGGTAACCATGAGAATTATGACTCAAACCCAAATAGGGGTTACAATAGAGGAAACAATAATGATTACAGAGGCAATAATAATCGAGGTAGATCACAATACAAAAAACATAAATCTCATTATCCGGCAAACTCTGCACAGCAAGAGTCACATGAAGCCTATAAACAGACCAAAGATAATAATGATGCTAATAATATGGCATGTTCCGCTTTTGATTTTGGGAGAGCATCTCAATGCCCCCAATGCAAAACATTATTTGAACCAACTACGGTGTCCACTTTAAGTTGTGGCCATCCTCTTCTCGCTCTTCCTGCGTCAGTCGCGCATGATGGAAGAGGTTCTCTTGTCTTACATAGAGGTTTAGTAAATGACAATCCAGTCTCAGTTCTTTTTGATTCTGGATGCACCACAATTGGTGTTAGGCAGTCGCTTGTAGATCCTTCTCGTGCCACTGGAAAAGTAGTCAAATGTGTAACATTTGGCGGCACCTTAGAGAAATTCTCTACTGCTATCATTAGGATTGTTACTTCTTTCTTTACAGGAGATGTACACGCATGTCTTCTGCCGAATCATATCGCTGATCTTATCAAGGTCGTATTCACGGAGTCAAAGAATGCACTCCGCAACAAATTTCCGTTTGGGAAAAACAAAATATGCAAACTGCTAATGCTGCAGTCACTAGAGCTCAGGCTCTTAATATGCCTCAAACTTCATCTACTGAAGATAATGAAGTGCATAACCAAGATGATCCCTTGGTAATTTCTCGTGACTCGTTTATAAAACAGCAAGAAGATGATCCAACTCTAAAGAAATTCTTCACTCTTGCAACAAAAGGTGATCCGAATAAAGATGCAAAGCGTAAATCTTGGATTACAATGAAGAATGGCGTACTTGTACGTATGGTGTAAGACTCCACTAAGTCAAGTCATTCTCAGATTCTTGTTCCCAAGAATTTGAGAGTTAAAATTTTGCAGCACGCTCACGATTCTCAGTGTGCTGGACATATGGGTTTTTCCCGTACAAAGTCAAGAGTTCTTGCGGCTTTCTTTTGGCCTTTTGTGAACAAAGACATACGGATTTATTGTCAATCTTGTATAGTATGTCAAGAAGTCAAATCAAAAGGTTCACGCCATGCTGCACCTATTCAGGCTGCAGACATTCCTATTCGACCATTTCAGAAAATGGCGATAGACATCATTGGTCCATTTAAAATCAAATCTGCTAGAGGACATCAGTTTATCTTAACGCGTGTGGACATGTGCACACGTTGGCCAGAGGCTATTCCTCTGAAGAGCATTACTACTGCTGACATTGCAGATGCTCTTTGGCTTATATTTTCTCGTCTGGGATTCACCGGAGAAATATTATCAGACCATGGCACCCAACTAATATCGGATACCATGTCTCAAGTGATGTCGACTCTGCAGATAGAGAGATTTTTGAGTAGTATCTATCATCCTATGTCCAATGGGATGGTCGAACGGCTAAATAGAACACTCAAAAACTTGCTAGGGAAGATAACTGAGGATCATCCTCAAGATTGGGACAGGGTTTTACCCGCGGCCCTCTTCGCTTATAGAGAGGTCCCCAATGAACATACAGGATTTTCTCCTTTTGAGCTTGTCTTTGGCGCGCGACCGCGCTGCCCTATGTCTTAGCTTCATGATCTCATAACCGCTGATAATATTACCGATGACACGAAATCTTCTTACGAATATGTCACCGCGCTGAGAGAAAAGATTATCGAAGCATGCAAATTGGCAACTTCTTCTTCTGAATTTGCGAAGCAGAAAGCAAAACAATTTGCCAATAAGAAAAGAACCTTACGAAAACTTTGTCCTGGTGACAAAGCATTTGTTTTACTACCTTGTAGGGAAAACAGACTTCTTATTTCTTTGAAAGGTCCGTACGATATAATCTCGAAAATTTCCGATGTTGAATACATTGTCGATATTGATGGAAAACATAAAACCACCCACATCAATATGCTTACGGAATTCCATGAACGTCCGGATTATTTACAGCCTATTTTCCAGGCAACGGACGATTCACCAGTCCAACATGGTCATTACTCATCACTGTCCGTAATACAGGATGAGGAAACAAGTTTTTCGGATATTAATCTTCCGCTTCCGATGATTCCACTTCATTCGAGTGAATCATGGAAAAATGTTACTGTCTCTCCTGATTTATCTCTAAGAAAACAGCGACAAGTTTCGGCTATGTTACAAACATTTCAGGATGTCCTTACTGACATCCCTGGACAAACTCATGTCATCGAACATGACATTATTCTAACTGACCATAATCCTATTAGGGTCAGACCTTATCCTATCCCTATACATTTTCAAGCACAGGTTGAGAAGGAGTTGGATGAGATGATATATTTAAAAATAATTGAACCATCCACTTCTGCGTATTCTTCGCCGATGGTTATTGTTCGGAAAAAAGACAATAACATACGTCTTTGCGTTGACTATCGCAAATTGAATCAAGTTACGAAGTTCGATGCTGAACCTATGCCTTTACTAGAAGAGCTACTTACTAGGCTTTCTAAATCTCATTTTTTCACTAAACTAGATTTGTCTAAAGGATATTGGCAAGTTCCTTTATCTGAACGCGCCAAACCAATTACGGCTTTTTCTACACCTAGAGGCCTTTTTCAATGGAATTTCAAGCCTTTCGGCCTTATGAACGCACCAGCTACATTCTTACGCATGATGCGTCGAATTCTATCTTATCGGTCAGATGTCATCGCGTATCTAGACGACATCTGTCTTTTCAGCGATACTTGGGAAGATCACTATTCGGGGTTAGTTGAATTACTGTCTACTCTACGCGAGTATAACCTGACAACGAAACCCTCTAAAGCCTGCATTGGTTTTAGCGAAATTTCTTTCCTATGCCATCAAGTGGGTCATGGTTTCCTAAAGACAGAGGACCATAATATCACTAAGATACTTAACATCTCTATTCCTAAGACTAAAAAGCAAGTGCGAAGTCTCTTAGGTCTTTTTCAATTTTATGGAAGATTCATTCCGAATCTATCCTCTATCATGGCACCTCTTTCTACACTACTAAAAAAAGGGTCGACTAATATGGTCCACTGGTCACAAGAATGCCAATCCTCTTTGGATAAGATCAAAACTTGTTTTCATCAACACCTATTTTAGTGTTACCTACTACAGATAAGACATTTGTTCTTCATAGTGACGCTTCATCCACTGGACTTGGAGCGGCACTAATGCAAGAGTACTCTGGAACTCTGCATCCTGTAATGTATATCTCCAGAAAACTTAATGCTGCAGAAAGGAATTATTCGGTTTTAGACCGTGAACTATTGGCTATGGTATGGTCGATTCTCAAATTACAAAGATTCCTTCTAGGCGCACATTTCATAGTAGAAACCGATCAGAAAGCTCTTACGGCTATACAGAGTAAGAATTTGAAGAGCTCGAGGTCTACTCGATATGCAATTGCTCTTCAACCTTTTCATTTTTCGGTACGAGCTATCCGTGGATCAGATAATGTGATGGCCGACATTTTGTCTAGATGCCCACATGATTCCACCTAACTGTTGGGTCTTGGACTTCCAACTCTACAACAGTTTTTCTTTTCTATATCAAGATAGATACACATTGTAATTTGTAATATAGTGATTGCATCACTACTATGACTACGTTCATTGATATAGATATTCACCGATACTCGTTGAAGATTTTTCTTTTTTGTCAATCATGTACTTATAATGCTTAAATGTGAAATTGTTATATGCATTGTGTCATTGCAAGCATTGTAGTATACATTTATGCTTAAGAGAAATGCTTTCTCTGAGATGTTGAGATGTATTCTCACAGGTCGATCTATGCTTCGACTTTACCTTAATTTGAAATTATAAATTCTTCTTATTAGTCATCTGCGCATTATTCGTGCGTGGTGAGCCTATTGTATGTTGCTCTCGGATGAAAAAAAAAATTTCATTTTCTTTTTCCCGGGGGTTGCGGTAGTCTGTTACCAACAGATTACTGGTATAGATACATATATATATATATATATATATATATATATATATATATATATATATATAAATATATATATATATATATATATATATATATATATATATATATATATATATATATATATATATATATATATATATATATATATATATATATATATATATATATATATATATATATATATATATATATATATATATATATATATATATATATATATATATATATATATATATATATATACAATGTATATATTTATTATTATATTATCTGTCGGAGGGAAGGTATTTGTTTTTAGAATCAGGATGCTTTCCTGTTCAAAGATATATCACTCATGATTGATTGATACTGTTGTTATATGGATTATCTCCCCTGGAGATCGAATTTGGCGTATGAATCTGGATTTTGTTAGTCTGTGCCTTGTTGGGCCAGAAAAACAGATTGTTCTTGTTTAGGTTTATGCAAGAATGTTTATGGTCCGAGTCTATGTTTACTCTGTGTCTATTTCAGACGATTCGGTCTAACGCCAAGAGAGTGTTTGTGTTTGCTAGTATATTTCGTATGGCAAGGTAAAGAACTGTTCACTGAACTCTTTCATTCCTAGGCTCAGTTGGGCAGACGTCGATATGAATTTACCTATGTATATATGTCGGGACGACATGTTATCTAGCAGCACTGTATATGTTTATATGCAGCAACTATGAGGACAGAATATGCTGATTCTTGTAGAATCATTTATTGTTGATGAACAAAGCTTCGATTGAAGATTTACTATACATCCGTATAGTGAGCGATGCTCAACAGGGAACCAGAAGCCATTTTGGAATCCTATGTATTTTGGGAATCCTATTTATTGTCGATCATCAATCAGAGAACGGGAATGCCCCCTTATTATCAGGTGATGATTAAGAGATCACAGTTGTAAAGAAAACCCAATACTAGTGGGTTAACATTATCTTCACATAGATTTGCTGTACTTTTCCTAAAGGAATCTTCGCTAGAAAACAGGTCCTGGTTAGGAGTCAAGTTTGAACAGTATTTATTCACTGACATGCTCGGTCAGTAAGGCCTGATGATTGTATTCATAAACAGTGGAAATCTAAGTGCTGGTTTACAGATGTTCCATTGCAATGTTATTCAACATGAATGCTAACATATGATGGTAGACCATTGATCAACAATATGCCATTTATGTCAACCTGTGTTCCTGTAACGATGCTCGTACTGTCCATGTGTACATCCTATTAAATAATATGAAACGACCACAGTAGTCCAGCCATCCTTGACTTCCACCTGTGATTGGAGTGAGTGACCTGTGCACCTGTCGAACTGTCATCCATTCGCGTTTGTCATCATTGATGTCTACACTCACCCATTACATCAGAATACGCACTTAACAGTACACCTTGTCAGGGCCCCAACAGTAGGTAACCTGACCCATTTACAGAACATTGTGACTGGACGAGCTATTCACAAAAAAAAACCAGTCCATACTAATCTGGTGCGAGAAACAAAGCTTTATCATTGTGATGTCCAGTATATAGCCATTATCAATGTGGTGGCACTTCACCAACCCTACTATTTGACAGATAACGAATAATACAGCCTTATCCAGCGTATTGTATCGTAGAACGGGCGACCCTGATACAGGGAATAACCAGCTCCTAGTAACGACGCAGTGCAGAAGCCAGATCTTAGAAATGAGGCACTCTCTTCCCTTTAGCGGTCATACGGGACAAAGCGCCACTATTCAGCGAATAAAAAATCACTATTGGTGGCCAGGAATGAACTCTGAAATTATCAGGTACGTTAAATCCTGCGCCCAGTGCCAACGTGTAGCACCCAAGCACTTGACACCCCCAGTACCTATGGGGCAAATGCCAATAGTGGGTACTCCATTTGAACGGGTTGCTCTCGACATCATTGGACCCCTGGAAAGGACCAAAAGAAGGACCACGTTCATCCTGACCTTAGTCGACACTTGCACCATGTGGGCCAAAGCTATATCGCTAACATGCACAGATTCCAAGCATGTCGCAGAAGCCCTCGTGCAAATTTTTACACTGTTGGGATTCCCTCAACAAGTTTTGACGGACAATGGATCCCAATTTCGTAGCCTGTTAATGGAGGAGATCTTTAAGATCTTGAGGACCAAACATATCCACACAAGTCCCTACCATCCGGCCGGAAATGGGCTCGTGGAACGTTTTAACGGCAGCCTCACCATGATGTTACGTAAGCTCGGTCAGGAGAAACCGGAGGTCTGGGACCTATATATATCTGCTGCCTTATTCGCCTACAGAGAGGTTCCCCAAGCGTCTACGGGATTCGCGCCAGCTACACCTTTATTTGGCAGACCTATTAAGGGGCCACTAGAAGCCTTACTTCGGTCCTTGGCAGACCAAAAGGCTGACGAGACAGTCGTCTCTGCAAGCAAGTATGTATCTGAGCTCAAGGAAAGGCTAAAGCTAGGATGGGATCTAGCCAACACCAACCTTAAGAAAGCCGGCGCTAAACATGCTAAAAGATACAACAAAACTGCAAAAAAGAGAGAACTCCAACCAGGGGAGAAAGTTTTGTTGCTACTTTCAACCGGAAGCAATAAACTTTGCATCGGATGGAGGGACCCTTTACCGTCCTTAAAAAGATCTCACGCACCAATTACAAGATCTCCATTAAAGGAAAAGAGAAGGTTTTTCACGTAAATCTCCTTAAGAAATACTTTGAAAGACCAGTGCCATCCTCCGAGCATCTCCTGGCTGTCGCCATAGCAACGGAAGACGAGGAAGATGATGATGGTTGCATGGAGTACCCATTGCAACCCACAGAATCTTTTAAAGATGTCACGTTCGACGACAATCTCTCACTAGAACAACAAACAGAAACCAGGGCGCTACTAAAACAGTACAGTGCAGTCTTAACGGATGTACCTGGTCGAACAAATCTCATCGAATTCGATATGAAATTAACAAACGAGACCCCTGTTCGAACCAGAGTTTACCCCATCCCGTACGCAAAAGCTGATGCACTCCGCGGAGAAATCGACAAGCTGCGTCAGGCAGGAATTATCAGTGAGTCTACATCTCCATACACTTCGAGTGTAGTACTGTTGCAGAAGCCCAATAAGGAAGTTCGGCTGTGTATAGATTACCGGTTGCTAAACGCTGAAACGGAATTCCAGCCCGAACCTCTCCAAACTGTTTCTGAGTCGTTCACCAAGCTTAGCAAAGCAAAAATTTTCTCCAAGATTGACCTCAGTAAAGGCTATTATCAAATACCAGTCAAGGAGGAAATTAAACCTTTGTTAGCTTTCAGCACTAGTGAAGGACATTACACATTTAATGTGATGCCGTTCGGATTGCATAACACACCAGGAGTGTTCGCTAGGATGATGAGGAAGCTTCTAGAACCTTTGCAAAGTCCCCAGATCCACAATTTCATGGATGACATATTAATTGCATTGGAGACCTACGACGAACATATTGCTACGGTTGCTATGCTCCTCAGGAGACTACAAGAAACTGGTCTTACAGCCAGACCTAGTAAATGTCTCATCGGGTTTGAAAAACTAGACTTCCTGGGGCATACTATTTCTCACGGCTCCATGTGGCCTGTTAAGAAGAACGTGAAGAAAATAATTGCAGCTAAAAGGCCCCGAAAAAGAAAGACACTCGTTCCTTCCTATCACTATGTGCATATTATCAGAAATACATCCAGAACTTTAACGGACTGACAGCACCTCTGACGGACCTCACAAAGAAAGGTTGTCCTTATAAGGTCATTTGGGATCAAAAGTGCGAACACGCGTACAGCACTTTAAAAGGACAGTTGTCTGCATACCCCATTTTGAGGTTACCTGACCTCAAGAAACCTTTCGTATTGCGGGTCGACGCGTCAGGTCAGGGCAGCGGGTCAACACTGCTGCAAGCCGAGGACAGTGACCCGAATATGCTATTTCCAGTTGCTTACGGCAGTCGGAAATTAAATAAAGCTGAACGGAACTACAGCGTAGTCAAAAGAGAATGTCTCGCTCTGATTGACAGTATCAGACGCCATCGCGAGTTTCTCTATGGAACATCTTTTACGGTGCAAACAGACCACGCTCCATTAGCTTTTCTTGGTGCTAATAAAGAATTTAACGCACGGATCATGCGTTGGGCATTTCTTTTAAGCGTGTACTCCTTTAAAGTGGAATATATTCCGGAAAGACAGAATGTCGGGGCTGATTTCCTGAGTAGAAAGTGGGCTACGTAGGAAGAGCAAGAGGTTGAAGATATCAATCATCCTAAAGCTACCGATCAGGGCAGCTTCATTGTCATAAATCAAACATGAAAATATGTTTTCATGTCTCAAAAGAGGGGACGATTGTGACGGACGAGGAAACTTAGCTGACCCTGAATTTTTAGATGATGGTAGAAACCTCGTAGCATCAGTGCCCCCGAATATTGTTGTAACTTTTCGTCAAACTGGATTCCTTCCACCTGGGCTCATTAGAAATGCACAACAGAAACGTGGACTCATTAGCATGCAACCTTTCCAAGCAGATTTTTCTCATCGGCATTTCACATCTCTGTGTCAACCAGAAAACCGCTCAAAATACGAGACGAACGGGGTAAGACGAAGCGGCCAAGAAATGGAGTAATCGCGAACGGAAATCGAAACCAGGAGCGGTCTCCCTCTTTTGGTCGGGTGGCATCTCTGTTAACATGGCGGCTAGAATTTCGATTGTTCCTATGGGTTCTTAAAAGGTGTTAGATTATAACATCCCCCCCCCCAATCTTTCATTCCATTTCATAGATATATAGAGACCCTGTAGAATGCCATTTTATCACTCGTCGCCAGACATTTTAAAACTCACTAGCTTATAGTTTAATCCTGCTAGAATTCCCTCTGGATTTTTGGCTATATTGGAGTGTAGTTATTCTGTGCTAAACGGTATAATATATATTAGTTTCTAGCGATCAGTGGTCTAGTTCATTCATTTGTATTTCACTGGATTTTGTGTTGATTTAAATCTATTAAATTAAACCTATCTCAAAAGTTTCCAGTTGAAAATGTAATGACATATCTATTATAGTATTTCCAAAAATAATAGATGCTTAAAATGCTCAAATTAACTTTTAAAGTCCCGAAGGAATTTTCAACTAACTAATTGAGTTAAGTTCTAGATATATATGTGTGTTTTAATCATTAAACTCGCGAAGTGTTTTCTTAAATACATAATTAAATACGCGAGTGTATATAATAGTCTTAACAGTAAATTTATCGCGCTTTAGAATGTTATTTGTTTTTCGGTATGAATTACATGTTTTCTATCTTTCATATAGGGTGATCTTAACCTTTGCATCCCAGCAAAGCAAAGCAAAGCATAAACAGTGTATTAGAGTCCTGCAGACTCAGTTCTTAAAACCCTCCAGAATTTGATGAGACTGTGTTTTACATTTTAACCTTGTGGCGATCCTGCTGTGATTCTGCTATCTAAAATTACCAGAAATAAAGACCCCCAAGAACAATTTAACACATCATCAATTAATTTAAGATTTAACTGGAGAAGAACATTGCCAGAGCTTAATTGCATTATTTTACTCTTCTATTACTAAAGAAAATAGAAATCTTTCGAACACTGACTGTGCATAATTTCTTCACTGGATTTTAAAACCCGCTAAGTAAACCATCCCTTACCGGTCTTTTGTTATCATCACGCATTAAGGATTTTTACCACCATCGGCGAAATCAATGAGACCATATTCACCACCTGAACCTAAGACTGTGCCATCTAGTAGAATCTTCCTTTTAACATAACAAAAAACCAGAACGCTTAGGGCTTCACCTTCCAGCGATTTCGGGACTGTACTAACACATAAACCTGATAATCTGGGGCTGGACACAGAAGACAAGACGCTACCTACGTCAAGTGTTTAATTGATGTATTTTTGTATTTCTATGGAGTGCCAGATTCTACGATCGGTAAGTGTGTGTGAACAAATGTGTGATTATCATCAAGAGCGTGCATGAATGACAGAAGATTTATATTTGCAAACTATTTGTTAAATTGCCTACCTGGTAAATACTTTCACTGTATTCCCTACATTGTTCTTTTAAGTGGGATTTTTGTTAACTCTGTTTAACCCCTCCCCCCCCCCTCTTTTTTTTCATTTGCTTAGTAAAGGGAAGAACAATTGAGAAATAACAGGATTTTTTCTTCTACCCATACATAATATTGTAACACCTCTTTTCAGAGTAATTAAATTTACTGTTGGGTTACATCATCTATTTTTCTGATAATTACCTATCTTTGGACTGGGTTTACCTTTGTCTATTACAAGCCGGAAGGGCGTATTGGATTTTACTCTACACAACCCCCACCCACCTTGTTATTTGTATTTTCTGTACCTATGATAATTTGCCTGTAAGAAATGATACATGTCGTGACTGATTTTTAATGATAAATAAACACGTAAAACTTATTTAGTACTGTGTTGGAATACCCCAGCCCAAATTACCCATATCTGTTTAATATAGTTTGTATTCACGTAACGTCCGTGTGTTGAAGCACCAAATTGTTGTGAGCGCATGTGTGTTTGGAAACTGGCAAATAATTGTTTAGCCAGGAAAGTTTAAGGAGTAGATTGAGAGAAACAGATTGTCGTGAAAGAGTCTTTCCTTACTCTCCCCAGCACTCTGTGAAGCAACTATTTACTTTCTAATCCTTATTCTCACTGAACTTTCACCATCATTCTCCACACTAAACGGGACCATTATTCAAAGACTCTTTCTCTCAAAATAAAATCACGACATGTGGATGCATTAGGTTATTAGGCTATGGAGTGTGGATGCATTCGGTTATTAGCCTATAGAGTGTGGATGCATTATGTTATTATGCTATGGAGTGTGGATGCATTAGCTTATTAATCTATGGAGTGTGGATGCATTAGTTTATTAGGCTATGGAGTGTGGAGGCATTAGGTTATTAGGCCATGGAGTGTGGATGCATTGGGCTACTAGGCTTTGGAGTGTGGATGCATTAGGCGATTAGGCTATGGAGTGTGGATGCATTAGGTTAATATGCTATGGAGTGTGGATGCATTAGCTTATTTGGCTATGGAGTGTGGGTGCATTAGGTTATTATGCTATGGAGTGTGGATGCATTAGGTTATTATGCTATGGAGTGTGGATGCATTAGGTAATTTGGCTATGGAGTGTGGATGCATTAGGTTATTAGGCTATGGAGTGTGCATGCATTAGGTTATTAGGCTATGGAGTGTGGATGCATTAGGCTATTAGGCTATGGAGTGTGGATGCATTAGGTTAATATGCTATGGAGTGTGGATGCATTAGGTTATATGCTATGGAATGTGGATGCATTAGCTTATTTGGCTATGGAGTGTGGATGCATTAGGTTATTATGCTATGGAGTGTGGATGCATTAGGTTATTATGCTATGGAGTGTGGATGCATTAGGTAATTTGGCTATCAAGTGTGGATGCATTAGGTTATTAGGCTATGGAGAGTGGATGCATTAGGTTATTAGGCTATGGAGTGTGGATGCATTAGGTTATTAGGCTATGGAGTGTGCATGCATTAGGTTATTAGGCTATGGAGTGTGGATGCATTAGGCTATTAGGCTATGGAGTGTGGATGCATTAGGTTAATATGCTATGGAGTGTGGATGCATTAGGTTATATGCTATGGAATGTGGATGCATTAGCTTATTTGGCTATGGAGTGTGGATGCATTAGGTTATTATGCTATGGAGTGTGGATGCATTAGGTTATTATGCTATGGAGTGTGGACGCATTAGGTAATTTGGCTATCAAGTGTGGATGCATTAGGTTATTAGGCTATGGAGTGTGGATGCATTAGGTTATTAGTCTATGAAGTGTGGATGCATTAAGTTAATACGCTATGGAGTGTGGATGCATTAGGTTATTAGGCTATGGAGTGTGGATGCATTAGGTTATTAGGCTATGGAGTGTGGATGAATTAGTTTATTAGGCTATGGAGTGTGGATGCATTAGGTTATTAGGCTATGGAGTGTGGATGCATTAGGTTAATATGCTATGGAGTGTGGATGCATTAGGTTATTAGGCTATGGAGAGTGGATGCATTAGGTTATTAGGCTATGGAGTGTGGATGCATTAGGTTATTAGGCTATGGAGTGTGCATGCATTAGGTTATTAGGCTATGGAGTGTGGATGCATTAGGCTATTAGGCTATGGAGTGTGGATGCATTAGGTTAATATGCTATGGAGTGTGGATGCATTAGGTTATATGCTATGGAATGTGGATGCATTAGCTTATTTGGCTATGGAGTGTGGATGCATTAGGTTATTATGCTATGGAGTGTGGATGCATTAGGTTATTATGCTATGGAGTGTGGATGCATTAGGTAATTTGGCTATCAAGTGTGGATGCATTAGGTTATTAGGCTATGGAGTGTGGATGCATTAGGTTATTAGTCTATGAAGTGTGGATGCATTAAGTTAATACGCTATGGAGTGTGGATGCATTAGGTTATTAGGCTATGGAGTGTGGATGCATTAGGTTATTAGGCTATGGAGTGTGGATGCATTAGGTTATTAGGCTATGGAGTGTGGATGCTATGGAGTGTGGATGCATTAGGTTATTAGGCTATGGAGTGTGGATGCATTAGGTTAATATGCTATGGAGTGTGGATGCATTAGGTTATTAGGCTATGGAGAGTGGATGCATTAGGTTATTAGGCTATGGAGTGTGGATGCATTAGGTTATTAGGCTATGGAGTGTGGATGCATTAGGTTATTAGGCTATGGAGTGTGGATGCATTAGGTTATTAGGCTATGGAGTGTGGATGCATTAGGTTAATATGCTATGGAGTGTGGATGCATTAGGTTATTAGGCTATGGAGAGTGGATGCATTAGGTTATTAGGCTATGGAGTGTGGATGCATTAGGTTATTAGGCTATGGAGTGTGGATGAATTAGTTTATTAGGCTATGGAGTGTGGATGCATTAGGTTATTAGGCTATGGAGTGTGGATGCATTAGGTTATTAGGCTATGGAGTGTGGATGCATTAGGTTATTAGGCTATGGAGTGTGGATGCTATGGAGTGTGGATGCATTAGGTTATTAGGCTATGGAGTGTGGATGCATTAGGTTATTAGGCTATGGAGTGTGGATGCATTAGGTTATTAGGCTATGGAGTGTGCATGCATTAGGTTATTAGGCTATGGAGTGTGGATGCATTAGGCTATTAGGCTATGGAGTGTGGATGCATTAGGTTAATATGCTATGGAGTGTGGATGCATTAGGTTATATGCTATGGAATGTGGATGCATTAGCTTATTTGGCTATGGAGTGTGGATGCATTAGGTTATTATGCTATGGAGTGTGGATGCATTAGGTTATTATGCTATGGAGTGTGGATGCATTAGGTAATTTGGCTATCAAGTGTGGATGCATTAGGTTATTAGGCTATGGAGTGTGGATGCATTAGGTTATTAGTCTATGAAGTGTGGATGCATTAAGTTAATACGCTATGGAGTGTGGATGCATTAGGTTATTAGGCTATGGAGTGTGGATGCATTAGGTTATTAGGCTATGGAGTGTGGATGAATTAGTTTATTAGGCTATGGAGTGTGGATGCATTAGGTTATTAGGCTATGGAGTGTGGATGCATTAGGTTAATATGCTATGGAGTGTGGATGCATTAGGTTATTAGGCTATGGAGAGTGGATGCATTAGGTTATTAGGCTATGGAGTGTGGATGCATTAGGTTATTAGGCTATGGAGTGTGGCTTTTTTGTGGCAAGTTTGAATGCGTCTAGGGATTCGCTCACTGTTTGTAGCGAAAGAGAAATAGATAACTGATAGTCCCCTATAGATTGTAGATAATTATAAGATAGTAGCAAATAATTCAGTAGCTTTAAAGGAAAATTCTTATAAAGAGAAGTTTAGGCTTATGAGGTGAATAAGAAATCCCTGTGTTGCGCAAGAATGTCGCAACGTATTCTGCGTACTTTATATTTTTCTTATGCAAGGGAAATAACACCTGTAATTGTATGTCACTTTTACTTACAACAGTTTTGGTTTCTTGTTGGCGTTCGGTTGCCGATAAGTTTGTTTGAGCGATCTTAAGTCATGTCCATGTATGGAGCGATCTTAAGTCATGTCCATGTATGGAGCGCTCAGGCCCCCTTTTCTTATAAGCATTTGGCAACTTGCAATGTTTCAGATTCCTTTCTTTTTAAGGCTCGAATTTGTAGGTTGTTCTTAGAAAAGGTCTTAGTTTCGTAAATTAGCTGAACTGTATTCGAATCGCGCGTTTCTGCGCATGTCTAAGTTTTGGTCTTGGGGATTGAACGGGTTTCCGCCCAGGAGTTTTGTGGCAGATTCGTTTGAGAGCAGGACGCAATTTTGCTAGCGTCCGTACTTATTCTATTCAGGAAAAAGAGTCCTCTACATATTGTTGTTCCTTTTGAGATGATATATCTTTTGTGATTCGAAGCGCCTGGAGGCGTGTGGGTTATGTGATATATTTCCTGAAGAAAAGGTAATTACATTTTCAATGACATTGTTGCCATCTTTCGAGAGTGACATTTTTGTAGCCTGTTTATTGACGAGTCTACATTATGAGAAGTTTTCTCAGCTCGCGAATCACGTACGTTGTTATGCATCGGGTCGATGCATGTCCTAAGGACTATTTACTTGTTGAACTCTGCTGATTGATCTAGGTTTGATACCTTTATTGTCTAAGGAACTTTGAGGACATTGTTATGACATTCAGAAGACATGCCTGTCTTGCTGGAGTCAGATATAGGAGAGTGGATCTGATCTCCTATTGATATTTCTCGGCTATTATGGAAAGGGATGGAGGTTTCCACCTGACTACATGTACAGCTGGTTATGATGAACTCAAACTTATATGATTCGCCATTATTATGATGCTGTCTGCTGTCCAGTGCTGTACTGATTATGTTGATGTAATGATGACTGTTCTACCGTACATGTGATGTACCTGCCTATTGATGTCTATACATCTTGTCATTGTGACGTCTACAATATATGATACAAAAACGTCACTGGCTGTTTCAAGATTTCTTGACTTTCCATGTTATGAAATGATGTGACGTCCCTGTGTGCAACTGTAGCTGTCTACTCCACTGTTACATCATACACATTTAAACCAGACACCTCCATAAAACGAAGTAACACCCTGACAGAAACTATGGAACAGCCCTGAGAGAAAGCGATGGACGCTGATAACGAAGAATATACGCACTGCCTCAGATCTATGCCACGGCTGTCCTGAATTATCTGAGACCACATGAATTCAAAATATATCAGATCCGACAATTACAACTGATAGACTGTGGGTCAACGACCCCCTTCCTGACGTGTAGTCGAGGATTCGAATATACTTGAGATTAAAGTACAGGTAAATAGATCGGTGAAGTGAATACTAATAAGAACGTGTAATAACTGGTCACAACGTAACATTTACAACATAACTTATTAATGGAATAATACTCGGCTGTTATATTATATAAATATATCGCATAGTATTTCATACATAAAATCTTGTTCAACAATTTGAAATAAAATAACAATATTAATTCAAACAGGTGATCATGTTACACATAAAAGCAAAATAAATGTATTGTGACATTTGTTTCCTCTAAATGTAAAATTTAATTAGATCCTCCAAGACATAAGATGTTGATTGGTAATTGTTGTTACTTATAGAGAAATTTAATCACAATTGCTTTAGTAGAGCTTTTACAAATACAGCCATGAACTGATTTTCGACCCCAAAGAGCTTATCAGCGCCTAGTTGATCCTTTCATGATGAGCGTTGTGTTACCAGAAATATGACAGAGTATTGCCAGAAGATTTTTCTATACAACTCTCGATCTATTTCCACGTTGCGCTATTGGGTCAATGTGTTTATCTTCCTTGAAAATCTGTAGTTGCCACAGATATAAGATTAGAACACCAGCTTCTGATGTCAAAAAAGACCTTTGTTGAGCTTAGAACTTCCCAGAAATAATTCTTCTGTTCGGACATCCAGAATTGCGGCCCTCATATAATTATAGCCAGATTTAGCTAAGGAGCTTTTCGGTTACCTTCGTCTACTAAATTCTTCCAGAAGAGTGCACTAGATGACCACTAGTGCTTTGTAATTTACGCTCACGTTTGGCATAAGCTCACTCACTGATTGTATGGCTACTCTGAATTTGGCACTGGTCTGCATGTTGTTGTTGTTGTTGATTTCGTCTACTATGTTACTGTAATACCCTGTTCAACCTGAAAGTTGGTTATAATTGGGGTATATAGGGTGTTTACTATCTTCGGTGCTAGCCTGTTGTTAGTCCTGAAAAGGACTGGTCCTAAAAAGGACCTCTAGCTGCCTGTCAGGATACCTCTTTGCTCTTGTCCATTCGGGGTGTCGTGGCGTGTTCATGGTGTACATTTGTTGTTTTCCTATCTGGCTTGTTAGGTTTTGTGAGTTTTTGCCCTCCTCGTTTCTGCTTCTTGTGTCTTCCTTTTCTCCAGTGTCTGGGAAAGCGCTTTTTCTATCATTGTTGGGAGTAGCTCTTCCCACGTTTCCTCGATGACTTTTTCGTTTGATTGGTCGTTCGTTTTAGTGTCTTTTGTGTTTGATGTAATTTCTTCAATGGTCATTCTTTCTGCCTCTATTCTTTTCAGTAGTTGTTCGTTTCCATCTTTCAGTTCTATCAGTTTCCTTACATCTTCTTCTATCTGTTGCTGAATTCTTTTCATGTCTTGGTGTATTATTTTCATGTCGTTTATGGCTTGTTGTTGTTTCGCGCTTTCCGAGCTGTCATGTATTTCTTCACATCTGTCAGTTGAGGTTCTGTTTTTGTGTGGCTGGCGTTTTTCTCTCTCCTTTCGCAGTTGTTGTTTCAATTCTCTCACTTCAGTCGAGAGCCGTCTGACTTGTTCCGTTAGGCTGTCTTGGCGCCTATCACCTAGAGTACTTGCCTTCAGTGTGTTTTTTGCCTCATGGTATGATACTCTCTTTCCAATGGCACATGGAGTCTTTGAATGCATTTAAGCTGAGAGTGACGGGACAGTGTACGGACTGTATTCTAAGTCCAAGTTTAACTCCACCCACCTGTCGATCTGATTACTGCCATGACTGCCACCTTCATCAGTTTCCTTTGTGTTCCTAATGAAGCATGGAACCACATTATTCACCAGAAACCCCTAGGAACTTGGCGGGACACTGCCTCCTTCACAGACTGAAAATAAGTCTACGTGGAAGTTCGGTACTACTTTAAACTATGCTTGTTGTTATTTCTTTGCTGGATACTCGCCTCAGACAGGGGCGAGTCCACAGACCGCACCATTTTAGTAGTGCTGACGTAAAACAATATGCAATATAAATCAACCCCAATATGTTCTGTGCCATCTGCTAGCAGTGCTTGGAAAAAGTAAAATTAAACAGGTATGTGGGAACATTCATTAGAAATACACAAGTCGACAACTGTACAATAAAAAATAACAGAAATACTATGTTTACATGAGAATCGAAACCACAGAGTTCTAACCACTATGCCAATAGGAAGTTATGTTACGTTAAAAGATAGTTTCATTTTTAATGCTACACTCTGACCAAGAATAAATAAACCAAGAAACCGTCTATACCAGAATACTCGCTATTAATGCACAAGGAAGATGACGATTATAATGAATATATGGTGTGGCGGAAGTAAATCATTAAAGGCCAGGATAAGCTAATCCATGATGCCTTGTAGCAAAAAAGAAGTAAAGAGTATGGTGCTTTCATTTACTCTAATTATCTCTTCTTGTGTCCACAGATTTTATTAAATTGGACTCATCAATTCTGCTAGTAAGCACACTATGTTTTAGCGGTAAATGGGCTAAGCCATTTAACAAGCAGGCCACACGTAATCAAGCCTTCAGTATGCTGAATGGGAGCACAGTTCAGGTAAAAATCAATGATACTCAAGGTTAATTGTTATCACCTTTCTTATCTGCACAGAGCAATAACAATGAACTCAGTTGTCATGAGACACGTCACTGTGACAGTTACATGTAGACTTATGCATTTTAATTGTAATTCATTGTAATTGTGAGTTATAATTACCATTGTTAAAATGTAGTAAACAAAGTCTGCTCAAATGAGAAATTTTCAGTCTCCTGATCTTAATGTCTCGAGATGACCAAAGAATTCAATACGAAGCATGGATAAAAACAGAAACTATCAATAAGATAAAAGCAAAGTAAACATATAGCAGATTTAAAATGAAGCAAATCCAGCAGCTCTACAGTCAAGGCTTACGAAATATACAAAGAAGTCAACACAGAGTTCACGAGAAGCATCAGAAGACTCAATATGAACTATATTATAGCTTCGGCAAAAAGAACGAAAGAAGCTGCTGGAAAAAGAAAAATGAGGGGCCTTACAACAGTTCAAAGAAGCTAATATTCAAATACAAGCAAGTAAATGGCCGCATCAAAGACCTAAGTTAAAAATTAATTAGCAATTTAAACAGTAACTGAACAGATGCACTGAACTTTTCGTGAACATTCTAAAAAGATTAGTTCTACACAATCTCTCAGACGTCTTATCTACTTACTTAAACGTTCATCTTCTACCCTGGGGTATAGAGGTTTATCAGAGAGAGCATGAAGTTATTGAAGACGTATCATCGATAATGATGTGAAAGGTGATGCGAATAATAATAAATAGAATACAGATATTCCACTTGGCATTTAATTTTTTTCCTTCACAGTATGATCTACACTGTAAAATGATGTCAGAAAATCACGTTTATTCGTGATTACACTGTACTTGTTTTTATTTCTTTATTTAAAAAAAATACTACGTATTTCTTTTTTGATTAGCCCTCACAAAGGCACGCTGGAAGTAGTTCTTTAATGATTTCAGAAAGAAAGATTGTTCACATTTGTATATTAACTTTGATCCATTCATTAAACAAGTTACCTACGATGAATGAGGTCAAATCTGTTGGGCTTAAGAAGGACGACAAGCGGGGAATAGACGTGGTCGAGCTTCCGTTCGCCAACAAGAGATTTGCGTTGTATATCGCCCTACCACGAGAAGTTAAAGGAATTACAAAACTAGGTCAGTACAATTAGATGCTCATCTACTTTCAGCCTTCTGACCCCTGTCTTTTAATTCTTTTTTTTACTCACCTTTCTTTCGTTCTTATCTTCATAATTTTCTTTTCGTGTCTTATTTCTAAAGTTCCATTTTAAAATAAAAAAATCTGCTTACGTTTCTTTATTCGTTTTCTCATGTTTTCTGCGGAATTTTTCATGCATCATTTTCATCATCCTACAACATTTATCAGTGTAACAGTATAGACATTCGCCGAAATTTTAAGTTGGTCACGCCGGGACTGACAACACTGATAGAATAAAAACCCGTTGGGTCAGGTGACCTGGAACGGAAGTGGGGATAAAAACTTTTGGCGCAAAGTAGTAGATGTGATGGCTATCGTCCCTGTAGGACGTTGTCCCTCGTCAGCAGTTTCGCTGGGATTATTTGGATGCCATTGTGGTGCATATTTCTTGCCGATATTCATGTGGTCAGGATTAGTTGTTTAATGCTCGAAGGGTTGTGTAAGTTTTCGAGTGGTGTCTTCTGTAGACCATTTATCATAATTATTTTTGCATTTGAGTATTGCTTTATTACAGTTCAGGGCTTAGCCGGTGAACGAAAGTCATGGTGTTAGTCACTGGAGATGGTGTGTCAGTGATTATGTTACTGTTAGATTGAGTTGTTGGTGATGACAAGTTAGATTGGCATTTCTATTGCATTGTTTGCTCATATGTATTGCTAGCCGTGTGTGGGTTCTGTGTGTGCATCATTTATTAAAGAGGGACCATACCTGCTTCAAGGTGTTATTGTGTAATTAATGTCAGCTATTGTGTGCTGTGGTCATATCTTTAGATAATGAGCCAGAGGATATAGATTAAAAAGTAAAGGTAAAGGAACCCGTTACACGCCCATTTAGGCATATTGGGAATATGGTGTTAGGCCCATATTATCTTGACCGTCGGCACACGAGGGGTGATGTGGTCGGCATCACGCCGGCCGCCTTAACCTTCCCAGAGTAGCTCTGGTACCCATTTGGGGCTGGGTCGACCCAGGAGCCGTTTGTGGCCTAAAAATTTTTCCGCCTCATCTGGGGATCGAACCATAGACCACTGCGCTAGGAAGCCAGTGCACTAACCACTATGCTACCGCGGCTCCATGTTTTAAATCCATAGCATCAATAGTTTGTTGTTCTGACAGCTGCGGGCTCGTCCATTCTTTTGGCCGTGGGGCCTGTATTTTCATGATATGTAATTCCCAGCTAGCTGACATCTAGATGTGATATTATTGATGTCAAGGAAAAGAGCATGTGTTTGCTATAGACAGGCCAGTTAGAATTGTACACACAAAGTATTAGAAGGTTGCAGCCGTGTTGGCGCCTTCTTATTTATTATTAAGTGAAGTATCGGTCGTCCAGTAGAAAGTCAGTGTGTTTGTCAGTCGGTGTAGTGTACTGTTCACGGTCGTTTGACCTCGATTACGGTGACTGACCTAGTTTCAGCGTCTCAGTGGTAATGGCTATTTTCAGTAGGTAAATACTTTTAGTTTGTAGTCCATACTGGGTTGCACATTTAATTTTCAAGTTGTTTGCACTGTAGTTTGCAGGTCTAGGTACAAGTGTGTTGTAGTGATAGATTAGGGTTGCAGCGTGCTTCAAACAGGTCAGTTTGTTATATCGCAAGGTCTACTTGGTGGTTTATAACAGTGATCCAGGTAGAGCAGCGGAGTTTGAGGTGTTGGTACCATCTAGCTAGATTGACCCAGACGGCAAATGGAGTGTCATATGGGAGATAGCTTGGTCAACCTCGGTATAGGGTGGAAGGAGATTGGTGGTAGGAAATTGTAGATGATAAGAGGTTGATAGGATGTTTGGTACCTCAGATCATCGTGTTGAACATTTTGCCTTGACCTTACGACACAGATGTGCCCAACCAGGGGTGAAAGTCAACGCCTGTGACGTTACCTTACTACACAGATGTGCCCAACCAGGGGTGAAAGTCAACGCCTGTGACGTTACCTTACCACGCAGACGTGCCCGACCAGTGGTGAATACTTATGTGCAGTGAATCCTACTGACCTGTGGGGGTCCAGTATACGTCATCTTGAAGACTACTTTGATCCTTGGAGTGTCGAATTGTGAAATAAACTTTTCGTGTAACATACATATAACAGTGCCAAGGGACATACATGTATTTATCTGACGTATAGACTGGTGATACTAGTTGTGTAGCTGAACTTTTATGAAATTAGACAGTTCTGTTACTATTGTGGACAGTGCTGTGTTAGCACCGCATAGAACAGTGTAGTTCGCGTGTTAGAGGATACCATACCGTGACAAGGAACTTTGTTGAGAGTAACTGACACACAGATTTTCAGAGAAGCTTGTTTTCCTGGACTTCTATTTTTCGATCGTACGTATCAAGTGTGGGGGTCTTGTTCGTGCTGTGTTCATTATTTATCACCAGTGCTGAGGGAGCTTCTTGATCAAGCGCCGTTGGACCTTCAGTTAAGTCTTTGTTTGTTTACTTGTGTATGATGTATTATATTGATATCTTCTTGTTTTCTCTTTAAACTCTAAATTTTCTTGTCTGTCATTCTACCTGATACTAGCTATCATATAGCCTGTTCTGTAGAGTAGTATAATGCTGATCCTGTGTTTACTTCTTGGTTTGTTATTGTTTTCTTTCCTTTTGTTGTGTCCTTTTCCCTATTTTCCGAGTATGACTTAGTTGGTATGTATGTATGTTGATAGTTAGTTAGATCTGACCTTTCACTGTTTCCTTTAGTATTTGGGAAATATTTATATTGTATATTTTGATACGTTATAAAATAATTTTACTTATAGTTTATTTAGTTTATTTTTCACTGGAGTGAATATAGTGCTTAGTGGGAGAGATGGCTTCCAGCACCTCATTGTTGACTGTAGTTTTTGTTGAGTCTTTGGTATAATAGTGTATTGGTGTATTCAAGGGAGGAAGGGAGGTGAGTTTACTCCATTCTTGAACTCTCGTGGGAAGAGATTGGATTAGACCGATTCTTTATAGGGTGTGGCTGTGTTTGTTTTGTGGTGAAGTCAGGCAGACGGGATTTCCTGCGACTGCCCTGCTTAACATTTCAAGCCCTGTTGGTGTTAGGCGTGTTCGTGTAATGTGTATTTATATTGTCGTGTACATTCAGTAATTCCTTTGTTGTGTTTAAGTGGTGTATTCTCTTGTTTCATCTTGCTATCTTGTAAATACGTTTACAGGTAGCCCTTGTTTTCGTTCGTGCGCATTCACGCATTGTATATATTAATCTACCTCTTCTTTTCTTGGTCTATCATCTTGTTCCTCGTGACTGGAATTTTGTTTTCGTAATGTAATGTATGTGTTTCTTTCACCTGCATAGTGCTCATTTTTCCATAGGTAGTAATTGCATAATATAGGTTATTGAGATTAGTAATAAGTGAAGTAGTATCTGAGTATAGCACCAGTGTGGGTACCAGTAACAGACTTTGAAGTAAAACCTGATTTGTGACTAAGTTAGTATAGTGGTGTCAGAGTACTAGAAAGTTTCATCAGTTGTTATTATACAACTGTCGACTATTGTAAGTTTGTTTCAGTGTATCACAGAGACTAAGTGGTCAGAAGGACCAAATTTTCACAGTGTTGAGACTGTAGGCAAGTGGCAAAGTAAGACTATATTTATACTATAAGAGATAAAGGTTAATGATGTGCATACAGTGAGAGGTGAGGTGATATTTACTTACATGCATATATATATATGTATATATATATATATATATATATATATATATATATATATATATATATATATATATATACATATATATATATATATATATATATATATATATATATATATATATATATATATATATATATATATATATATATATTAGAGAAGTGATATCAATATTTACTGTTATTACTGCATATTTTGGTAAGCAGAGATTTATTTGGTGATATAAGTGAAATATATACGATTTAGCAGTTGCTTTGTAAAGATTTATAGCAAGAGATAAGAGTGAGTATTCTGAGTGTACATCATGGACATCGATAGTTTCATGTGGATAGGCAGGGAAGCTGGGTACACAGGAAAAGAATTATTGGATTATGCCAAGGCAGAATTATAATCAAAGGAGAACCAGGATGCCTTAAGAGATACTCGAGCGGAACAGCTAGAGATAAAAAGACGAGAATTTGAATTACAAGACAGGAAGATGAAAGAAGATAAGGAGTTACAAGAAAGGAAGATGAAAGAAGATAAGGAGTTACAAGAAAGGAAGATGAAAGAAGATAAGGAGTTACAAGAAAGGAGGATGAAAGAAGAAAACGAGCGGAAACAGCGGGAGTTAGAGTTGCAAGAAAAGAAGATGAGAGAAGATAGAGAATTGCAAGAAAAGAAGATAGAGGGAGATTTGCAAGAAAAGAAGATGGAGAGAGAATTAGAATTAGAGTTAGAGAAGGAGAGAATGAGAATTGATAAAGAAATACAATTGAAGAAATTGGAATTGGGTGCGAGTGGTCAGAACTCGACTCCTGGAGGGGCTCATCGTCCCTTTAGGCTGCGTCTGCCAAAATTTAATGACAAAATTGATAGCTTTGATTTCTTCCTTGAAAGATTCGAGGCAGAGTGCGTGGCCTATAAGGCTGACAGAGATCAATGGCCATCTCTGTTATCGACGCTGCTAGAGGGGCCTGCGATGGAGACTTTTTATAGCCTCCCTTTAGAGGAAAGGGCGGATTACGACAAAGTAAAGGAAAGGTTGCTCCGGAAGTTCCGTCTGACTGCTGACGGCTACCGGACGCGTTTTAAAAACGCGATGCCAAGTGCAGACCAGGATTTTGAGGACTTTATCTCGAAGATCAAACTTCTGCTGAATAGATGGATCGAAATGGAGGGGATAACGAATTACTATTGTGGCTTGCTAGACTTTGTGCTACGAGACAAAGTGTTGTCCTCGTGTTCTAGTGAGTTGGTGGCGTTTTTTCAGGAAGCCAACCAAAGGACATTGAGTCCATGGCCCAATTGGGGCACCATTATGTCCTTGCCCATCCGGGAAACCCCATTCAGAAATCGGGTCTGTCAGATGACTTAGTTGCCAATGTCGGCAAAGTTCAGCGCCAGCCTTGGCGAAATCAGACAGGCAATGTAGACAGGGATCAAGAGCAGAAGTATGAGAAGCCTTCCAGTCCTTATTAATCACGTAGAGGTAGCTATGGGAATTTTCGTTCTCATAGGAATGGTCGGCCGAGGTGGCAGAACCGACAATATGATAGTTATAGCGACGGAGGGGAGCGCCAAACGCGAAAGCAGGTATGCTTCGAGGACTCTCGGGCGAAGACCGATTTTGGTATAAAACCAAACATCCGAAGCAGAGGAGTGGTTCCTCAGAGAGTCGATCTTCTGACTCTGATGCGGGGTCTTCGTCGTCGAAAAGCTCCAGCAAAAGTACACGCGAGGAGAAGAAGAAAGAGCGCCTGTGTACCAATTGTGGTGGCAAGTGTCATTATGCTGACTTATGCACTACCCCGATCGAACACGCGAATGTCTCGGTTGTGTTAGACACAATCAACAGCGAGGACTGTGCAGGGTGTCGCCCTCTGTTCCATGCAAACGAGAGGTTGGTGCTTCAATGTGGGCATGCGGCACCATGTTTATCGGCAGTCCATGAGACTGGCAAGGTGGATCTGCACAAAGGCATGTGTAGTGGTTTTGATGGTATTGTATGATGGTGATATTACTAAGTGTGATGTATGAGGTCAGCTGTGAAGGCTCCTGAGATAAGATGTAGCTGTGAATTTTCAGAAGGCCTTTCTTGCTACCACTACGACCTCACACCTATCTTTTTTTCTAATGAATGTGGCTACGTTACAATCTAGGGTACTGAATGTAATGTGTTGTATTGACATATACAAACACACACACACAGATATTAAATAATATAATATTATCAATAAAATTTAGAACACAATGAACTAAATTCAGCTGGTGAAATTTTAGAAAGTAAATCTTTTTTAAATTTATTTGTTCTGAACCAAGGTTTTATTTTGGCCAGAACATATGAAAGATTTTAGAATTTATGAGTGAATGGCATGAATAAATGACATGATAAATAAAAGGTGTGTACGTATATAATTTTCACGAGTAGTTATTATTTCTACAGTTCATAGTTTTATTTTCCCTGGGAGAACGATGAATAGATGTGCTGTTGGGGTGGCTTCATCCCTCCCTGTCTAAGCCTACCAACCATTGTCCATTAATGATGGAAGAAAATGGGATGTTTTAGTAGTAATTCACTTTGGGTGCTATGTCTATGAAGTTGGTGTAAATCCAGCAGACCAGCCTGCTTACGTAACTTTGAAAGAGTAGTTCTGGTGCTGGAATCTGGTGGCCCCACCTCTCCGTGCTTGGGGCAATATATCGGGTGGCCCCACCTCTCCGGGCGTGGGGGCAATACAAAGCTGTTCTGCCGAGATGCGACACTGCACGGGTCCTCACTGTCAATTATCTACCCAGCATTTGACACCACCTTTTGGTGTCAACATAAAAAACTCACAGCTCTGAAATAAAGTATTAGTTTAGGTTCAGAGCCTTACCTAAGGAGCCACTTCTACACGTAACACTTTACAATAACACCATTTAGACAGGGTCAGATCTCTCTGACCATACAACACACCTTACCAAATTGGTTTCCCATAGGATAAGTTCTCCCAGACTACATATTCAAAAATATGTTTATTAGCTTCTTGCCCTAGGATAGGATAGGTGATATGTTCCACTGATCTCAACACTTGATCTGTCCTTCCTAATCTTTGCTGGAGTTTATATATATTGTTTGTCCCTAGACCCTGAACTAGGGCGGGGGGTCTAGAGCAAATCCCTACTTGTTTGTAAGGCTAGATTTCGATATGGCAGTATCAAATCACTCGAAACATTAAACAATATTCAAAATATACAAAGAAATAATTTCAATCTTACCAGATTATGAATAAAGAACACAGAAATGCTAGCAAAACTCAGCTGAGCTGCTGGCTATAGTATGGCGTCCCTGAACTTATTTCTATTTACTTCATTTGAAATCACCACACTTAAAATTTACTGTGTCTATCACTGGACAACTATTGAGGAATGGCAAAAAAGCTCGTCTGAGCGCGGATAATATGATTGTCTGTGGCCAATCAATGCCTTGGTTTTTTTAAATTCAAATTCCCTACACTAAAGTCATTTCAGTCATGCTTCAGTCAAGTATGGATTTTTATCTGTTAGTCCGTCCGTCTCTACTTGCGTTTTCACAAAAACGTACTTGGTTTTTGAACCAACCTATCCATCCCCTCTACAAATTTGCCTGAAAAGTTATTTTTAGCCACAGCTCCCACCAATGTCCCTTCTCTTTCATTCTAACTAGATTTGAACACTTGCGTCTCAAGGTCGCGATTTTTGTGCAAATTAGTGACATGTTTGATTCAATGCAGTCTTTCGCTGATGTGAACAACACAGTCTTTTGTCATTATCTTCATTATTAGCTATCCGTCTGTATAAATAAAAGCATATTATTTCACTGCTCAGAATGGGCCATCCGGCCAGCTAATTTTTATATTCCTAACATTAATATTAAGAAAAAGTTACTTTTTAAATTTTGTAATATTTCAAGCATCTGCGTTTGCCGCTGAATTCAAATAAAAGGCTTGGTATCGCAAAAGCGTCCAATAAATGACTGTGGCGTATCATATCCAAGGTCCCTTCTGTCGATTTCCTTACTTTATGTCAACTTGGGGGAACGTGACTTTTTCCTTTCCCCCCCCCCCCAATTGCGTCTCCTTAGCCTTGCTAGTCTCACGCAATTTTTCAGTCATATTTTTTTCCTTTTGATCCGCCGTTCTCATCCCGTTCAAATGGTAACCGTTTTGATTTCCCGTCTAGCAAGTCAATTTTTATGGAGGGTAGTGACCCGCGGCGTGGGCGATCATGCCTTCTAGTAACTTACGCATTCTTTTTATCCCTATATTTTATCCTTTGGAGATATTTTTACGTTGTATCACTTGTTAATTTTATGACAGCATGGTGGAGATGAAACCAGTCTCCGTGTTGAGGGACACGGGACGTACCACAATTGGGGTGCGTCGGTCGTGTATCGACGACTCCTGTCTTACAGGCAAAACTGTAAAGTGCACCACGTTTGGGGGCAAAATGGAGTCTTACCCCCAGGTGTGTATTAATGTGGACACTCCGTTCCTCTCGGGTAGAGTGAACGCGGTCGTTCTTGAGGATCCGATTGCCGATTTAATCGTCGGCAATGTACGGGGAGTTCATAAAGCCATGGGTGCGGCTGGAGCAGAGGCTCAGCATCACCAAACTCCCAAGGGGGATGACCAGAAGGTACATCGCAGATGTGTTTCGCGGCAAATATCAAGTGACATGATTAGGAGCAGTAGGAACTTATACGAGAGTCCGAAAGCTAGTGATCGCACAGTTTGGGTGCGTAACGTTCCCCTGAGTGCTAGTTGGCGCACACTCAGAAGGGTGTTTGACAAAGTTACGCCAGTAAAATTTGTCGAGGTATTGTCAGTACGAGACAATACCAAGGTTGCCCAAGTAACTTTCGCGAATAGGTGGGGTGCGCGTGATGCAGTTAGGCTGAAGCATATGTCGTTGCTTCAGAACCATCTGTTAATAGTTCAACAATAGCAAAGGTTAGGTTTCGGGGTCGTGTTCAGTGGGGTGTTTCAGTTGACACGAACCGAACCTTAGAGCCTGACTCACGCCCCCAGTTCTATTCTGATATCAATATGAAGATTTTGTAAACTTGTAATGATGATGTAATGCTGTGCAAAGCATGTTTATGCTGTATTGTGATATGCTTGGTAGTGTACGTTATTATGTGCCATGGTGTCTAAGCTGGCACGATACCTGTTGGGGGCGCATTTTTTCCTCCAAACATATCACAAACCACTGCTATTTCTGCAGTCGGCAAAATCCATCAGTGCTGGGCATTATTGCTACAACAATTCAACTTTACTATTTTACCAATTCAGGGTATACATAACATTGTAGCAGATGTTTTGTCCAGGTTATGAGGTTGATGAGGGACAGGAACATCTGAAGAGAGTATTTACTATGGTCCATGTAAGAAATGTATTATAATTATTAGAGTTGATGTTGACGAAGATGTATTATGGTATATGATTTATGCCTCAGGATGCCATAAAGGCAATATGTATGAAATTGTACTCAACGTATGTAAGAATCATGTTATCTTATACCTATGTCTATATTGTGTGGAAAGGATTGGTTATACGATGAGATGATGTTTTATTATTGATGGTTAGATATGTAGTTTTGATGTGGAATATGCGTTGTGTTTCATAGACCAGGTTTGGTCAGTCGTTGTTATTTTTCACGACTGTCAGTACCTGGGGTCATTTAGACATGCTCATTTTGTATTTAGTACATAGGGTGAGAAGATATGAACGACAATGGTGTTGGACAACTTTGGCATTATCTAGGTAGATGATGAGGTGCCGTTGTGGCATTGTGTTCATCCATACTCCGAAGGGGGTTGGGCGTGACTCCTCCGGTCGAAGAAAACTTCGTTTTCTTTATTAGGGGGGGGGGGGGGGGGGGATGTCACAGTATAGACATTCGCCGAAATTTTAAGTTGGTCACGCCGGGACTGACAACACTGATAGAATAAAAACCCGTTGGGTCAGGTGACCTGGAACGGAAGTGGGGATAAAACTTTTGGCGCAGAGTAGTAGATGTGATGGCTGTCGGTCCCTCATCAGCAGTTTTGCTGGGATTATTTGGATGCCATTGTGGTGCATATTTCTTGCCGATATTCATATGGTCAGGATTAGTTGTTTAATGCTCGAAGGGTTGTGTAAGTTTTCGAGTGGTGTCTTCTGTAGACCATTTATCATAATTATTTTTGCATTTGAGTATTGCTTTATTAATAGTTCAGGGCTTAGCCGGTGAGCGAAAGTCATGGTGTTAGTCACTGGAGATGGTGTGTCAGTGATTATGTTACTGTTAGATTGAGTTGTTGGTGATGGCAAGTTAGATTGGCATTTCTATTGCATTGTTTGTTCATATGTATTGCTAGCCGTGTGTGGCTTCTGTGTGTGCATCATTTATTAAAGAGGGACCATACCTGCTTCAAGGTGTTATTGTGTAATTAATGTCAGCTATTGTGTGCTGTGGTCATATCTTTAGATAATGAGCCAGAGGATATAGATTGCCATGTGTTAAATCCATAGCATCAATAGTTTCTTGTTCTGACAATCATTTACCATCTGTCAATTGTTTATCGTGGTCCACCGTTTTCCTTCTTCTTAACATGATGCTTATTTCTGCCAGCAATGCTGCTTAACTACTGGATATGTATTGTACTTGCACTACTACTATTCCTACCACAATTATTATTACTGTGATGGGGCCGAAAAAGACGCCCGCCCCCTTCCTGTTTTTGGCATATTTATCGCCCATATTTTCGATGTGCGCGCAGCACGCTAGTATGTAAAAATTCTGACGAGATAAAGAAGATTGATGAAAAGGCCATAATAATGCCTAAAAATTAAGTTGTGGTGTAGAATTGTGTTTTTGCTCTAGAAATAGTTGTGTATATTTGTGTTTTCGGGCCTTCTAAAGCAATAATCGCGAGCGTTGTTTATGCGGCTAAATTAATACGCCTAGCGCGCAGTAAGTTGAGTGATTTGCTAAGGGTCTATATAAAGCGTGTGAGAGCCAGCAGCGACCTTTCCTAGTATCAGCCCAGACGAGAGAGAAACGAAATTAGACACCAGAGTGTAGGCTAGATGCCTTGAGCACACTAGCAATCGAGCACTGTTGGGTGTTTTGTTTTGTTTGTTTAGTGTTTGGTTTGTTTAATGTTTGCTTCAGTGTGCTCTTAGTCACTGAATGGGTTGTAAAAATAAATATAGCCCCTGCCTCAGAATCAAGAGTTTTATTGTTGTTCGGGTCGGTGCGAGTGTGAAAAGAGAGTGATCACACATCACAATATAATCATCATCTCGCCCACCCTATCACATTACTACTACTGTAACTACTACTACTACAACACCTATCATCACTACCACTATTACTAAACTGCCAAGAATACTATCCCCTTTGCTAACACCACTACTTCCAATACCTCTTCTTCTCCCAAAGCAGTCAGTGGTCATCACGCCTGGTGGTGTCTTGTAGGGCAGCAACAAACTGTTTCCATTCCACTCGTTGTGTGGGCATCCTTCGCGCAGTGCCCCAGCTCTAGTTTATTCTCTGCATCTTGGTCTCTACAGTTCTTCGCCAGGATGTTTTTTGGTCGGCCTCTCTTTAGCTTTCCTTCAGGGGTCCATAGCATAGCTGTTCTTGTGATGGCATCAGGATCTCTTCTGAGGACGTTGCTAACCCAACTCCAGCGTCTGCCAGATATGATAGTGTGTATGTCCTCTTGGTTACTCCGAGTAAGTGGTTCTTGGTTGGTAATGGCAATCTGCCAAAAAGAGCCGGAAAATTTTCCTTAGGCAGATTGTGCGGAAAGAGGACAATTTCGACATTTCCTTCTCTGTTACTCTCCAGCATTCCGCACCACAGAGAAGCACAGAGAGTACACAGCTCTAATATAATGTTAATTTGGTGTTTGTGCTGTACTGGGAAGACTTCCAGCTGTTGTTGAGACTAGCAAAGGCTGTTCTCGCTTTATTCATTCTGTTGTTGATGTCCTTGCTTGTTCCGCCGTCTGGTGCTACTATGCATCCTAGGTATGTAAATGTGTCTGTCTGTTCCAGCTGCTGGTTCCTTATAGTTATAGGCTTAAGTTTGCTCACATTAAGTGTCATGACCTCTGTCTTCTTTAGACTGATGTTCTGACCCACTAGTTGGCTATATGTATTTAGTCTATCTGTTTTTTTTCCTTGGATGTGTTCATGTGTATGAGCAATTAGTGCAATGCCATCTGCATATTCAAGATTTTCCAGTGTAGAGAACACTTTCCATCTTATTCCTCTTGGGCTGTCCTCTATTGTCTGGCATATGACTCCAATTTTTCTACTACTACTAAAACCTCTATCACTAATCTACCATTACTACTACCACTACTGTTACTATTATTACTACTACTACCACCACCACCAACATTGCTACTCTCCTTACTACTACTACTTCCACTGCTACTACTAACAACACCACAACTATTACTACCACTTCTACTACTAATATCACTACTACTACTTCCACTACTAGTTCTGCTACTAGTTCTACTAATAAAACTCCTGGTACTACTAATAGAAACACCCATACTGCAACCAGTAATAATGCCACTATTACTACTGCAAACACTCTTACAACTACTGTTGCTACCACAACCCTTACTACTACTATCACTACTACAACTATCACGACTAGTACTATTACTACTACTACTATTACTACTTCTACTATCCCCACACTTCCACTACTACTACCATCATCTTACAACCACTACTACCACTACAACTACTACTAGTACAACTTTTACAACTACTAGTACATCCACTACTACTACCACTACTACTATTACAACGACTACTAGTACACATACTTCACCACGACTACCACAACGACTATTATCACTACTACTACCAAACCAGGCAACTACTACTACTACCAATACTCCATAAACTACTATCACTACTACTCCTAGCAGTACTACAACCTCTAGAAATACCACTATCACAAACACTACTACTACTACTACCAATACTACTATCTATACTTTTACCACAACTACAACCACAACTACAACCACTGCTACTACCATAACTACTAATACCAGAACTACTACCACTTCTACTACCAGTACTCTTACTACTAGTCCAACTACTATTAATACAACTACTACATCAACTATTACAACTGCTACTACTACTACCACTACTACTATCACTATTACTACCAATACTACTACCACTACTACTACCATTACTACTGCATTCACTACTACAACTACTATTACTACCACCACCATTACTATTACTATCACTACTATTAACACTACTACTAGTATTAATACTACCGCTACTACTACCACCACCGTACAACTAATACTACAACTACTACAACTTCTACCAACACCACTACTACTACTCATAGTACTAAATCTCACACTACTACCACCACTACTACTACCACTTATACTACAACCACCAACACCACCATTTCTACTACCAATGCTGCTAGAACTGATACTACTAATGCTAAAAACAGTACCACTACTACTAGAACAAAAATCGCTATTACTACTATTCCGGCTACTACTACCACCCCTACTGCTACTCCTACCCCTACTAGCAGTAGGTATTAATATTAATCATTGTCCTGTATTTCCAGCGGTTTTTTAAGAAGCAAAAGACAGAATGAGGCGACTGCTCCGTTACGGATGTCGTAAATGCGACAAATATGGGATTGTACACTGGGCTAGCAACCTTTCAGTGTAGAACAAATTACGGATGTCGTAACTGCGACAAATATGGGATTGTACACTGGGCTAGCAACCTTTCAGTGTAGAAGAAATTGCTACAAAAGACAACAGCTGCAAGAGCGCTTGAATTCTTTGACACTGGCTTGACACTGTAAGGTACAAGACTCAGACTACTACTACTACTTCTAGTGCTACTTCTCGTCTTCCTCCATTACTGCTACTACAGCTATTCCTACAACTACTCCTACAACTACTACCACCAACTTGACTACACCTATTATCACTGCCACTGCTTCATTGTTCTTAAGATAATCAACTTCAGATACATTTTTTTCCAGAAAGTCTGCTTAAGACTTCTAGTGACGTGGATGAACTATTTAACGGCCTGGTGCCAACTTCCGTCTGGGTCAGCATCCCAAGGTTTAAGATTGAGACAACTCTGAGGCTGAATGATCCTTTAACAAAGATGGGAATGACGAGTGCATTTGGTCTAGGCAAAGCCAACTTTCGGGGTATAGATACTTCTGGAAGTAAGAAAACAAAATCACGTTGTTATTGATAAAACTGCATGTATTTATAACTTATATCAAACATAGGATGTAAAGGAGTTCATGATGCTCTTGCGTAAAGTCTAGGGTTAGGTATCTAACAAAGTCTCTGAATCACCTCCGAGCGGTGCTGTTGATTTGAAAATAGTTGTCTGGCCAACGCTTCAAGATCTACTAGCTACACCAGAGAGATCCAAAATTACGATGCTCAGTGTGGTGAAACACGTTGAAAAATTTGCATCGCACATTACGCTTTAGGGAGTCACGTGAACTCCAGCTCTAATGCGGGATATTACCTGGCTAGCTGCATGCAGGAGACATTCAATATGTCAAAATATGGCAGGCGAATGGATCTGAGAGGTGATTCTGCGCAAGATATGACGATTTAAGATGAGAGCCCAGAACAAGTACATTGTACTTTAACCCTGAATATTTGGATAGCCCCAGTGGATAGATAGGTGCACGCTGTATTCCACACTCCTTCCCATGTTACAGCTTGAAACCATATATGAGAATCCATTAAATGTATCCTAAGCCATGAATGCCTAGGAAAGAAACTGGAGTTTACGATTGTAACTCCACGAGTTTCAGAATGGCAGAAAAGCCACAGCAAAAAAGCTTAGATCTACTACGTAGATAATGCCAATGAATCTTCATTTTGACACTGGGGTCGTCCATATATGACGTTACGCAGTGAGGGGGTCCACATTTTGTGACGAAGTGTGATGATAGCGGAAAAGGGATTTGAAAAAAAAAAGTGACGTCTCACAAGAATTTGAGTAAGGCTCTTTTCTTTCATAAATGTTATCGGAACTTAGCAGATTTGGTATCCTCCATCCTCATTGTCTATTTATCCCTAATAGTTTAATGATTTTGTAAATTCCTACTTATGTACACAATGTGTTACAAAAGACCTCAAGAAGGAAATTTGATTTTAACCAGAAACCTTACTGAATTTCCATAAAATCACCAGTGCATATAAAGTTACCATACATTTAGCCTTCTTACTCTGACATCACTGGCTGTTCCGCCAGCTTTGTCTAATTTGCTGCCAAGATACATGTCTGGTTTCATATCTTATACAGATGTCTCCAAGTTAAGTCTGGCTATTATTTTCTTCTCATAAATTTTGTTTTTTTCCAATGCATTTTCAGACCCAGTTGTTTCTATCTTTAATATGTAGTTACACTTTAGGGACAGAAATGCCATGTTATCAGCAAAATCGACATCTTCAAGCTCTTTTGTCTACGTCTTTTGAATTCCATTTATTTCTGTTGACTAAAGTGGTTTTTAAAACTCAGTGTACAGCCATTTCAACAAAAATAGTCACTTAAAGCACTTCTGCCGCACTTCAGTTCTTATCATAATTAGTATTTTTAAACATTGCCCATTATGGAGAATCAATTATATCACGTCTTCATATATTTATTTTATTAGATTAATGTCGTAAAGCTGAACTTCGTAATGTTCCGTCAATTTCAAAATGGATTACCTGTCTAAACCAGCTTTTCTCATTCTCAGCTTTTTTATCATGTAAGAACCCTTGACATATTTGTCAGGTCTTAGGGAGTCCTGCATTAAAAAAAAATATATATATATATATAGCTCACAGCACACTAGCG
The DNA here is from genome assembly GCA_024509875.1 of Oreohelix idahoensis. NCBI lineage: Eukaryota > Metazoa > Mollusca > Gastropoda > Stylommatophora > Oreohelicidae > Oreohelix > Oreohelix idahoensis. The sequence goes on from JAMPIV010009111.1 coordinate 699,806, forward strand.
TGATCCGTAAGTTTTAAGTAGAATAATCCAATAATAATTGTCATTGCTGTTTTGAGTAGAGAATGCGTTTTTCTGTTGATCTTTGTATTATGTCCAATTTATTAGCCTACTCTTTTTTATATGGTTTATTTCTTCCTACAAAGGAGCCCTAATGCTAGTTAATATTATAGTCAAAAGAAACTTCAGTTTTTCTTTTTCTTAATTTCCTACTTGATTTTATTTAACTTATTCAAGTAGGTCTAAAAGTTTTATTACAAATCTCTACTCTACAAGATTTCGGAATGGAGAGGCTGACGTTATCAACGTCCTTCCCTTCGTGCAATACAGCGCTAACCATTTATCAACAGCTGCCCTTGTCTCGCGTTTAAAACCGAGAATGGACTTCACCAAGTGAAGACGGTCCTAATGCGCACTGCCATACGGGGCTGCTCGGTAACTGCCCATCACCGCGAGCACTAACATCGCCCACATCGCAAAGTTCTAATAACGTTCAATCACGATTTCTGGTGGAACCCCTACCAACCTCCCGCGGAAACTCAATGATTCCGTGGAACCCCGGTTGAAAAACGCTGACGTAAATTGTCGATGAATTTTCATAGTCCACAACTCCACGTCTTCATAATTTTTTATTTATTACGTTAACGATCTGAAGGTAGAGGGGGTCCATAATGCCTTATCAGTTTCAGAGATATATTTATTCTATTAGACTAATTATTTTTTTTTAAGTCGGCATCTCCACTGAATAGTCCTTTTCAACGTCAGACGTTCAATCAATTAATCAAGAATCGTCCATCCATGTGTTACCAGGGACCAAGAGGTGAGCAAATAACTAGGCCACTGTAGCCTGACATGTATGTTGTTAAATAAAGTCACTAAAGAAGACTGTGCATGGGACCAAGTATCCCATCTTGTATAAATGTTTCAACAACAACAACAACAACAACAAAACTTCAATACACAACGTGCACAGGTCAACTAAAGAAATTTTATCAATTCAGCCACCCAATACTGAAGGGGGTCCTTTGGGAAGGAGGATCCATGATGCAAGCCAGGGAAAGTCGAAAGATGTGGTTTAACCTTTTTACATTTAGTAAAATCTAGGCTTGGTACCTGGAATGTTTGTATTTTAAACGAATGAGGGAAAACTGCGCAGGTGGGAATTTCGTATATGTAAGTTGCTAGAGACAATCTATGCAATACACATGTCATATTTGTGAATTGCCAGAGCGACTCTACGCAAAACATGGATTTTATATTTGTGAATTTATAAAGACAATATCAGCAAGACGTACGTATCATATATATCACACATTCTAAGCAAGACATGGATGTCATTTATGAGTTACTAGAGATGATTAAAGCAAAACACAAAAGTCGTATTTGTGAGTTATTAGAGATGATTTACTTTAACTAGATCAGCACATAATCACAGCTAATACACACAAAACAAACTAGAAATAAATATCACCACAAAACAAACTAGAAATAAATATCACCACAAAACATACTAGAAATAAATATCACCACAAAACATACTAGAAATAAATATCACCACAAAACATACTAGAAATAAATATCACCACAAAACATACTAGAAATAAATATCACCACAAAACAAACTAGAAATAAATATCACCACAAAACAAACTAGAAATAAATATCACCACAAAACATACTAGAAATAAATATCACCACAAAACAAACTAGAAATAAATATCACCACCAAAACAAACTAGAAATAAATATCACCACAAAACATACTAGAAATAAATATCACCACAAAACAAACTAGAAATAAATATCACCACAAAACATACTAGAAATAAATATCACCACAAAACAAACTAGAAATAAATATCACTACAAAACAAACTAGAAATAAATATCACCACAAAACAAACTAGAAATAAATATCACCACAAAACAAACTAGAAATAAATATCACCACAAAACAAACTAGAAATAAATATCACCACAAAACATACTAGAAATAAATATCACCACAAAACATACTGGAAATAAATATCACCACAAAACATACTAGAAATAAATATCACCACAAAACATACTAGAAATAAATATCATGACAAAACAAACTAGAAATAAATATCACCACAAAACATACTAGAAATAAATATCACCACAAAACATACTAGAAATAAATATCACCACAAAAAACTAGAAATAAATATCACCACAAAACATACTAGAAATAAATATCACCACAAAACATACTAGAAATAAATATCACCACAAAACAAACTAGAAATAAATATCACCACAAAACAAACTAGAAATAAATATCACCACAAACCAAACTAGAAATAAATATCAGTACAAAACAAACTAGAAATAAATATCACCACAAAACAAACTAGAAATAAATATCACCACAAAACATACTAGAAATAAATATCACCACAAAACAAACTAGAAATAAATATCACCACAAAACAAACTAGAAATAAATATCACCACAAAACAAACTAGAAATAAATATCACTACAAAACAAACTAGAAATAAATATCACCACAAAACAAACTAGAAATAAATATCACCACAAAACATACTAGAAATAAATATCACCACAAAACATACTAGAAATAAATATCACCACAAAACATACTAGAAATAAATATCACCACAAAACAAACTAGAAATAAATATCACCACAAAACATACTAGAAATAAATATCACCACAAAACATACTAGAAATAAATATCACCACAAAACATACTAGAAATAAATATCACCACAAAACAAACTAGAAATAAATATCACCACAAAACATACTAGAAATAAATATCACCACAAAACAAACTAGAAATAAATATCACCACAAAACCAAACAATAGTTATCATTCATTCATTCATCACCCTTCAGCTCCCGTAAGAGCATAGGCCCTTAACAAAGTCATGCCTCCTGGTGCCGTCAACTCAACGTCTTTCATTGTCTTCCTCGTCATCATTATTGCCTTCAGTTATCTTCTCTATGGGCTTTTAGGTCCACCTGTACTTATCTTACCCCGAAGATTCAAAAATAACGACTGCTTGGTAATGCTGTCATGAGATTTCCTCATTGTGTGTCCTATCCATCGCTAGCGTCTTCTTCTCATCTCTTGTTCCCCTAGCGCTTGTCTGGTTCTTGTTATCAGCTCGTCAAAGGTGATCTTTCTTTTCGTGCCATTTAAGTCCTCATATTCTAAGCTAAAGCCCATTGATGAACGTACTGTCACAGAACGTCTGGACATGCTCTTTTGTCTGATCTCTCACACCTTTAGCCCTACGGCAGTGTCATTTAGTTTTCTTAATTTTGCTCACCTATTGCTTTTATTTGGCATAAATCATGCCTTTTCATTCTTTTTACTCTCTTTGCTGGATCTAGTAGGGTGAAGTCTCTAACATTCCACTTCCCTACGGAGTATCTGCTATGAGACTATCTTTGTCTCTTACAATTTTGCTTTACCACTCCTCAGACTTATTTACGTTCCGCCAGGTGAATTGGGGTATTATCGAAACAATACCCAGTCATTATCACCGGTCAGCGGTAATACGTTTATCTCTGTGAGTCGCCTCGCCAACCTTTGATGGCGACGATCTTCTATTGACATAGGCTGGTCGTGCCCGATCGGCTCTAAGGAAGCCAATATTGTCCGTCTGAGAAATTAGTCTGGGGAGTCACATGCACAGGTAATAATTAGATTATCGCATTCGCTGGCCCCTGTCCGTATCTTTATTACAGATAAATCTGTCTGGCGAGTCAATATTGGCAGGAAAGCACCTGGACAGGTAATCACTGCACAGATTTGCTTTGTGAGGTTTTACAAGATGCAATCGGAAATATTACCGCATGATTTGACAGAAGCCACGCGTTGGAATATTAAATTTAATATTTTAAACACGTGGGAGATTTTTTAAATTAAACACCCCGACACACATAGTCTAAAGAGATTCCATTGGTTTGAGGTGAGCGCCGGGATATACATTGAATTTCATTGGAAAACTCGGTGGAAAGACCATCTGCGATCTGAATTGGAAACTGGAAATATATTCTAGCGAAATCAGAGGTACAGAACAGACAGACAGCTTGGCAACTTCAAACTAGCGACCCCCAGAAGCCAGTGAAACATCGGACTTAGAATTCCTATATTATAAGTGACAGATCGAAGTATTTGGTAAACTTAAAACCTTAAAAAGTAAGCCCGCCTTTATAAATACAGAGACTGAAAAGCTTAAGGGACCAGGACTTTAAATATCAAGACTGGAAACCTAGGAATTAGATCACCCTTCATAAGAGAAACTTTCCCAGGCCAAGTGTTTCGCAGATTCACCCGTCATAAGAGAAATTCATACTTTATCAGACCATGTGTTTCGCAGATTCACCCGTCATAAAAGGGATTCAAAATTTCCAGACTAAGTGGTTCGAGAGCATATAACCTAAATTTATCGTATCCGTTCTGACCTGCGCAGGGAGATTGTATATTCCCAAAATTGTGGGTTCGTGGTACAAGACTACTTGTGATTACAAGCTATCAGACGGTTCGAACTACTGAAGTCACTACGCTACTCGTGTGAGAGAAGTACACTCACCACCAAGAAGTGACGAAAACCACGGCGACAGGACTCACCTAGAGTTAAGTTTTCTTGTAAAAAAGGCGAAAGCAACGGACTTTGATGAATTTTCACCTACGTCTCCGTGACGAAAACTTGTATTTACAGCAAAATTCATCATACCCTCCTTATTTTAACTGTCAAAGACTAATTCATTATTAAATTTGTTACATGTTGTTTTAACACTAAACAATCATAGTCAATTCAGTTTTTATATGTAAGAAAGCGAACGTTTGAACAAGATTCTTTAAAACTTACATCTATATATACATAGATATATTTACATCTATAAAGCCATTACTTATAAGAGACATTCGCTGAATTAACTCAGCTGGAGGCTTGAACGGGCTAAAAACCATTGCCTAAATCCTTCACAAAAGGCGACGGACAGATATGTTAACAAATGTTCAGCGCTAAGTAGCATTGTTCTTGATTTCTAAAAATATCTTGTAAATACTCCCAAGGGATAGAAGCGTCTTTACCCTTCTATCTACAACTCTACAAAGAGCAATCTTGTGCAAAGGTAGACATCTTTGACGACACATTTTAGATACTCTTGAGTTTTGGCCATTGTTGGACCACTACTGCCAAGCAGGGGAGGCAATTCCGTGATAGTCTGGTTCTTGTTATCAGCTCGTCAAAGGTGATCTTTTCGTGCCATTTAAGTCCTCCTGTTCTATGTAAACGCCCATTGATGAACGTACATAACTTCTTGGTTGATGTTTTGCTGTAATCCATGCATCAAACCCATACAATACAAATGACTCGACAGATGTTTTGAAGATTCCTGTTTTTATGTTAAACTGTTGCATTTGATTTCGCAGTGCGATGAAAGCTCACCTAACCTTTCGTATTGTTACGTTGATATCATTGACTGTCCTTCCAACTTTGTATTCTTGCCAAGATATATGTATGATTCTGTATCTTGTAGGGTTGTTTCTGTAAGTCATGCTCTATATTATCATCAAATATTCAAATATTTTTGAAAATTGTTAACTAAAAGTCACAAATACAGTATAAGTGTTAACACTACAATCGTGAGTTCAACAACAACTGTCGTAAGCCACCACACACGTAATAATCAACACGTAATAATCAACACGTAATAATCAACACGTAATAATCAACACGTAATAATCAACACGTAATAATCAACATAAGCTTGTCATTTTTCATAACCAAAATAATTTCAAGTGCCATCGATATTATTATCGCCTTTATAAAACCCCATATTTCACATTTGTCATGCACTAAAACACCCCACAGCCCCCCAAATCAGCTTTATTTTTGTTTCTAACATAACTTAGTAACAGCTCATCATCGTCGTTATCATAAACATCATCATTATAATTTCTATCAATCACCTTGACCCTTCGTAGAGCATAAAACATTAAGTAGCTTCGCTCTATTCATTCCTAAATCTCTGTCTGTCTGTCTGTCTGTCTGTCTGTCTGTCTGTCTGTCTGTCTGTCTGTCTGTCTGTCTGTCTGTCTGTCTCTCTCTCTCTCTCTCTCTCTCTCTCTCTCTCTCTCTCTCTCTCTCTCTCTCTCTCTCTCTCTCTCTCTCTCTCTCTCTCTCTCTCTCTCTCTCTCTCTCTCTCTCTCTCTCTCTCTCTCTCTCTCTCTCTCTCTGTTTACCGTGTTGACTTTCTCTCACTTTGTAGTTCTACCGCAAATATTCGTTTTCAGGTATTTTTGGGCACAACTTTTCTCTAGTTGCCCCTGTCGAATAAAGACGCTGTTTTTGTTTGTTTTTTATTTTTTTGGGGAGGGGGGTGGGGAATTTGTTTTGCAATCTCCACCTTGTGTTGGTCCTTTATCACTGTTTACGAGTACTTAGTAAGCGACTAACCACTCAGACTACGCTGGCTTGGCCATGTCCGCCGCATGGAAGATGGTCGCATCCCAAAAGATATCTTCTACGTACTGTAGCCGTTAGGTTTGTTAGGAGGGAAAACTCTGTCAGATTTTACTTTTGGGAGATTTATTTTTGTTAGCCTTAGTAGTCTAAGGAGAATAATCGATCGAAGGAAGAGAGGGGGTCAAGAGTTGTTCTTACATCCCTTGGTTGAGGATCGCTGTTGTTTTGATGTGTCTGGTTTTGGCAATGTGAGTGATGGGGATTATGCACGTGGAATTTATGCCTTTGTGAGTTATTTGTCATACAAAGCTGTTCTTGGGTGTTCGAAATTAGTCGTCGTTGTAAATCGACGTTTTAATTTAAATCATTTGGCTAGCGAGTAGAAGTTCCATCGGCTGATAAGCCAATGTATATTGGTTGCTACTGCGGTGGCAGAAAAACTACTATCATCCAGACGTCTATCTCGATATTTGCCATGTTTATGTATGACAGTGTCTTTTCATTCTGATGACGGGATGTCAGTGTTTCCAAGTGAGAGAAATGTGTGTATTCGAAGTATCAGGTATGTTGAGTTTTGCGAAACTATTAATGAACTATTAGTAAAGTGAACTACAGTAGACAGTCAAGAGTAAAGCGAACAACAGTAGACAGTCAAGTATAAAAATGAACTACAGTAGACAGTTAAGTGAATTATAGTAGTCAGCCTAGAGAAAAGTACAGCAGTGTTTGGTAAATGTACTTCCCTGGCGGTCAGAGCAGTGTCTATATCTAGATACTCCAAATGATAGCTGCTGTTTACCAGTACAGATGATTTGAGACAAACATTTTAGTAGATAAAGGTTGAGAACAAGCCATATCAACAAAGGTTCTTAAAATGGCTAGGTCTAGCAGCCACAATAGAGCAGTTCGATAGCAAGAGAGACATAACTAAAGAAATATTGTTAACTGTTATTGTATCATCGAGTTATACCAGCCAGCCTATATTGTTCATTGAGAAGGCTGAAGAAAATTGTTGCTGTGAACGATTTATGTCAAGATGCAAATAGCATCTCATACGCCTCTTATGTAAATAAACATCATCATCTGTTACAAGTCGTTCTGGTGTTGAGCGTACTACAGTCTGATAGGAAGAGACAGTGAGAGAGTATGATGTTAAGTTATTGATAACACAACCGCGGGTCTGCTTTAGGGTTGTGATTTGAACCTAAAGTACGATAAACGAGATTCTTATCATCAGCGGCCACAGTATAACTGGTAGGTGGCAAAAGAACAGTTGGGATTCAAAGATGTGTGAAAGAGATGCATGAGAGCTCCGGACATAAATCCAGCAAACTAGGAGGATGAAGCTGCCGATCGCACCAAGTGGCGATGCTATCTACGGCGCCACCTCAGATTGGGCGAAAAGAAGCTCGCACAACAACCAGAAGAGAGGAGAAAACGTCGAAAGGAACACCAGAAAAATAAGCAGCTGAGAGCTGTCACCTCAGGGGCGCATTTCCATAGTCAGTTATGGTTGAAGGGGCAATTATTATTATCATCATCATCATCTCAACCCGTAACCCGTCATGGGTCGTAGGGGTGCCATGAAAGCATCAGAAGACAGGGTCCTCCACTGCTCTCTGTCCTCAGCAATGCGTACAAGTGTGGAAAAACCGTGCCCTGTCCATTCTTTGCTGTTATCAGCCCAGGATTTTCTTTGCCTTCCTCTTCTCCGATTACCTTCGACTGTTACCTGCAGGATCGGTTTCGAAAGGGAGTCATGACGAGTTACATGCCAAAACCAGGCAAGCTTTCGACGTTTCACTACTGACAAAAGTGGTTCTTGGTGGCATGCATACGTGTTTATTATCTCTCTAAAATAGACGTTTGTTTTATGTTCTTTATAGGAAATGCGCAAAATTCTTCTATAACATTTATACTCGAAAGCCTGAATCCTTCGCTCCGTATCTGCAGTGAGTGTTCAGCCCTCACACCCATACAAGAGAATAGATAATATAAGTGATTTGTATAATTTGATCTTCACAGGAAAACTGATGTTACTTTTCCAGATCACATTCAGCCTTGTCATGGCAGCCGAGGCCATCTCAAGTCTTGTCTTGATTAATTTACTTTATCCAACATATAGTGGACCCCAGATATTTAAAGGTGTTCAATTCTTCGAACTTTTGCTCATTTAACGTAATGTTTGTCGGAACATGTTTCTTATGGTTATTGACCAATATCTTGATTTTTTTCTATATTAATTTCCAACCCATACGTTCTTGTTACTTTCTCCAGTCTAGAGGTAAGGTCTTTGTCGTACGGATAGGTTGTGAGTTATTCTTTTGCCCGTCTGTGTAGAGTGGATGGTGATAGGTACGTGAGAAAAGGTGTGAGAAATAGATTTCACGGGGTGAAAGCTTAAGGACCAAGATATGTCTCGGGAATGAGACAGTTTCTCTTTTCCAGCCTATCTATACGACTATAATTTAGTACAAAACAACCTTGCTCTCTTCATACATATAAATATAAGTTTAACTACACACATACACAACTATGTGACAACAAGACACACACAAACGTGAAAAAACTACGGTTAATTGGGTCAGACCACCTCAAAGTTAAATTTCTTGTTGTTTATTATCATTAAACTTGACAACACCAATATCTAAAGAAAAAATCAAATAAAATCAGATTTACATCATATGAAATAGCAGAATAAATGCACCCTCCCCCTATGGAGAAAAGAACCCAAAAGTTAATAACCCAAAGGTCGAAGGTTTGCACTATGTTACAGAGTAGACAGTAAAGTAACCAAGTTCCTACTATATGATACCAGGTAAAGTAAACAAGTTTAAGCAAATCCAATGTTGATAAATTCCCTGAAACAAAGAAAAATACTCACGCACTCTTTCATACAGTGGCCACTCAATCACTCTTACCTACTCTTGGTGATATCTCTTGGAAATACAATTTCTCTGAATATATGTATTATCATGTTTACTTCCCAAATTGGCCCTAGTCCATCCTCTAACAAAACAAAAAGACTAGTGAGGTGAACGCCGAATCTGGTGTGGGTTTTTCCTGGATGAACAAAAAAATGTCACCGCCAATAGTTGATGTAGGAGCGTGCTCTTGAAATTCACAGTTGAAAGAGGAAAATACTTCCAGTATTTGGAAACATCTGGTTGCTAAAAAAATGTTACAATTGATAAATGGTGATAATCCTATCGGCTAACTCTATGTTTAAAGCGCCGATTCTGAAACAGCGTAACTTTCTGGATAAATCCTCTTGAATACGACTGTCAGAAGTCGGGAATATACGTGTGTTAAGGATAGATTTGAGATGCAGATAAAATAGTGTGACATGTTACTACACGCTAGCACATTTCCATTTTTATGTGAGGAATTGTGTTCGCCTGCAGTCAAACTACGGTTTGCACGAAGCGTCCACCCGTGGTGAGCGATGCGTTCACCCGTGTTGAGCGACGGTCAACTAGTGACGTTTCGGTCACATGTCGTGGGGTTCAGTGTGTAAATTAATTGGGCTTCCGTCTTTGTGTTTGCGTCCAAGAGGGATGTAATTTTTCGAGCTCCGGGATAATGGAGCGTGATATGAATATATCCATTGTGGTATTATTGACTTTTATGAGGCCGCCACGTTATGTGTAAGATGGTTCACGAACTTATCTAGAAGTTCATACCATAATTTACTACAAGTGTAACTTTGAGATATGAGGCAACTAATATTTGGTTTGCCCTGATTTCTTCTGCCGCATTACTTTGGTTTTCGTGGATTGCCCGAACCTTCAGTACAACGGCCAGGATTGAGTGGAGATGAAAGTAGTGCATCATTATTATATTATATGCCACGTAAAGATGTCTAACGTTTGAAACTTATTGACGGACGAGGGATAATCCACTACGCTTATCCATTGCTATGTACTTTTCATGTGTTGATGGATACTATTGTGAAGTGACTTTATGTATTAAATGTCAACCATGTTTTCCCGTGGACCTGTTCACCTACCGGCTTTGTTATGTGTACTGACCATAATGTCCTGAATGAACACCTGCTATCATTCGCGTATACATGCATGATCCTCTAATATATCCCACCGTAACAACGTGTTATTTTTGCACACCCCAGTGGGCTGGTAAAAATTGGAAAAATATCTGGGTATGGTAAGTCCAGTTAAAATTATAAGTTAAAATGTTTCTACTGTATCTATGGCAGATACTCGCCCACCAATGAAATTGGTGACGCACAAGCCAAGAAAAAGGGACAACATTAACCAATCAGAAAAAAGACCGCTGGACGCCCTTGATCCGGTCTGCTAGAAATATAAGAAACAACATATATAAAATGTATGCTAATCCTATATCTACGCACACAGACGGGGACGAGACGATCTCTCCTCCACTCCGTCAGTCCTGATTAAATTTAAAAGGCACACGGTGTTTTCCTTTACGCCTACACGGTCAGCTTACAATGTTAATTATTTTTTAATTATCCATATGTGCACTTACACAAAATATCGCCTGTCGTTAATAGCTATTAAATTGTCGGCGTCTGTTAGTCATCGTATCATCATCATCAGTTGCCATCTCCACAACGAAGGTTGGCTGTAATGGATCTCCGACGTCTTCTGACTCTTGTCTTGGTGGTGCACTCTGATAGACTCTTTCCTGTCCATCTTTTTATGTTATCTTCCCACTTATAGCGCTGTCTTCCCCTTGCACGTTTGCCTTCAACTCTCCCTTCTGTTATGGTCTTCTGAAAGGTGTTATGCCTTTTTATGTGGCCAAAGTATTTTAGCTGCCGAACTTTGACCTCCTTCATTAGTTCTCTTTTCATACCTAGATTTTCTAGGACCTCCTTATTTGTTTTCATCTCTTTCCATGAGATACGCCCCATTCTTCTATATATCCACATTTCAAGAGCCTCAATTCTTTCTTCCAAATGCTTATTCATCGTCCATGTTTCTGCACCATACAGAAATGCAGAATATATATAACACTTTATGATTCTCAGTTTTAATTTGTGAGATAACTGTTTGGATGTCAGTATATGTTTCATGTTGTTGAATGTAGCTTTGGCCATTCCTATTCTCTTCTTGATTTCTGTTTCACATCTGCCATCTTCTGTTATTATATGACCAAGATATACGTAGCTCTTGACTTGTTCCAGGATTTTCCCAATTACGCTTTGTGGGTTTATCGTATGTTTTGCTAATTATCATAGTTTTTGTTTTCTCAATATTAATGTCGAGTCCATATTCATGACTTATACTGTTCACCTTCTTCACTAGTTCTTGTAACTCCTGTTCGCTTTCAGCTAACAACACGGTATCATCTGCATATCTAAGGTTGTTTATTGACCTTCCACTGATGTTCAGTTCTGGTATTTCCTGTATCTGTTTGAAAATTTTTTCGGTGTATAAATTAAATAGGCAGGGGGACAGCACACAACCTTGTCTGACACTTCTTTTTATGTCTATGTATGGTGAATAATTCCTTCCCGATCTTACTGTGGCAGTTTGCTCCCAATAAAGGTTACTGAGTATTCTTATATCCTTTCCATCAATACCTATGTCTTCGAGGCATTCAATTATTTTCTCATGATGGACTCTGTCAAAAGCCTTCTTATAGTCAATGAAGCACATATACATACTTTTTTTGGACCTCTGTATATTTTTCTGCTAATATTCTTAGGCAAAATATTGCCTCTCTTGTTCCACTGTTCCGTCTAAAACCAAACTGTTCTTCTTGGATTTCGCTGTCTACTTTACTTTTTATTCTTTCCTGTATGATTTTGAGCAGTATCTTAATTGCATGACTCATCAGGCTGATTGTTCTGAAGTCTGAACATTCTGTTGCATTTGGTTTTTTGGGCAATGTTATGAAAACTGATGTCTTCATGTCGTGGGGTATATATCCTGTATTGTATATATCGTTGCATATTTCTGTGATTGTATCTATACCAAAGCTCTCCAGAGCTTCTATCATTTCAATTTTTATTTTATCCATGCCTGCTGATTTTCCTTTTTATATCATATGAATGGCATTCTCTACTTCTGATCTGAGAATGTTTGGGCCTTCATTAGAATCTGGTGATGGTTTTTTACCTCTGTTGTCCTCGAATAGTTCTTTTACGTATTCTGCCCATCTGTTTGATATGTCTTTCTCATCAAGTAATATTACACCATTTTTGTTCTTGATACAGCTTCCTCCTTGTGCAAACCGCGACCGATTTGATAATTTCTTTATTTCTTCATGCATATCTCTTGTCATGTGCTTTGCTTCCAAGTCTTCTATTTCCTTGCATTTTGTTTCTATCCACCGTTCTTTTGCTTCTCTACACATAGTACGTATGTCATTGTCTATTGTTTTATATTCTGGAGTGTTTTTTGCTTTCTTTCTTTCTGTCATTTTATTCAAGATGTCATCTGTCATCCAAATTTGATTTTTCTTTGACTCCTTTTTAGGTAAATTTGCATTTGCTGATTGTATGCTTGTTTTTAAGCATTCCCATTTTGCGGTTGCTTTTTCTTCTGGGTTTTCTCTTCTATCCTGCTCCATGCTTTCTGTCAATAACTGTTGATATTTATTTTTGACATCGTATGGTATTAAATAATAGGCACTTATAATAAATACACAAAATTAAATATAGCGTGAATTCTTTACTATCACTATCAGACGTGTTATCCTATAAGTCCAGTCAGCTAAAACCGTCTCTCCTCGTGTGAGAAAGCGTATGGCGAAAATTAACAGTTTAATTCTCTGGTATGAAATCGCTACACGTTATTTTATTTCACTAGGTTTTAACAGCGAGAAAAATCTAAGTGAATTATAATGGTAAAGCTAACACTTTTAAAAACGTAAGCACTAATTTCTGTTACCAGAAATCAGAATGAAAAAATCCAAACGAATTGCCAATAACACATTTAACAAGATGGTTCTAGAACTGCGTGCTTAGACTATCCAAAAATCCTGAGTGACAACTGATAGCAGATTTAAGAAAACACAGTTTATATATCATTATATTTCTCTGATCTATCGATGATGTTACTGTTCACGTTACTACGTGTAACGAGAGAATCAGAAACAGAGTTCCCAAGATAAAGGCTTTACTGTCACTCTGTCGGGCGTTGCTAATCGACATCAGAAGAATTCTTACGTCTAACGGGTCTCTCGAAGATTTTGCCCGTGAGTCTACTTCAAAGCACACTCGGGGAATCTTGGATTTACCTACGTAGACTTCAAAGAATTCTGTGTTTTTCACGTGCGGCCTGTCAGGTATCGTATGATTGACAGATAAGCTCGCGTGAGAAGACGAGGTAAACAAACCTGATTCGCTACCTGTTATAACGGGCAGGTCACGAAAGTTTGTAAACACTTCGTTTGCGTATGTTCAAAGAAGAGAGGCGGGGATGAAAACACAGGCAGTAAATGCATGGTTTTAGCTAGCAAATAATAGAACGCTACGAGGTTGCGAAGACTGTTAGATTGCTGTAGGCTCTTTTCCCATTATACGTCACAGTCTTGAGGTTCTGATTCTGTTCCAGCTATAGGATCGATATCATCAGCAAAATTATTATTATAGTAAGTGACTAATTTCCATTACCGTCACAACACTATCACATCTACACTTATATCTGTCCTGCCCTTTGGTATTTAAAATAAAAACTTCACCACAATAGCCAAGTCACGTGAGTTGTTTCTTGAGTCATTGTTGTTTCCCATTGGTCGCGATGTTTTTGAGCGCCCTTTTCCTCAAACTATTTCTAAAGAAAGACAACTCGTCTTCTACTTATACGTGTGATTATGTTTCTTTTCTTGACAGGGTCCCTTATAAGCGAATTACTACACAAAGCAGTTATTGCAGTCCAAGAAACTGGAGCAGTAACAGTCGCAACCGCCGCCGATGTGAGTGCTACACAAAGAGCAACACCAGGATCAACAGCATCTTTCGTTGCGAATCACCCGTTTATCTTCTTCCTGCGAGACCAACAGACAAAACTGATCCTGCTCCAGGGCAAATTTTCCGGATAGCTTAAGCCGTGACGTAATGGCTACAGACACAACCAATAAGAAAACTTGCATGGAAAGCTGTTACAGAAGAATTATGTTAAATGTTTGACAGACAGTAATGTTTATCAAACAGACAGACATACATAAGTATATAAAAGAAAAGATTGTTATGGATCTTAAGTTTCGCTGTTTATCATCGGTTATTGAAAAGTTCAAGCGAGAGAACTCGTAGAAGTCAATGTTTAGAAAACTGATTATTAGTATAGTTCTTATTGCCCTTGCACGAAATAAATGAACTACATTTTAAATGAGAGATTCGTCTGTTTTTTTTTTTTTTTTTTTAATGAATACTTTAAAAATATAACAAACGTTTATTACATGGTAGACATGCTAAAAATACAGAAACTCATTCAACATTATAAAGATACAAATAGGATTCTAATAAAATATATATTTAGTCTAGATCAACTTTTTGGAGTCCCGACCCTTGAATGGAAATCCTTGATCGTTATTCGACCCCCGCCAAAGATATATAAACAAAATAACGAAGTGATTATAGAAGCACAACAAATTAACATTACCTTGATATTGAACTGGTTAAATTCAATAATGGGAAGGATATGGCTGATGAGTA
Organism: Oreohelix idahoensis; assembly: GCA_024509875.1. Classification (NCBI taxonomy): domain Eukaryota; kingdom Metazoa; phylum Mollusca; class Gastropoda; order Stylommatophora; family Oreohelicidae; genus Oreohelix; species Oreohelix idahoensis. The sequence continues at coordinate 714,926 of JAMPIV010009111.1, forward strand.
TTAACAAAGACATTGATATTTGGTTGGAGATTGACAAGTTTTAGTGGTGCGTCACTTCACTCTTTCAGGTTCAATATATTCCTTTGTTTTGATAAAACTGCACTTGAGTTCCTAAAACCAGCTTTAGTCATGTGCAAACTTGTCAACGTAAACATAAGCGATTCAACTGCTGCATAACACTTGGGATATTTTTAAAGTGAATTTACGTTGCTCCAGTAGTCACTGATGCATTTATTTTCAAACACTAATTTAGCTTCAGGATCCAAACACATATAAATGAGTTTATCTTGTAGGTTAGATTTAATGCTGTATTTTATATTTGTACGTTGAACGGCGTAATATTGCAGCAATGTACATGTATTTTTCTTCAAGTCATTGAAATGTACATGAAAATCTTATCATTAAATTTATCTAGATGATTTTGACTCCACAAGTTAAATCGACCACCGTTCGACACTCTGGAGTTTTATCGACCCCGTGGATGTCGATATTGATACTTATGGAATCGATAACCACTTTGGGGACCCCTGATTTAGATAAAAGTGTAGATAATCTAAATATTTCTGAGAATACGCAGTGATTCACAGATTGAACAGAGAGTATTTCTAATAACAAGATTCTAACGGACACTGAGAGGTCAGGTGCGAAAGCTTTAAGGGAATTGAAATGCTACGCAAGTTTGGTTTCTCAGTCACCCTTCTTCATAAAAGAAGCAGACTGACAAACGTAATTGTTTTAATAATGTTTGCCAATAGGTTAAATGATAATTCAACACTAATCATATATAAAAGCATTTACGTCATATAACATTTATCTCTAACTCATATATTATATTTACAAATACGAAATAGGAACGTTTATGCAGGTAAAATTAGTATTAACAGTGGGAGAAAATCAACATTGTTAATTTTTAAAAGTTTGTAAATTAACTGGTGAGGCTGGATAAGGTATATTGAATGTTGGATGCAGTTCGAATGCATTAAGCTGCTGATTGACTCAACATGATGCTAGTTGACAGCATGTGTATTGTTTAATTTTAATTTCATGGATGTGTCAGAATGGGGCGACCCCTCTCGATCTCTGTTTCACTACGGCAGTATCAGTTACATTTTTGTACATATTTATATTGTGTGCTTTCAATTTTCGCACTTTCTTTCCTTCTTTTCTCTGCTATGCATAGCAGATATTTGGTATTTTCCTTCTTACACTCATCTCAGGGATAAGTTATTACGTCTGGTTGTTTCCCGTCCTTTTGCTAAGCTTTGCAAGGAGCGGCAGAAATAATATTAACGACAGGCAGGTTGGTAAATTTCCTTTGTACCAAATCTTGGCCTCGACAGATTAGCCCAACGAAAATGCCAGCGTATTTGCTAATTGCTGATAAAGGCCAGAGTATGTGACAGATAACGAGATTGCCCGTCAGCGAATAGATTACTTTCTGAGAAAGTAATAATTTATTACATCTAAAACACAGCTTACATATGTGCCTGTGAGTTTGTCTGCCAGGCAATCGGATGTTTTCATACCATATATGTAAGAGATGACCTCTGCATTTTGTTCAAAGTTTTCCCATGTCGGAAATATTTTGAATTTCCCCACGGGACCTTTATGTTTGAAAACGATTGACTTTTTGCTTAGTAGCATAACAAACAGAAGCGGAGTAGGACAGGCATATAACCTAACAAGTTTCAGTGTTTTTTCACTGTGAAAATTTACTGTGAGATCCACGCTTGCCAAGACGACACCAGACCTTGCCAGAGTTCATCATGTGACGTATTCTTTCCAGAACTTTGTCTCCATTACAGCTGCTCTGAACGCATCACGATTCTGGGTAAGTTAACCTGCATCAGCCAAAGACAAGTTCAGACTCTCTGTGATGTCCTGGGTCCACCGTCGTCTAGGTCGACCCCTTCCCCTTTTTCCAGGGACCATGCCTTCCGTCACTATTTAACACCAGAGTTAGAATTCAGAATTCCTGTTTTAAGGCCGGAACTTTTCTTGGAGAATCTTGATGGACTTACAAAAACCGCCCAGGAAATCTCTATCATGTATTAAGGAAACCGGGACTGAGGAAACTTAAAACACACGGAGTCATAGAAGGAATTATCTTATTAAAGAAACGACATCGCAAACGCGTGTAAGAGGCCGATTCAAGTCTCTATTATTCATCTGAGCAAAAATTTATGTGAGCCAGGATTGGCTTATTTGTGGTACCAGCAGAATGTACTATCTCTGGAACAAGAAGGGAACATTGGCCTAAGCTTTAAGACGAGGGACCAACTTTGTAGACTCTCCTTGACATTTCTGGCAAACGAGCTACACCCGACACCATTGACCAGCGACGAGCGTGAGCAATGTAAAAAGAACCCATCAGCGGAAGCAGAAACTACTATTGGCAGCTAAGTGCAAAATATATCCTGCCAAAGTGAACTCTTTTTTCATCGACTCTACTATCAATCAATGATGAAACATTTATTCTAAACTATTCAATTATTTTCAAACTGTTAAAACTTTGTAGTTTTACAAATTTAACTTCGAGTTAATTCTTTCAACCAGACGATCCGTCAAGGCCTAAAATCCCATCCGCTGCAGACCCAAATAGAACAGTCCCAACTAAGATGGTTTGACCATGTCCGCAGAATGGGAGAAGATCGGCTACCACGACAAGCATGGGAAACAAAGAGCCAGGGATCCAGACCTCCAGGACGACCCAGAGTCCGCTGGGAGGACAACATTAGACAATCTTTGAAGGACCGAGGACTAGAATGGAACCAGGCCAGGAAGAAGACAGCTGATAGAATAGTCTGGCGCTCTCTCTTCCAAACCTCTACACCTCACGGTAGAAGGGGAACGACTAAGTAAGTAAGTAAGTAAGTTAATTCTTTTAAATGTACTTCATGTTTCTCTCAGTCAATTCACTACACACTCTCTAAACAGAGCTATACCAGACTAATAGGAATGCCAATGAGTAAATCAGAGGTGGGGGCTTAATGAGCTATAATTAGTCATTGCTTCACAAAAGTGGTCGGCAGATTCTAGAATTAACGTGCTCAGCCAAAGCAGTATTGTTTTGGCTTATCTGATTATCTTGTGAATACTCCCTTAGTGATAGAAGTGTCGTTACCCTTCTATCTACATCTCTGCCAAGAGTAATCTTGTGCGAAGGCAGATACCTTTGAAAGCCAATATTAGATACTCTTGAGTTTTGGCCACTTTTTGACCACTACTGCAAAGGAGGGGAGGCAATACCGTCACATATGACACTCTATTTTTTACCTAATTTTGTTGTTGTTTATCTGTAGCAGCTAAGCTCTTAGCTCTTTCGCAGCCAATTCCAAGATGAATAATGTGCATGTGATCTGTATATGTTGTTGTAAATAGTGTTTGTGATTGGTAGGGAGCTTGGCAGTGGCTTCATTTTCCTGTAATTAGATAGATAGATAGATAGATAGACAGACAGACAGACAGACAGACAGACAGACAGACAGACAGACAGACAGACAGGCAGGCAGGCAGACAGGTACGTAGGTAGACAGACAGACAGACAGACAGATAGACAGATAGACAGATAGATAGATAGATAGATAGATAGATAGATAGATAGATAGATAGATAGATAGATAGATAGATAGATAGATAGATAGATAGATAGATAGATAGATTTTTTTTTTTTTTTTTTTTTCTTAACCAGCGGCACTTGGGCTTTCAGCCCTTCGGCCCAATGATATGTCATTGCGAGGCTGGGGAACCTGAGGACTTTCCTTCCAACCCGGTCAGGAGCTTCGCTCCTTCCCATCCACAGAGGGTTTATCACAGGAGCCGTTCAGGCTATTCAGTCAAATTTCCGGCCGTAAACATTTCTTCAAACGCCGACGCCCGGGTTTGAACCATGAACACCTGGTCGCCAGTACAACGCCGAAGCCATTACACCAGCGCGGCTCCCATAGATAGATAGATAGATAGATAGATCCTTGTAAATGAGAACTGCCGTCAAACGGTAGAATGAAAAAAAAAATATACAAAAACACACAAATAGTAATACGTCTCACAAAGAGAAAGGACAAGAAAAACCTACGTTGCGGCCACAATCCCTTCGTCAGGGACAGACAAACAAGAGACAGGAGGGAAAGAAAATAAGATCTAAGTAGAGAACATAAAACTATAAAAATAAAAGAAAAAAAACATTCCCTTATGTTGGAGCAAAGATGGCTGCCACTAAACCGAAAAGCGGAAGTGGATTGTACATTAAAAACAAAAAATAACAAATAATGAAAACAAGGACTGGAAAACAGAGTGAGGGAAAAGTGGGGAACAAATAATAAATAAATATTAAGAAGAAAAAAATAAAAATAATAAAAAAACAAATAAAAAATAAAAAGACAAAAAATAAGAAATTATAATAAATGGAATAAGATAATAATTAATTACAAACAAACAAACAAAAAGTGAGGGAAAAGTGATAAAAAGCAAAAATATGGGTGATCGCAGTCATAGTAGAAAGTCATAATACAACCGGGAATAGATAGAAAAGGACGCCTCAGACAAAAGAATGTTGGGTATTCAAACCGTGGGGTTTAAGGCAACCCATAAGATGGATGAGGCATTGTTCCAGGCGAAACCGACTGTTGGCGTCCGAAGAACAGGATCTGATGGCTGTCATATGGATGTCAGTGGCACCGTTGTGGCCAGGGCCATTGAAGTGGATGGCCACAGGTGTGGATTTCAACTGAGAGATGTCGTAGAGGTGTCTGCAGAATCAGTCGCCCAGTCGTGTGCCCGTTTGGCCGATGTAAGTAATGTTGCAACGTTTGCACATAATAGCATAAATGACGTTGCGTGACTCGCATGTGAAGCCATAGGTGATGGTTGAAGAGAGACAAAGTGCAAGCCCTTGCTGAGGACGAAAGCTCACCCTCAGAGAGGGCAAGATCAGAGGGAGTTCAATCAACCTGACAGCGAGATGGAGTAAAGGAGGCAGGGACAGTATCAGGGGTAGGACAGAGACAGGAAAGTTTATCCTGTTTCTGGGCGGATAAAAAATCGTACAGTTGCGAGTTGAGGGTGTGGATAATGATACCCACGATGCACACAGTTACCTCTTTTATACTCCCTCTCATCCTCAGGCTTGTCGTGACTCTTTGCCTTTCTCACAACTTCTCCGCCTCCGTCGGTTATGCCAAGATGATGACAACTTTCTATGCCGAACACTGATAAGAAGACGAGATACCAAAGTACGAATGAAAACGTTCGGAGAATCAACTAAAGAAATAAAGCAGAATTAAAGTAAAAAGGTATTGCAAAAAATGCAATGACTCTGCGAAAAAAAATACGAGACAAGCAACAGTATAGTGCATAAATAGAAAATGTGTGTATAAATCAAGGATAGTAAGGTAGAGAATGACAGTTACAAACAAAGCCAGGACCGAAATCCTTCGGTAAATATAAGCCGGAATTTCCACTGCGGGAAATCTGCAAATGTCCCAAAGAACGCATAACGTGGGCACTGGTGTGAAGCTGGGATGAATCCCACGTAGGTCTCCGCCCAACCTTCCCGCATGGCACATAAGAACATAGAACATTGAGATTAAATGTAGACATTTAAAAGAAAGGCTTGACCAAAACATGCAGCAGTGACAAGGTGCACAAACGATGTAGGAATTCGTAGGAGCATCTTTACTTGAAAAAAATATTCCCCATATACTGGCCGCCAATCTGTTACCGGTGTGTTTTCTTTACTGGACTGACATTGACAATGATGTTGTCAGGGCTGTCGGGCTTACTACATTTGGCCGACGTATTTCTTGATAACGCGAATTTAATGTGGGCCGTTACTTTGGCTTTTGATACTGACAATAGAGCCAGGTAACATGTTTAAAGGGTCAAGACAGTATGACCAAACTGGCGATAAATAGATGCTGGACTCATAGTGAACAGTTGACGACAAAACAAGCTTTATTGTAGATATACTTTGACATCAGTAATGTAGACGATCATCATCCTTATTTTCATGGCAGAAAAAGTACATAATCAATACCATCAACATAGACGTTGACTGACTGCACTAACCGCTACCACATGGAGGTTAGCGGAAGCTCTACAGTAACGTACCAGTAGACTACATGGATCTACCACAGTGACCATGTTAACAATTTTGAGCATATATTTATAGTTTTTTTTTTAAATTACGATCCAATCAACTCCCAACGAAGCTCTGCCATAACTATTACAGGAGAATAAGTATCGGATGCGAGATACTTTAAACGAGCCGTTGCTGGCTAAATATTTGAAATAAAACTATTCTTGGTATTGCTCATCAAGAATATCATCTTCATCTCCCAGATGATTATAATTTCTTTATAACCATGTCTTTCCTAGACTAAGGACAAGCATACGAAAAATTCACGTCTATACAAGACGGAGGATATCTGGATCTGTCTCAAGTACGTTGCCCGGATAGCAACAAATCACTGCGACAAACCGCGCCATACCCGTTTAATAATGGTGCACGGTCGTACGCAAATAATAGAACATACAATTAACCTAGACGCGCTCAAATGTGCGTCTACCAAATACTAGACGTACATGTGAGGATCTCAAACATTTAACACCCCCTCCATGAATATAAAATAACTTAACAGTCATCTTGATATACCTACAATACTAATCCAGCCTTGGTGAAGCGTGAGTCCTTCTCAGGACTGGTAATGACTCGCAATGAAGCTATCATCTCTTATCAGAGCTGTCTTGTAAGGCTGAGCACAGTGAGTTCGTCTTTCTGTATTATAGGGCACTACTTTTTTGTCTGTATGACTGAATTATCATGAGCGACATATTTTTCTTGACGACTTTACGACATTGAATGTAAAAGAAAAATAGATGACACAAACGTATGTTTACATGTAAACGATCTTAATATCTGAAGACAGAGACAAGTCAGTAGGTGTGGTAAAGTGGGATGATATAAATATCTATAGGGGACTTAGTATACTGGCTGAGATCAGCTGTGAAGGTATCTGTATCTAATAAGTGTGGTGTATTACAGATAACCTTACTTTGCTACCACATTTTGACCTCAGTCAGAATTATTCTGGAATATTGTGATGACTACGTTGAATGTCTAGGGTTATGAAAGTGTTGAAGTGTATGTACACAACAACCAACAGACAGATAAACAATTTACTTTAATCCACAATACTTTACAACACTGTGACACTCACACACATAGAACACTCTATAAGACTATCTTAATAAGTCAAGTTTTAACTTTAAAAATATGTATTAATTCCTTTCAATAATAGATATCCTGATTCAACTACAAAGTGAACCAGGAATCACAATCAAATGTAATTACAAGTTGTATGTACACTATTTATAGATATGATCTTTGTATTGACATATATTATTATTATCACAATGTGTGTGTCAGTTGTGATGTAGTACTATGAGGTAATACTGGATTTTTCAAGCTAGGTGTTTGTTTATCATCACTACTTCAAGTGTCTGTTTCTGGTGGAAATAGTATTGGAAAAGTTCACAATTCCTGTCCTTTGAAACAATTAATTGTCCCTCTTTATTTAATATAATGTCAATTTTAGAGGGGGTACATAAGATTGAGCTGCTCTGGTCAACGACTCTTATCTTCTGTGAGGGCGGCAGGAAACAGTCTCCTCTGCTCGCTTGCTGCACCGTATACTTGAGAACCAACACTGGTCGCTATCTTGACCCAGGAATATGCTATCAGCCTCTGGATTCAGCAAAACTCAGACCAGCTGCTGCTTTAATAGTTTGGTACCACGGTCCCTGAAACAAGAAGGTTGTACCTCCTACTTCAGAACTAATTTATAATCTATTTCCACACTGAGCACAATACATAACAAACACTGAGTTCAGAGCGGTAGGCCAACTGCTAGCTTCATCTGAAACAATTTACACCAGTATTCTTCTCCCTAATGGTTACAACGCCTCTGCAATTCCAGCATTATTTCCTTCTATTCAATAAGATAGGTGTCATAGTACTATTTGGTAATCCCATGCAGTTTCACTCCTCTGTGACAAGTTTTGTTCATGTTGGAGCAATATCTAGGTTTTGCCTTTTGTTTATTACTGAACCACACACATACAGACATACATTATCAATTCACATTCAATTTTCATCAAAAAGATATCAAATGTCTAGCTTACCACAATTCATGGAAATAATAAACAAATACGTTGACTGGCGATGATTATGGCACAATTCCGATCTGCCTCTGTTTCAGGCTTTTATTTAGAAAAATATGAGCTGGATCTCAACGCACTTGCTTTTACAAATTGAATTTTCAAAAAGTGGCACTGAACTGACGCTCCTAATTGACTATATTAAATGGTCTGGCCAATGGGACCATGTTTACAAAAACGTTTGAAAAAAATAAGTACCCTTTCTATCGTTTCTATTAACAACCAAAAATAGTATCTGCAATCGACTAATCATGTTTAGGCTTACATATTCTTCTAGCCAATAAAATCGGATTTAACTTGTTGGCCTATTTCCCGTAAAATAGTGGTTTCAAAACATGCCACTGAGCAATTATGATTTGGTGCTGTCAGACAACCTCACTATTTTATTTTGGCTATAATTTGTTAATTATTAAACTAATTGCGTAACACATAACATATTCTTTGTCAGCAAGTCCTGAGGCTCCCAAATATATAAGTTTTAATTGAGGTAAGTGGCCGCGTTCAAAATATGTATTTTCTTCTAGGAAAGTCGTGCTGTTACCACCTCCTCACTTCCATACTATGGGGTGTCTTCTGTACTGTCAGACTAATGTCAGGATTTCAGACATAAAACAGTAGAATGTCATGTTTCCTAATAAGCATTAAACAGGTTTTCAAAACCTAACCGTGTATTGGTAGTGTTTTTTATCACTGTTTATTTGAAAAAAAGTTAGTGCTTCATGCCTTACGCGGGGAGGGTGGCATTAATTTTATATCGCGAGACGGCGTGTTAGTGTTGCATGCGTTCCTTCGTACATCGCTCTCTCTCTCTCTATCCTAAGTCCATCTGTCTTTTCATTACGCAGTGTATAAAATGAAATTAATGGAATATTAATCTAGGTCATTACGCAGTGTGTCTATCTCAAGGTTTTCTAAGAAATACAGTACACGTTTTATTGTTTTGTTGAAACGCGTGTATGCTGCTGTAGGCTTTACTAGTAAACGTGAAAGCGTTACAATATGCAGACGAAGTAGAAAAAGGGGGATCTCGAGTACAGTCATTGTGACAGCACTGTTCTTTACCATTCTTCTTTCCTTTTATTGAATTAATTCGTTAGGCGTTACATTTAATTTCTAATTTATATATGTGGATTTAGAATGTTTCACGACAGTAGGGCATGTCATATTTGTCTGACAAATACCATACACTGAGCTTGTCGTATTACAGGTTCACTCCGGTAGTGGATCCGTCGTTGCCTAGCTTTAGCAGTCTCAAAAAACCATGTACCAACTCATTACTAACGTGGACCACTACTGTTACATGGCTTCCACTTAGTGCTGGTTAGACCGGGAGCCATATTTCAATTGTGTGTCTCATTAGACTATGATTGCTAGCTGACCTTAGCATAGTTGCTTCAAAGACCAGGAACAACTCAGATAAGTGTTATAAACCCAAGTTATCACAACAAATCAACGAAGTGTCTAATGATGAGAATAGACACAAGGAATATATAAATTGTTTTGTATAAATAGTTTTATTGTGCCAGATATATCATCAAAACTGTAACTGATTTATAAAAATATATAACTGCATTTTTTAACACAAATTTCATGGTTTTTGAACAATAATCGTGTAGGGGTTAAATTAATTGATTTCTTTACATCTGAAGTTATTGAATTATTTTTAATGTTTCTTATGTTAATATAATTGTAATTTGAAAGGAGTTCGACCAGGGACTGGAATAATCTGAATGGCTCCTGAGCCGACCCAGTTCTAATGGGTACCTCCGAAGACGGCGAGTATCTGCCTGAATGGCGAGAGGACACCTGTCAGCGTACTGGGAAAAAGAGATACTCACGTAAAATCAGTCTCAGGTTAAAAATACTAGCCGGAGATTTCGCCTCGAGTAATAGCGGGTGTACGATCAAGAAAAAAAGGAAAGAAAGGAGTACGAAGAGCTATTTATATTGTCCCTAGAAGCGTAGGCTAGGTCTAGCGTGAGTGCAACGTAGTCACCTGTTACTACTTCTATAACATCTGGACAGTGAGCTTAACAGCCCGACTTCATCCTGTGCCACTTCTTCACCAGCTCTCTTTTCTTAGTCTGGAATACTATTTGTATATCACGTTCTGCTTGATACTATCATCTCTCTTCTAAATTTACCATCTTGCCACACTGACTAACTAAGATTACAGCAGGGAGAGTGCAAGTATACTGTAGTGATGTAGTAAGGACTTGGTAAAGACACAGTAAATACGCAGTAAGAACTAAGTAGAAATATCAAGACTTAGTAAAAACAATGCAAAGGCATAGTAAAGACATAATACAGGCGCAAGATGGTCTAAGCAAAGATACAATACGGATACGAGATAGTCTAAGCAAAGAAACAATACGGATATGAGAAAGTCTAAGGAAAGACTTGATACGACTAGGGGAAGGTCTAAGCAGAGACAAAATACGGACATGGGAAGATCTAAACAGAGACAGAATTCAAACACGGAAGGTCTAAGCAGAGACAAAATACGGACACGGGAAGATCGAGGCAGAGACAATACGGACGCGGGAAGATCTATGCAAAGACTCAATACCGGCACGGGAAGGACTAAGTAAAGACTCAGTATGGACACAGGAAGGCCTAAGCAAAGACAAAATACGGACGCGGGAAGGTCTAAGCAAAAAAAAAAAAAAAAAAAAAACGGACGCAGTAAGGTCTATGCAAAGACTCAGTATGGATACTTCTTCTTCTTCTTCCTTGTTCGCCCTGAAAAGGACGGTGGTTGCGAGTATGGATACAGGAAGGTCTAAGCAAAGACTCAATATGGATATAAGAATGTCTAAGCAAAGACTCAGTATGGACACAAGAAGGTCTAAGCAGAGACAAAATACGGACGCGGGAAGGTCTAAGCAAAGACTCAATATAGACACAGGAAGATCTAAGCAAACACGCAATATGAACACAGGAAGTTCTAAGCAAAGACTCAGTATGGACTGTGACGTGGAAATGTAAATAGTGATACAGTAATCTGACAGCCCTTGCTTTCCCATTCAATGTATACCATTTGCTAAGCCGAACCAAGCAAATTCTGACTGCATTACTGTTGAGGATTGCTTCATGTCTGCAGCATGGCGCATTCCTCAAATGATTATATCTCCGCGAATGAGGTTGAGGATTGTTTCATGCTTACAGACATTTGGATTTGTCGACGATCCGAATGGCTGTATCATGGAACACCTTAAACGAATAGAGATATATCTCATCGACCGATGTCGATGATTGTTGCATGTGTGCAAGCATTTGAGTTTGGCCAACTCGGATTGCTGCACCGTGGAACATCGCAATTGAATATAGTAACGACGTAGTATGCATATCTCTATGCATGACGCGTGTGTCTTTGCAACGTCATTCGACTTGTGGGTTTTGACCCGAACGGCAGTGTGTTTCAGAAGTGTGGCCATTGCCACTGATATTGTGTGGTACAACCACTTTTTAATTGTGTGGCTGGGAAGCCATTTGAGCAGTGTATTTCTTGAACCAAACGTAAGTCGTCGTAGGAATAACGCAGTTTGCATAATTATGGCAGATTAGCCTGGCGTGGTATGCCAAAGGAACATTATGTTACTAGCAATAGTGTAAGTCTAGTATAGATGGATATTGTACAGCTAGCGGCAAGCGTAAGCCTAGTGTAACGGATATTAAACGACTAGCAGTAGACGTAAGCCTAGCATAATAAGTGTATTGCGAAACTAGCAGGATAGTTAAGTCTAGTGCAACAGGCTATTGTATAAACTAGCGACGGGAGTAAGTCTAGTTAGCCTCTGAATTTATGCCAAAGGACATTGGCCGTTAAAAGGAACTGACCTCAAACCAGAACTCTAGATAGAGATTGTGAACATGTGCTTATGAAATAATGAGAACTCTTACAGATCGTATATGAATGTGATGTGACTTTTGTTCCCATGTAGTTGGTGTCTGCTCATGGTATGAAATTACTAATTAAATATTTTGAGTCGTCAAAATCACAGTCTTATCAACTATCGTATTCGGAGTTGAGTTAAATGCTATTCATCTTCAACTAATCATGACCAGTGATGATTAATGTCTTAACACGCTGCATCTCACACTGCCAATATAATCAATAAGACAAGAGACTCATACAGGTCAGTCAAGGGTCGAATATTTAATATGAAATATATTCAGCACATAATGAATCACAAGGGTTAAAGCAGACATTATCGATACCAACGGACAGTATTACGTAATCCTACAAAAGTGATAAGAACCCGAGGGACTTTGACTCTATAAACTGAATACGTATATAATAACTTGGTCATCCTCAAATACTAGAAGTCATCGAAGCACCCATAACACACGGGGGTCCCGAGAGGTCCGCAACATACTGGTGTCAGAAAGTGTCTGGATTTCGTGAATACTGGATTCCCCCCTTCAAGTATCGAAGAAAGTTAAACTGATGATGAACGTTTTAAATGCAAAATCATTCTTTCAAGCCTAACCGGCAACTGAAATGCGCAGGACAGAAAGTGACGTCACTACACTGATGCCGTCAACGCTAGCAGACAACATTGCCTGAGAGAATATGAAATTTTTCTTCCACCAAAGAGACTGATTCAGGCAGATAGAACGGTAATCTTCCACTCAAGAACATGAACCAGTGGAGAATGTATCTCTTCATCAAATTCATCTGAAGCTGCGACACAGATCGATTGAAGAAACTACGTTCGAAGACCGAAGCAATACTTTCAAACGGTTGCCCTGCTGCGAAGGTCAAGGTCTACCATCAATGGACCTCAGCTGTTGAAGACACTTGCTTTAGAATTACATGCATTCATGTATTTCTCAGAAGGACAACTAAACAGATAAGTTCTTGATTTTACTTGGGCGCTTGAACATTATCATATTGTCCTTGCATTACCTTTGGTCTACAGTTCATCATCACTTGACTTACTTTTTACTATCATCTGTGTTCCCCCATTCATGTTTTTTCGTATATACGTATATTCGTCGTGTTTAATATTGACTGGAATTTTCCCAGGAAAGCTTCAGTGAATGTTAACTTCTATTAGATTTACATGCTTATTTTGCTGACTGAGGATCTGACTGATTATATTTTTTCTTTTGAGTCAGGAAATAAATGTTTCTTCAGTTAGTATTATAACCATATTTTGTGTACTTAGCAGTTTCGTCAAGTGAATTACGTCCTCTTTATTTACATAACCTACTTTCAGTACTGTTGACAATTGTTGTCGTGTGTGATCTAAAACTTCTTTGTCTACACGTTCGTTTAAGACGACTTGTCTTGTTATATTTTTGTAATGTAAATTCTTTTCTTTCTTTTACTCATTACTGTTTATAAGTCTTCTTTATTTACTTTATAAGTGTAAAGTGTTGTCGTATAATTGAAAAATCATTTCATTGTAACTCATTTGATTGTTTTCACTGTCTTTGTCACATGTTCTTGGAACTTGTTTGTTATTGATTAATATATTCATGTACATATTATAGTGAGTTCTATAGTCCTGGTGTATATTATAGACTATTGAAGGTACTCAGAAACCTATTATCATGTCTACACTACAGGAATTCATTGATATTGGAAAAAGTTATGGAAAATCAGGGGCGGAACTACAAAGTTTTGCAGATACGAAATATGATGAATATTTATCGCGTCTGGAAAGAATGGAACAGCGCGAAATGACTAAACGAGCTGATGAGCTTAGGAGGTTTGAATTAACCCAAGAAAGGGAATTGAAGGAAAAAGAAATATCCATGAAAATGGAATTAGAACGATTGACTATAGCTCAACAAGAAAAAGACAGAATAGCTCAACGTGATAAAGAATTAGCTCAACAAGAAAAAGACAGAGAATTTGAGAAGGAAAAAATGGCTCAACGAGATAAAGAATTAGCTCAGCAAGAAAAAGACAGAGAACAAAAAGATAAGGAAATGGAATTGAGAAGAATGGAACTTATGCAACTGGATCAAGCACATAAAAATGCCATGGAAATGGAAACATTAAAACTTCATGCAGAAAAAGAAAAAGCTTTAGAATTAGCTAAAGTGCAGTCTGAACAGACTAAGACTGCGGCTGCTACAAATATTTTTTATCCTAAGTTAAAAATGCCACATTTTGACCAGACTCGCGATTGTGTTGACTCTTTCCTATCTAGATTCATCATCAAGGTCACAGCTCTGAACATACCCAAGGAAAGATGGAGCAGTCTTTTACTTGATTTTTTGACTGGTGACTCACTTAAATGTTTCATGAGTCTTGATGAAAGAGCAGAAGCGATTTCGATGTCGTAAAAGAGGTATTACTAAGACGTTTCCAGTTAACTGAGTCTGGATTCAGAGATCGCTTTCATGCTGCTAAACCAAGCAAGGATGCAGATTTTGGTGAATTCATTGCATCTATTAAACATTTCCTTAGCAGATGGATTGATTTATCAGGTATAAATAAAACATATGAAGGTGTTATAGATCTCATGCTGCGAGATAAAGTTTTATCCGCATGCAGCACTGAATTAGAAGCATTTTTACAGGAAAGACATCCTAATTCTATTGATGAGTATGAAAAACTCGGAAGACAGTATCAAACCGCACATCAGAATAAAGATCTTCATAGATCGACTATTCGAGATCCTATGCCTGTGTGCGCGGTACAACATGATCACAGACCTCGATCGAAGAGCTTTGATGGACGTTGTCGTTCAGATTATTATCAATCCGACAGAGGTTTTTATAACTTCCGTCGTCATCGCTCTCCTTCGAATTCATATCGACGAGGTTATAGAGGATATTCACCTCATGATCGTGGGTATCACAGAGGCAGGGATTATGATGGTTCACATCAAAAAGGATACTATAAAAAGAGATCATCTTATGGTAGAGATGCCAGGAAGGATGACTCTACTGATTTTTATTATAGCAATAAAAAGTCAGTCAATAATAACAAAGGTAATGCCAGATCTCCGTCGAGAGACAAAAATAAACAGAGACATGCAAATAGTTGCAGTGTTAAAAAGGAAAAAGGTAATGATGATAATGATCATGCGAACGCATGTATGGTAATGAATGATACATGTTATGAGTGTCAGTCGAAAGACAGATTAAAGTCTACAATTACACTTGATTGTGGCCATTGTATGCCAACAATGTCGGCATGTGTAAATGTCGGTTATCTTACATTTCATCCCGGAATATTGGATGGTAAGGTAGTAAGAGTTTTGCGGGACACTGGGTCTTCAACGATAGGCATAAAGCACTCGCTTATCGAGCCCTCTGCTTTTACAGGCAAATCAGTTAAGTGTGTCACATTTGGTGGGAATATAGAAACTTTCCCTGTGGCACGAGTATACATTGATACTCCTTTTTACACAGGCACTGTCTATGCCTGCGGCTTGAGAGCACCCATAACTGAAATTATAATAGGAAACATACCAGGAGTTAAAGATTGCACTCCTGAGGAGATTGCAATGTGGGTTGAATCTCACCCACAGGTGGCAAATGCTGTTGTAACGAGAGCACAACAGTTAGCTACGGATATGGCTACACCACCTCTTCCTATAATAGATACAATTATGTCTCAAGTTGGCACTGTTTCACCTTCTGTTTTTGCAGAAAAACAGAAGAGTGACCCAACTTTACAAGGATTGTTTAGCCGAGCAGAACAAAAAACTATTAAATACACAAGAGGGGCTAAACAATGGTTCAAGATAAAGAAATCAATACTCACTAGATATTATGATGATGGCAAAACAATTATACATCAAGTGATAGTACCTAAAGAATACAGACCATTGGTCCTACAAACAGGTCATGACTCCCCTATGGCAGGGCATATGGGGATCAAAAGAACATTGTTTCGTGTTACGTCACAATTTTATTGGCCTGGGGTTAATAAGGATACAAAGTTATACTGCAAATCATGTACAACATGCCAAGGTATAGCACGTAAGGGCAGGTTCCATACGGCACCCTTACAGATTACAGACGTGCCTGAGAGACCTTTCAAAAAGATTGCAGTAGATATAGTGGGTCCGTTATCAATTGTTTCAAATAATGGATTTCGTTATATTTTAACTTGCGTAGATCTTTGCACGCGTTGGCCAGAGGCCATACCATTGAAAACCATCACAACTGCATCCGTGTCTGATGCATTATTTTCGATATTTTGTCGAATCGGTTTTCCGGAGGATATATTGTCAGATCAAGGATCACAATTTACTTCCAACATCATGAGGGATTTAGAATCCATGCTATCTGTTCACCACTCGTTTTGTAGTGCGTATAGGCCTCAATCAAACGGTGTGTGCGAGCGCTACAATAGCACTCTAAAACAGATGTTATCTAAGATAACTGAAGAATGCCCTCGTGAATGGGATCGGCTTCTGCCGGCGGCCCTCTTCGCTTTTCGTGAAGTGCCCCACGAGAGCACGGGGTGGTCTCCGTTCGAATTGGTTTATGGTTCGAATCCGCGCGGACCAATGATGATACTCAAGGATTTGTTGATTGGAGCATCAATTGATACAGCCACTCGAAACAGCTACGAGTTAGTGATTGATCTCCGACAACGAATCATCGATGCGTGCACTTATGCATCCCAGAGTATAAAATCAGCCACTCAACGATCACGATTATTACATAATCAAAAGAGAATATTAAGATCATTCAAACCAGGGGAAAAAGTTTGGTTGTTGCTACCTCATAACGATAACAAATTACTGATATCATGGCAAGGTCCATTTGATGTTATCAAACAAGTCACAGATGTTGACTACTCAGTGAACGTTAGAGGTAAAATCAAAACCTTCCACGTCAACATGCTAAAATTAGCAGTTGAAAGACCACAGGAATTAATTCCTGTTATTAACTCTATTGATGATTCTTCACATCATACTGCTTCTTTTGCAGTTGTTCATGAAGAAGATACCACTTCGTCTATCCCTTTACAATTCCAACTACCTTCTTTGCAATCATCGGAATCTTGGAAAGACGTGACTATTTCTTCGTCACTATCTTCGTCACAACAAGATCAGGTTCGGGATATCTCATTTCTTTCAATGATGTTCTCACCGACCTTCCAGGTCAGACATCGCTTATATCCCATGATATTACTCTTACTGATTATAAACCTATCAAACTTAGACCCTATCCTATATCTTTACACCACAAAGATAGGGTAGAGAAAGAGTTAAAAGAGATGATACGTTTAGGTGTGATATATCTCCTTCGGAATCACCATATGCATTCCCAATGGTGATTGTTAAAAAGAAGGATGATTCTTTACGTATTTGTATTGATTTTAGGCGATTGAACAAAATTACAATCACAGACGGTGAGCCTATGCCACTTTTAGATGATCTTTTGTCTGAATTATCTAATGCTACTTTCTTTAGCAAACTAGATCTCTCTAAAGGCTACTGGCAAATTCCTCTTGCCGAAAATGCCAAACCTTACACAGCTTTCACAACTCCTTTTGGGCTCTACCAATGGAATTATATGTGTTTTGGGTTAGTTAATGCGCCAGCGACGTTTGTGCGCATGATGCGCCGCCTTCTTGGCGATCGTAAAGATGTCATCACGTACATCGATGACATCTGCCTATTTCATGACTCGTGGGAAGACCATATTGATGGTTTAACTTCCCTTCTACATACGTTACGTATGCATGGTTTGACTGTGCGACCTTCAAAGGTCCAAATAGGTTGTCAGGAAATTTCTTTTCTTGGTCACCGAATAGGTAACCACAAACTGTATCCTGACGACAATACAGTCAAAAGAATTCTTGAGATTTCTACCCCTTCTACTAAGAAACAAGTTAGAAGCCTTTTAGGCCTAATAAACTATTACCATAAGTTCATCCCGCATTTCGCACAACTATCTACACCTTTGTCCGCACTGTTGACCAAAGGTAGTCCTAATAAGGTACGTTGGGACAAAGATTGCGAAAGCGCTTTGGTAACAATTAAGAAATTATTTAGCAATGCACCTATTTTGTTATTACCGAATATACGTATTCCATTCATACTCCAATCAGATGTCTCGAGTTACTCCATGGGTGGTTGTTTGCTGCAATGTTACAAGGAAACACTCCATCCATGTTTCTATGTGTCGAGGAAACTGACTCCGGCTGAACAGAAGTATGCGACAGGGGAACGTGAGCTCCTGTCTATGGTCTGGTGCCTGGAGAAGCTGTCAAGATATCTCATCGGCACGCACTTTTACATTATGACAGACCATAGTCCTCTTACTTACATAACAGCTAGAACAATGCGTAACGCTAGAATACACCGATGGTATTTGTTAATTCAAGAATTTTCATTTACGATTCTGCCTATTGCTGGCTCAGACAATAACTTGGCAGATCTTTTATCGCGCAACGTCTTTGAGAAGAAATTGAATTAACTCTTTAGTCACCATGTTGACAAGTGCTATTATTAATTTTATAAAATTTAATGTGTCTACTTAATGATTATCATACTTATAAGTAGGTAGTACTAATATTGATATGTTTGGGAGACGGGCGTCTTCTCCATCACTATCATCCGTGCCACAAGTGTCACGTTTGGAAGTGAGGGGGATGATGTTGAGGATTGCTTCATGTCTGCAGCATGGCGCATTCCTCAAATGATTATATCTCCGCGACTGAGGTCGATGATTGTTTCATGCTTACAGACATTTGGATTTGTCGACGATCCGAATGGCTGTATCATGGAACACCTTAAACGAATAGAGATATATCTCATCGACCGATGTCGATGATTGTTGCATGTGTGCAAGCATTTGAGTTTGGCCAACTCGGATTGCTGCACCGTGGAACATCGCAATTGAATATAGTAACGACGTAGTATGCATATCTCTATGCATGACGCGTGTGTCTTTGCAACGTCATTCGACTTGTGGGTTTTGACCCGAACGGCAGTGTGTTTCAGAAGTGTGGCCATTGCCACTGATATTGTGTGGTACAACCACTTTTTAATTGTGTGGCTGGGAAGCCATTTGAGCAGTGTATTTCTTGAACCAAACGTAAGTCGTCGTATGAATAACGCAGTTTGCATAATTATGGCAGATTAGCCTGGCGTGGTATGCCAAAGGAACATTATGTTACTAGCAATAGTGTAAGTCTAGTATAGATGGATATTGTACAGCTAGCGGCAAGCGTAAGCCTAGTGTAACGGATATTAAACGACTAGCAGTAGACGTAAGCCTAGCATAATAAGTGTATTGCGAAACTAGCAGGATAGTTAAGTCTAGTGCAACAGGCTATTGTATAAACTAGCGACGGGAGTAAGTCTAGTTAGCCTCTGAATTTATGCCAAAGGACATTGGCCGTTAAAAGGAACTGACCTCTAACCAGAACTTTAGATAGAGATTGTGAACATGTGCTTATGAAATAATGAGAACTCTTACAGATCGTATATGAATGTGATGTGACTTTTGTTCCCATGTAGTTGGTGTCTGCTCATGGTATGAAATTACTAATTAAATATTTTGAGTCGTCAAAATCACAGTCTTATCAACTATCGTATTCGGAGTTGAGTTAAATGCTATTCATCTTCAACTAATCATGACCAGTGATGATTAATGTCTTAACACGCTGCATCTCACACTGCCAATATAATCAATAAGACAAGAGACTCATACAGGTCAGTCAAGGGTCGAATATTTAATATGAAATATATTCAGCACATAATGAATCACAAGGGTTAAAGCAGACATTATCGATACCAACGGACAGTATTACGTAATCCTACAAAAGTGATAAGAACTCGAGGGACTTTGACTCTATAAACTGAATACGTATATAATAACTTGGTCATCCTCAAATACTAGAAGTCATCGAAGCACCCATAACACACGGGGGTCCCGAGAGCGTCCGCAACAATTACTCATATCTAATCCACGCCCGTTTTCTTGACATGTAAACAAACAGACATGTTAGCTAGTTCCGCGACCTGTCGGCGTGGCAGGCAGCGTTCCATGATTCGTTTACATGAGTTCTCACGCGAGCTGATTTGCCAATCATCATTGCTGACAGACATATATATACCTCTAAACAGAGCTATACCATTATAAGAGGAAATTCGCTTAATTAACTCAGCTGCGGGCTTAAATGGGCTAAAAACCATTGCTTAAATTCTTTACGAAAGCCAACGGATAGATATAAGTTAACAAATGTTCACCGCTAAGCAGCATTGTTCTTGACTTCTGAATTATCTTGTGGATCCTCCCTTAAGGTAGAAGCGTCATTACTCTTCTAACTACATCTCTGCCATGAGTAATCTTGTGCAAAGGTAGACACCTTTGACGACCCATTTAGATACTCTTGAGTTTTGGCCACTGTTGGACCACTACTGCAAAGCAGGGGAGGCAATCTGTGACAAATCCCACAGTCTTATTGTTTCTTGTATACTCTTGAAACGACACAACAGCACGGGGGGACAGGAAGTTGTAGATAGACATGTTCTCCTACATCAGCTGGCATAGTACTTGAAGAAGAACATGACTGTTTTTCATTTCGTTTCATCCTTTGCCTTTCCTGCACCTAATGGACCATGAAGCATGCGCAAAAGCATTCATATTCTCTTGCAATTTTGGATTCAGTAGCAATGTGTTTACATGATGAGTCTGCCAGTCCCTTTGCACAATCTTATTAGTAGCCTCTTACGACATTGCTAGAGGGAGCAGTTGCTCTATTTTTCTTTCTATTTATGATTAATAAGTCTTTATTTAAAAAAAAAAGGATTTTTAAATGAGCATCTTAGTTAAATTCAGCGAGGTGTCTTCACGAGTTTCTTAAGGCGTAACGGTTCAAACATTTTATTTAGCGTGACTTAAGGTGAGGAGCTATACTGAAGTGCTATTTTGGTTATTAATCATGGATTTCAACTAAAATTCACAGACTTAACCTACATCGACCATAGATTCCTATAATAAAGAGTTTGATGGTTTACCCCCCTTGTAAAACCCGCTAGCTAGAAAGTGGTGAAACACGGCGAATCGAAAGATCTAAGGATCTAGCTCGCTAGAACACGATGAGAGACGTGAAGAAAACTCACACTGATTAGCGAATTGCCGATGTCTGATCTAAGCGAGAACGTAAGTCTGGTTTTCGGCTTGAGTGTGAAGTAAGATCTTTGATTCGCGTGTTTCACTGAATCTGACGTAGAGTTTCCCGTAGGTGCTAAGTCTGGCAGAGTCTGGTTTTTGGTGAATAATATAATATTCCCTTTCATGTCTAACATATATAAACCAGCAGTTAAAACTCAAATCATTGGTTGCCATGGATATGTTTGATAGTAGTGCATCATTGGTTGCCATGGATATGGCGGCCATATCGGATTCTATTGTTCTATTTAAAATTGCTATTTTATTTATTAAGCTATGAATACACAATTTTAACATAGGGTTTATGATTACATTATACAACTTTTGTCGGACTGGATTTTTGATAACTTTAGTAGGTCCAAAGTCACATGGCATTGAATTTAGTGTCCAACAATAGTAACAGAAAAATAGATTTTGAGGAAATACAATTTTTCTCTATAATCAAACAGTTTCTAAAAGAGATATACCAACAGCGCTTCCCATCGCATTGGTGGAGATACACTCTGATTTTGTCAGAGGTGTGATCAAAGCGGCTGTTATGGATGACCCGATCTACCCAGTCATACTTGGCGGTAGATATGTGTTTATTGGGAAACCGGAAGAGCCAATTGTTGCAGCAGTAACCACAGGAGGGCAAACCAAGAAGGAACGGGAGCCTGCACCAAATTTGTTACCTAATGAACTTAAAGAGGCGCAACAAAAAAACCCTACCTTGGCACCCTGCTTTATGGTGAAAGGGAGGATAGTTAATGCTTGTGCTGTTGGGGTGGCCTCATCACACCTGTCTATATTGACTACACAGTGTCCAGTAAATTGCAGGAATTTTATGGGGTATTAGCAACTAAAAGGCGTTGGTGAACTTCCAGCAGACCAGAGGCTCACTCATCTTGAAGAAGTAGCTCTGGTGCTGAAATCTGGTGGTCCCACCTCTCCGTGCTGGCGGGCAATAATAGTGGTCTCTGTCACAACGTACTGCACAGATACACTCGAGTAAAATCACCAACTGGATAGACACCGCCTTGTTGACAGCTGAAACTCACAGCTCTGCAATCAAAGTATTGGCTATGTGTCAAAATTCTATTCTCTACCCACGTCTGGACACAACACTGACACAACAACCACATCATACAGACAGGTCAGATCTCTCTGACCAAACAGCACATTTACCATGGTGGTTTTACATCAGATAGGTCCTCCCAGACTATAGATTCTGAAAAATATTTATTAGTTTCCTTCCCTAAAAGTGGATAGGTAATATGTTTCATTATTCTCAACACTTGATCTGTCTTTCCTAACCCTTGTTGGAGTTTATGTATATTGTTGGTCCCTAGACCCTGACTTGGGCGGGGGTCTAGAGCAAATCCCTACTTGTTTGTAAGGCTAGATTTCGATATGGCAGTATCAAATCACTCGAACATTAAACAATATTCAAAATATACAAAGAAATAATTTCAATCTTACCAGATTATGAATAAAGAACACAGAAATGCTAGCAAAACTCAGCTGAGCTGCTGGCTATAGTATGGCGTCCCTGAACTTATTTCACTTTCTTTCATTTGGAAATCACCACACTTTAAAATACTGTGTCTATCATCGAACAACTATTGAGAAATGACCCCAAATCCGCGTCTAAGCGCCGACAATATGCTTGTCTGTGGCCAATCACTGCCTAGGTTTTTTTGAATTTCAAATTTCCTACACTAAAGTCATTTCAGTCATGCTTCAGTCAAGTATGGATTTTTATCTGTTAGTCTGTCCGTCTCTACTTGCGTTTTTTTACAAAAATGTACTTGATTTTTGAACCAACCTTTCTCTCCCCTCCAAAATTTTGTCGTTAAAAGTTATATTTAGACACAGCTCCCACCAATGTCCCTTCGCTTCCCTACTAAGTTGATTTGAACACCTGCTTCTCAAGGTCGTGTTTTTTTTGTGCAAATAGCGACACTTTTTATTCCATACAGTCTGTCGTTGATGTGAACAACACTGTCTTTTGTCATTATCTTCAATATTATCTATCCGTCTGTAAAATTAAGAACATATTAGTTCACTGCTCAGAATGGGCCATCCGGCCAGCTAATTTTTATAGTCCTAACATTAATATTACGAAAAAGTTACTTTTTAATTTTTGTAATATTCCAAACATCTGTGTTCTGCCGCTGAATTCAAATCAAAGGCTTGGTATCGCAAAAGCGACCAATAAATGACTGTGGCGTAACATATCCAAGGTCCCTTCTGTCGAGTTCCTTACTTTGTGTCAACTTGGAAACGTGACTTTTCTCCGTTCCCCCCCCCCCCCAATTGCGTCTCCTTAGCCTTTCTAGTCTCACGCAATCTTTCCAGTCATATTTTTTCCTTTTTATCCGCCGTTCCCCTCCTGTCTAGCAAGTCAATTTTTATGGAGGGTGATGACCCGCGGTCTGGGCGATCAAGTACTATCAGCAGCCTACGCATTATGTTTTTATCCTTACATGTTATCTTTGGAGGTATTTTACCGTTGTATCTCTGTCAATTTCACTACACATCTCCCCACTTGAAAACATGCCTATGGCAAGTTCCAAAACCAGCGATACACATAGGTAAAATTACTCCTCACGTCTGCCACTACTCTAATTTTGATCACAGGGGTGCCGACTGAGGAAATCTGCACCGACATTCAATTTGCCTGGGATATATTGGATACTGAACTGATAAGGTTGAAGCAATAAAGACCACCTCAGCAATCTTGCGTTTTCATGCTTAGCCTGAGATAAGAATACGAGAGGCTGATGGTCCGTCTCCACCACAAATGTCCTACCATACAGATAGATTTGAAACTTCTTTATTGCCCAGATTAACGCTAAACATTCTTTTTCGCTTGTGGAGTATCCTTGTTCCGCCTTATTCAATTTACGGCTTGCATAAGCGACTGGTTTCAGTTCCCCATCAGGTGAAGATGATCTTTGCAACAAAGCCCCTCCTAGTCCTACATTACTTGCATCGGTTCTTAAGACAAAGTCCTGTGTCAAATCAGGCAGTTTGAGAATAGGCTTGCTAGTGAGTTTTTCCTTTAACTCTTGGAACGCTAGTTCACATTGTGCAGTCCAAATAATTTTATCTGGAAGTCCCTTGCGAGTCAGATCAGTCAGAGGAGCACAAATAGCGTTAAATTTCTTGATGTATTTCTGATAAAATCCGCATAACGACACAAATGATCGCACGTCCTTTTTTGTTTGCGGCCTAGGTGCTCTCTGCAGTTTTTCCAAGTTCTTAGGATCAGGGGTCATATTACCCTGATATACAGTGTGTCCCAAGAATTCCAACTCTTTGCATCCAATACAACATTTTGTTGGCCTAGCAGTTAAGTTCGCCTCCCGAAGTCTATCAAACAACATCTCCAGAGCTTCAATGTGTTCTTCAAATGTCTCTGTGGCGACGAGAATATCATCCATGAAATTCGTGATACATGGGTTATTCAGGGGATCCAACAATTTGCGCATCATCCTTGAAAACACACTCGGAGCATTTTTCAGTCCGAATGGTAGCATATTGAATTCATAATGTCCATCCGAAGTGCTAAAAGCCAAATAAGGTCTCACTTCAGGCTTCACTGGGATCTGGTAATAGCCTTTACTAAGATCCACCTTTGAAAAGTATTTTGCCTTGTTCAGTCTGGCAAATAACTGTTTTGTGTCTGGTAATGGATCCACTTGTCCTTCTGTGACAGCATTCAGTTTCCTGTAATCTATGCACAGTCTGTGTTCCCCAGACGGTTTTCTCAACAAAACGACACTAGAACTAAAAGATGATTCACTGTGCGAAATAATCCCCTCCTTCAACAAATACTCTATTTCTTCCTTCAATGCCTTCTCCTTCGCGAACGGAATAGAATAGGCTCTCATACAGATTGGGTTTGAGTCTACCAGTTTCATGTCATACTGTAGCAAATTTGTATGGCCTGGTTTATCTGTTAATACATCTGTATGTTCCTCCAGAACCTGTTGAACTCTCTCCCTCTGGTTTTTAGTCAGGTGCTTACTGACTTTTACCTGTGCTGCGGTTTCACAAGGATGTAATGGGTATTCATGTGAGGTGAGTGGTTCTTTTGCATCTGGGTTGCAATAGCCAAGGTCAATAAGGGGGTGCTTTCCTGGAGTGGTCTGTCCAGATACTTCTTTAACAGGTTTACATGATAAACTTTCTCCTTCCCCTTTTTGTCAATTTTATAGTTTGTTCTAGACACCTTCTCTAGAACCGAATATGGACCTTGCCAACCAATTTGTAATTTATTCTGGCTTCCGGGTAGTAGAAGCAGCACCTTCTCTCCGACTGCCAGTTCCCTGTCCTTTGCCTTCCTATTAAAATATGCTGCATGTTTCTTCCTGGCTTGCTTCAAATTATCATTTGCCAGTTTCCATCCAGCTTTCAAACGAGTGGTCAGTTCGTTCACGTATTGATACGATGAGGTAACAGTCTCTTCCGCCTTCTCATCTGTCCAGGTCCTTAATAGAGTTACATCTGGATCTTTAATTTATCATACTTATTTTTCATGGAACCCATCAGGTCCCGTCCATTAGAAGCTCTATAATGAGGACTTTTCTTCCTAGAATCATCACTCACAAATCGACCACTACCAATTTTTTTCTGGGGTTTGTCTCCCCACTTTAGATTGCTTATGAGAGATCTTCGCTCTCTTGTCTGTTCTTCCAGTTTATATAAGTCTGACCGAGGGATTGTCATCTTATCCTGGGTAAAATTTCTTCTTTGTACTCTTCGCACAGTGGCCATGTTAATCCATTCAAGTGAAGACTGGGTGTGAAAAGGGGGCTCCCATTCCACTTTGTCTACCCGAGTATAATTCGTTTTCCTTTCAGGCCTAAAGTTGCCCCGTGGCGTTTCTAGGTCCTGCACATATTTTCCCTTTGTGGGTGTTCCCTCATGAAATACGCCACATGCTTCTACAAAGTTTTCAACATCGACATTTACGTCGGGCCAATAGTATTTTCGAGCAATCTTTTGGCAGATGGTACCGACTTTCTCATGGTCACCATCTTTTCCAACATGTAAGCTCCTTATTAAGTTTGCCCTATATATCTTGGGAAGAACTAACTGTCCGTGACCAGGGGATCTAGTTCCTGTCTTCCTATATAATAATCTGTTCTTCACAAAGTACTCTCCCTTGCTCGGAGGTGTGTGGCATTTGGGCAATTTTTTAAAACAGGGCTTGAGTGTCCTATCCTCAGCCTGCGCCTTCCTCATCTCCTCTGGATGAGCATTTATAGGTTCACCTTCTTCCTCCTTCTTCTGTGACCTGGTCTGCACTGTCGCCATGATCACAGGTTTTTCGGGATTCCCCAAGAAGACGTATCTACACCCCAATATCAGAGGGTAGATTGGTTCATCTATCACTGCTGCTCTGATTTCTCCCTCCACATAGCGAGTTTTCACCGTTATCCTTGCGATGGGAAGTGTCATGAGTGGTATGTCCTTAGTCGCCCCTTGTATTTCCACTGTTTCTGTGGTATACTGACTTGGGTCCACTAGGCTAGACTTCACAACTGAATCATAATCCAAACCTGTATCATAAAGGCACCTTATGGTGACCCCATTACAAATAACATCCTCACAAACTGGGGGGTGATAAGGTTCCTGTTGTCCATTAGGATTAACCTTTAATCTTCGCGTCCCCGACTTCATTGCAGCAATGTTTGAAGGTTTCCTTCTACAAAATTCGGTGTTATGGTTATCCTTCTTGCACCATTTACACCATCTTTTTCCTTGATTCAACGGTTTTCTTTCATTGAACTTTTGGTCATTGAACTGTGAGTTTCTGTCGCGATAGTCATTTCTTGGCCGCTCAAAGTTTGTCCTACCTTTATTTCCCTGCTCTCTATTATCAAATTTATTAAATTGCTGTGGAGCTTTAAAATTGTCTATGTGCTTCTTTTTAGCACCACTTACCTCTGCCTGAGCTGCCTGATACCTCTCAGCAACATTTAAAATTTCCCCCAACTTCTCTGCACCTTGTTCCATGAGAAATTTTCTCATGTCTGGAGCCATGGACTCTCTCAATTGCTCAATCATGATCATTTCTTTAAGATTTTGGGTCTTCCCCAGAGCCGTCCATTTCTCCAAATAGGTTTCTAGTCTAGCAGAGAATTGGTGGTATGTCTCCCCAGATAACAGTTTGGCATTTCTAAATTTCTTACGATAAAATTCACCATTCTTCTCGTACCTTAATAACAAAGCCTGCTTTAACATGTCATAATTGTCTTGGTCTTCCCTGTTCATTTTGGCAAATACTTCATAAGAAGTACCTCTCAATCCCTGTGATAGCTTTAAACTCCACCTCTCTCTCTCTAACCCATATGTAGTAGCTAATAACTCAAAACGTCCTAGGTACCCCTCTATGTCATCGTCTTTTTCAACAAAATGGTCTAAATGAAACCCCATAGCTGAGTTTGAGGCTCCCAGACTGGGCGTAGCATCTGAGGCAAAAGGGCTGGCACCATTTTCAGGAGCCGGGCCTTGTAATTCCAGCTCCCTTAGTCGTAATTCGTGCTCCCTCTGCAACCTTCTATCTTCTGCCTCCCTTTCGGCAGTCAACCTTTTTTCTTCTGCCTCCCTTTCGGCAGTCAACCTTTTTTCTTCTGCCTCCCTTTGCTGTCGTTTTTCTTCTGCCTCAATCTGCAGCCTCTTAATCTCAGCCTCAATCTGTAACCTCTTTTCTTCAGCTAACTTTCTATCTTCCCTTTCAATATATTTATCACATTCAGCCGTTACATATTGAATTAAAATTTGACCATCCATTCCCATCTCCTTTGCGGTCAGCACAGCAGCTGATCGGAATTTTGCTAGCTCCGCCATACTTTTTAGACAATATAATAATATACAAGCTAAATCTCTAACCAGTAAATACACTAAGTACTTCTTATGACTATAGTCTAACTAATTCTAACTAACCAGTTAACTAATTAGTTATCACTGGCTGTGAAGATTCACCAACTTTTATCTGCAGGGACACTTTTAATTTTAAAGGGAATTTCACAATTTTTTTCCCTAATTTTATTTCTCCAACCAGGAGATCCTAATATTACTGTTGGGCTAATTATCCCTGGACAAGACCCCAATGTATGTAGTGGGTTTGATGGTATTGTATGATGGTGATGTTACTAAATGTAATGTATGAGGCCAGCTGTGAAGGCTCCTGAGATAAAATGTAGTTGTGAATTGTCAGAAGGCCTTTCTTGCTACCACTACGACCTCACACTTAATTTTTTTCTTAATGAATGTGGCTACGTAAAGTGTCTAGGGTAATGATATGTAGTGTGGTGTGATAGTTTATAAATACACCCACAGATATTTAAGAAGACTAATAATATTAACAAATGTTAAAATACACTGAACTAACTCACGTGTGTAAAATTTTTGATAGAATTATATTACATTTATTTGTTCTGGATCAAGTTTTATGTTGACCAGAACTTTTTTTAGGAAAAGGATTTAAAATTAATGAAAAAAATGCATGGAATGTTACATAATAAATGCAAGAGTGTACATATATAAGTACTAGACTAGTTAGTTTTATTAAAATGTTCTAGTAGTCATCTACTTGGGAGGATAGTTAATGCTTGTGCTGTTGGGGTGGCCTCATCACACCTGTCTATATTGACTACACAATGTCCAGTAAATTGCAGGAATTTTATGGGGTATTAGCAACTAAAAGGCGTTGGTGAACTTCCAGCAGACCAGAGGCTCACTCATCTTGAAGAAGTAGCTCTGGTGCTGAAATCTGGTGGTCCCACCTCTCCGTGCTGGCGGGCAATAATAGTGGTCTCTGTCACAAC
This sequence comes from Oreohelix idahoensis, assembly GCA_024509875.1. NCBI lineage: Eukaryota > Metazoa > Mollusca > Gastropoda > Stylommatophora > Oreohelicidae > Oreohelix > Oreohelix idahoensis. Next base: position 744,073 of record JAMPIV010009111.1, read on the forward strand.
GTACTGCACAGATACACTCGAGTAAAATCACCAACTGGATAGACACCGCCTTGTTGACAGCTGAAACTCACAGCTCTGCAATCAAAGTATTGGCTATGTGTCAAAATTCTATTCTCTACCCACGTCTGGACACAACACTGACACAACAACCACATCATACAGACAGGTCAGATCTCTCTGACCAAACAGCACATTTACCATGGTGGTTTTACATCAGATAGGTCCTCCCAGACTATAGATTCTGAAAAATATTTATTAGTTTCCTTCCCTAAAAGTGGATAGGTAATATGTTTCATTATTCTCAACACTTGATCTGTCTTTCCTAACCCTTGTTGGAGTTTATGTATATTGTTGGTCCCTAGACCCTGAACTGGGGCGGGGGGTCTAGAGCAAATCCCTACTTGTTTGTAAGGCTAGATTTCGATATGGCAGTATCAAATCACTCGAACATTAAACAATATTCAAAATATACAAAGAAATAATTTCAATCTTACCAGATTATGAATAAAGAACACAGAAATGCTAGCAAAACTCAGCTGAGCTGCTGGCTATAGTATGGCGTCCCTGAACTTATTTCACTTTATTTCATTTGGAAATCACCACACTTGCGTTTTCTGTGTCTATCACTGAACAACTATTGAGAAATGACCCCAAATCCGCGTCTAAGCGCCGACAATATGCTTGTCTGTGGCCAATCACTGCCTAGGTTTTTTTGAATTTCAAATTTCCTACACTAAAGTCATTTCAGTCATGCTTCAGTCAAGTATGGATTTTTATCTGTTAGTCTGTCCGTCTCTACTTGCGTTTTTACAAAAATGTACTTGATTTTTGAACCAACCTTTCTCTCCCCTCCAAAATTTTGTCGTTAAAAGTTATATTTAGACACAGCTCCCACCAATGTCCCTTCGCTTCCCTACTAAGTTGATTTGAACACCTGCTTCTCAAGGTCGTGTTTTTTTGTGCAAATAGCGACACTTTTTATTCCATACAGTCTGTCGTTGATGTGAACAACACTGTCTTTTGTCATTATCTTCAATATTATCTATCCGTCTGTAAAATTAAGAACATATTAGTTCACTGCTCAGAATGGGCCATCCGGCCAGCTAATTTTTATAGTCCTAACATTAATATTACGAAAAAGTTACTTTTTAATTTTTGTAATATTCCAAACATCTGTGTTCTGCCGCTGAATTCAAATCAAAGGCTTGGTATCGCAAAAGCGACCAATAAATGACTGTGGCGTAACATATCCAAGGTCCCTTCTGTCGAGTTCCTTACTTTGTGTCAACTTGGAAACGTGACTTTTCTCCGTTTCCCCCCCAATTGCGTCTCCTTAGCCTTTCTAGTCTCACGCAATCTTTCCAGTCATATTTTTTCCTTTTTATCCGCCGTTCCCCTCCTGTCTAGCAAGTCAATTTTTATGGAGGGTGATGACCCGCGGTCTGGGCGATCAAGTACTATCAGCAGCCTACGCATTATGTTTTTATCCTTACATGTTATCTTTGGAGGTATTTTACCGTTGTATCTCTGTCAATTTCACTACAACGGGCAAACCTGAACAAGGTTATAATCAGCTCCTAGTACCGAAACAGTACAGAAGCCAAATCTTAGAAATGGGGCACTCTCTTCCCTTTAGCGGACATATGGGACAGAACGCCACAAATCAGCAAATACAGACTCACTATTGATGGCCAGGAATGAACTCTGATATTATCAGGTACGTGAAATCCTGCGCCAAGTGCCAACGGTTGGCACCCAAGCATTTGACACCCGCAGTTTTCATGGGTGAAATGCCAGTAGTGGGGACACCATTTGAACGGGTGGTGATCGACATTTTAGGACCCTTAGAATGGACTAAAAGAAGGAACAGGTTCATCCTGACCTTAGTCGGCACATGCACTTTATTGGCAGAAGCTATACCGCTAACATGCACATATTCCAAGCATGTCGCAGAAGCCCTCGTGCAGATTTTTACTCGGTTGGGATTCCCTCAACAAGTGTTGACGGATAACGGATTCCCATACCGTAGCCTGTTGATGGATGAGATCGTTAAGATCTTGAGGAACCAGCACATCTACACAAGCCCTTATAATCCGGCCGGAAGTGGATTAGTAGAACGTGTCAACGGAAACCTTAACATGATGTTAAGTAAACTGGGACAAGAGAAACCTGAAGATTGGGATCTTTGTATACCTGCAGCTTTATTCGCCTACAGGGAAGCCCCACTTACTTCCACAGGATTTCCCCCAGCTAGTCTTTTATTCGGCAGACCTATTAACGGGCCGCTTGAAGCCTTACTTTGGTCCCTGACAGACCAGAAGGCTGATGAGACAGTCGTCTCAACCAGTAAGTATGTGTCGGAATTAAAGGAACGGTTTAAACTAGAATGGAACCTAGCAACGACCAACCTTAAGCGAGTACGCGCAAAGCACGCTAACCGATACAGGAAAGTCGCGAAGGAAAGAGAATTGCAAGCAGAAGAGAAAGTTATGTTGCTACTCCCAACTGGGAACAACAAACTACGTATCGGATGGCAAGGGTCGTTTACTGTCCTTAAAAAGATTTCAAGGGCTAACTACCAGATCTCTATTAAAGGAAAGGAGAAGGTCTACCATGTAAATCTGATAAAGAAATACTTGGAGATACCGGTGCCGTCCTCCGAACATCTCCTGGTGATCGCCAAAACTGACGAAGATGACGATAGTTGCAGGGAATTGCCACTGCAAACACACGGAATGTTTCAGGAATGTCAAACTCGGCGACACTTTTTCAAGCGCAAACGGAATTCATTCCAGAGAAAGAGAAAACGTTGGAACAGATTTCATGAGCAGGAATTGGACAGAGAGACGGATGAGGGGGGGGAAGAGGGAGAGATGAGCGGGAAGATAATAGTCACCCGGAAGTTACTGATATAGGAAATCTATTTCCATAAAGTAGACATGGAAGGGTTCCATATCTTAAGCGGGAACGTCTGTGGCAGATTATGTTATAGATTTCATATTATCTATTTTCTTTATCTACACTTCTCTTTTACCAAACTTTCATCTACGTATTTTTTGTTAACTTAAACCTCCTATTACTCAGAATAGATATGTCTCTTTTTCTCATTTAGCACGCATTTAATGACGGTCGCTATATTTCTTTGATGAGAGTTTGCCAGCAGACCTGATTAGCATATGTGAACCGGTTTCATTTAATTTTGAACGCCAGAGATCGAGAATCGTTGTAATATGTAGCAACAGATGAGGTGGTGTTAAGTTTAAACGTGATTTTTCGTTAGACACCGAGTATAGGATCAAGTAATTTGGGAAACAAGGTAAGCAAAATTTTATTACCCCCCTTGTAAAACCCGCTCGCTAGAAAGTGGTGAAACACGGCGAATCGAAAGATCTAAGGATCTAGCTCGCTGGAACACGATGAGAGACGTGAAGAAAACTCACACTGATTAGCGAATTGCCGATGTCTGATCTAAGCGAGAACGTAAGTCTGGTTTTCGGCTTGAGTGTGAAGTAAGATCTTTGATTCGCGTGTTTCACTGAATCTGACGTAGAATTTCCCGTAGGTGCTAAGTCTGGCAGAGTCTGGTTTTTGGTGAATAATGTAATATTCCCTTTCATGTCTAACATATATAAACCAGCAGTTAAAACTCAAATTTATCCAGTACCACCAGAATCTCAGAGAACATATAGATTTCGATTTCTAAAGATCTCTGATAATAGAAGTATCACTTAGTTTGTCGATTGGAGATTGTTTTACTTCTGGCTTGTGGTATTTATCTTACTAGTAGTTCGAGTGATTTCACTAGTTATTCCTGTTCAGAGTGATTTGCTAGTTAAATCGTAATTTATATTTCTCTAAGTTTTACTGTGTTACAAGTGGATAGCAGAACAAATAATAATTCTAGCTAAATATTTCTAGCTATAACATAAATTTTATTAAATGCTAATAACCAGTCAGAGAATATTTTAACCAACTAAGTAAATACACTGATTCATCATGAGTATTGACGAAATATGTATTTATTTCTAATTCATGATGATGAATTATTTTTAAATGACTAGAATTATTTTTCACGGAAGTTTTAAACGATAATGACAAAGCTCTAAACTTGTAGTTTATAATTTAAAGTTATATAGCCGAAGTGGATGATATTCTATGTAACGCGGGGTAAGAATAGAATGTGAATAATACTATATTATGTTAAGTATTTGCATTTTTCTCCCTATAAAGTATTTTGGTCATACCCTAAAACTTACCAGCGGCTTCAATGTATATCTGAGTATAACCAAAGAAAGAACATTTTTGTACTTAAATACGTGGGTCTTCAAGGTAAACCTGTCTGGCATTTGTGTTTGCATCCAGAAGGAGACAGAGTACCAACCTAAAGTACATTAAGATTAAATGCGGTAACTGGGCCTATCGAGCCCGATTATATTTTCTTTCAATAAAATCTCATTTACATGCAGCCCATGTGGCAGGAAAATTACAAACATTAACATTTCCGACGTTTATCATTTGAGTGTGATCAAGAATTTTATACTGGGAGAAGTTTCCGACCTGACATTTCCTAAGTACTGGAAACCTCTAGATTCTGACACGGTGAGCCCTGTGGCATCTCTTACCTGAATTGATTTTCCAGTGACATAAACAGTAATCCTTTAATATAAACAGTGAAGTTAAGGCTCCCCGGAGAATTGGAATTAACCGGTCTCTGCAGAGCTGGGGTTAATCTTTGCTAAAAGAATACTGGATTTGTGTTGTATGTGTATGTCCTGAAGATTGTTCCAGAAGGGAAAAATCAAGTTGTAGGTAAGAACGAATGTCAGTGGCCACTGTTGTATGGAAAGAAAGAAAGCAGGAATGAGTGGTTCTTTGATCGTATAAAGTCATATATATATACCCACGTTGTAATACTTTGATGATGCAAAGCTTCACTAATATTGTTTCCTCTTAGAATTGATTAACGTATAACGCTGTTCTTTACTGTAGAGGGAAAAGTCTAGACCATAGCGTAAACACATTTTGACTCTTCTGGTTTTAATAACTTCTCTGCTAACGGGATCTTGTCTCAACAGAGGGAGGGAGGATTACACATATGAGTCTAACTCTTTGATAAATTCATTAACCTATGTTTACTTGTATTTGATTTGATAGTTATATTATTGCTGTTGTAAAGTTTCTTTATGATAAATAAAACTTACTTAAACTTTAATTACATGTGTCGGTTAGCTTGTCCCAAAAGATCCATATTCCATTATTGTAGTTTTCACGTCTGTGCGTCTAACTGTCGTCACTTATGTGTGTGTGTATGTGAGTGGTGCTATATATATTAATATATATTCTAGTAGACTGTCTGACAAACTAAGTTCTGTTGTAGAGATAGGCTGAAGGAGAGAAGTTTTCTCGCTTTCAGGGACAGACTCTAAATAGTTTCCACCATCTCACTCGTGAAAATCTATTTTCTTTACACTACCTCTCACTGAGCTACCACCTGTTCTACTCTATTCAGAAGAGACCAAGCTATGTCTTAATTCCCCTATCATAAATCTACGACACCTGTACGGAGTCTGATAACTACTGCTTGTTCTCTTCTGCTGAGCTATTTTAGAATGGAAAAACTTTATCACAGACCTAAGGGTCTTTTGTGTTTGGATATGCGCCCTAATATAACCGACTAGGTTGAACGGGACGCGCCTCGTCAAAACTTTATTAAGCAAGTAGAGGTAAATATTATAGAGCATTTCCTGCTAAAATGAAGTAAGTATTCGACAGAGAAAATCAAAATCAATATTAGATTATTTGCGGGCATGCAATTCATCATTAATTGTGGAACAAGTGATGAGAATAGACAGACCTAAAGAATTGGACAACATAGTAAAACACGGGGTTCTGGAGTCGGCAAAACAATTTTCCGACTCCGGAAATTTTAGAAGTCCGACTCTTACTACAATTTTTTTTTTCTTAATTAGTGATGCGGCATAAAATTATGCACTTATATGGAGTTATATGTACGAGTATGGAAAGTGTGTGAATAAATGAATACGTGGCTTTCGTAGACTACATTTTAAATTATTCATTCATTCATACAGTAATACAAAATAATAAATCATCCACACCTGCACACAAATGACTGCTTTACCAAACACAGTGAGGCTAAATACTTTCATTTTAACAATGACGGGACAATTGACAGTGTATTTAGTTTTTTTTTTTGTTTTTTTTTCATCTCTTGTATGCATTTTCTACATGCACCAACAAATTTCCACTTGTGATAAAAACTTTATTTATTATCAGAAGCAACGGATATTTTCCTACATTTTGTAAACATGGATGTACGTTAGCACAAATGTGGTTTCAGGAGTTCTACTACTTTAAAATGTTACTTCAAGTTTTTTTAATTCCCCCCCCCCCCCTTTTTTTTTGCATGGATCAAACGTGGATCTGCCTTGACTTAAGTCTCGTAAAATTCTGAGTCGGTACATCTTTTGTCGACTCCGATTCCACTAAAGAAAAATGATCGAAACCACGACTCCGACACCACAGTCTTGAACTAAAAAGTGCAAAAACACAAACAAACATTAATAAATAATTATCAATGATGGGAAAGCAGGACTCTGTAGGGGGTCATATCATGTTTGTTGACAGATGATTGGTGGATTGAGTGTCATCCTGGCGCACCACCTGTCCCATCCTTGTTAACAACGTGGCAGTTGGGAAAGTTTTTTTTTTTTTTGTTTTTTTTAATAAATGGAACATTAACCCAATTTTCCATTATTCATTTGCTTCATTTGGACTGGGTGAAGTTGGTAGACGATGCCATAACTATGATATCGTAAATCTGAATTATCTTGAATTAACCACACTAAATGTCCTAATTATAACATATCAAGCGTTAAACGGGATATTTGGGAGCCGCGCTGGTGTAATGGCTTCGGCGTTGTACTGGCGACCAGGTGTTCATGGTTCAAACCCGGGCGTCGGCGTTTGAAGAAATGTTTACGGCCGGAAATTTGACTGAATAGCCTGAACGGCTCCTGTGATAAACCCTCTGTGGATGGGAAGGAGCGAAGCTCCTGACCGGGTTGGAAGGAAAGTCCTCAGGTTCCCCAGCCTCGCAATGACATGTCATTGGGCCGAAGGGCTGAAAGCCTAAGTGCCGCTGGTTAAAAAAAAAAAAAAAAAAAAAAACGGGATATTTGTTTAAAAAAAAAAAAAAAATTATGTACCCACAATCTATCTGTCCTACAAATCGATACTTTAAATGCTTGCCTGCATATTTAACTTGTTGTGCCATAGTGCTAAGTGACCAGGTGATAATGATCTTTTAGACACATACTTATTAATATGTGTTCATTATATAGATCATGGCTGTGTACTTCCCGGATACGGGAGTGAGTCATGGACAACTAGTAAGCAAGCAGGAAAAACAATAGAAGCCACAGAGATGTCGTTTTACAGAAGAATGTTAACAATACCACTGACAGCCAAACAGAGTAATGAGGATGTCCTGAAAGAGGACAAGTAATGAGCATATCCAGAAAGAGGCCAATGCGCAAAGGAAACTTAAGTTAGAAAGAAGCTATTCACTTTCTGTGGGCATGGTATGAGAAGAAGAAAGCTGAAATACATCGTAACAACAAGGAAAGATCGAAGAACAAAAGAGATAGAGGAAGACATAGAGAGCACTTCGTGGACAGTTTGAAATCATGGCTTGGAAAGTAGGTCAACAACAGAATTGATAAATAGTGCTGGAGACAAGAAGTTGTGGAGAGACATGATCGCATACAACGCCAAGTATGATACTTGAAGAAATACTAAATAAATATTAGACAAACATAAAGGTATGTTTTCAGGCACTCGTAAGAAATAAACAAGTAGAAAACTAGACAACAGAAAAACAACAGGCGTGAGTGGCTTACCCAGGACTCGAAGCCAGGACCTTCCGTGCGACAACCCCGCCTAGCTATGCGAGAGGTCTCTGACAAGAGAAAGGAAGAATATGACTATAGCGCCATCAAGAGTAAGTAAAGGTCAAGGATCACGTTACACGCCCATTGAGGCATATCGGGAACACGGTTTTAGGCCTATATTTTCTTGACCATCGGTACACTAAGGGTCATGAGTTCAGCATCACGCCGGCCGCCTTAACCTTCCCGGAAGCTGCTCTCGTACCCAATTGGGGCTGGGTCGACATAGGGGCCGTTTACGGCCTAAAAATAAATCCCACCTCATCTGGGGATCGAACCATGGACCACTGAGCATTAACCACTATGCTACCACGGCTCCCTCCATCAAGGGTGATGTAAGATTAACACAAGGTCGTACATAAGGCTGGCAGTCACCATGTAAAGTACACTACCACAGAAACAGACTTAATGAACTACTTAATATAGTTTAACAGTACTTAAAAAGAACACAAGTTAATCCAATACCATAATTACCGCCGTAAATACTTCGGTCTGTCGGTCTGTCACACTTTGCACACCGTCGTTTGCGCACTTTTTCTATTTTCGAGAGAGTGCATTAATTTTCAAGCACAGCTAAGGGGGTGCAACTGTGGTTGAAAGTTAGACAATAACATTGTATTGTTTCCCCTTATATGTACTCTCCCGAAAATAGAAAAAGTGTGACGGTGAGCATTAAATTAACAGACAATCAAGATACTCTTCTGTCCAGTTTCATTCGGGAAGCGGATTTAACTCATCATTTTTCTTAAAAATAATCTTAAAATGTAAGTTTTTGATTGTTTCTTTTAATTTAAAGTATTGCAGACTTATTATTATGGATCAAAATGATAAGATGGCTAAAAGAAAGAGACGATCGCGTCATTCACGGCGAGCAAGCGAGACTATAGAAGAAGCAGCAATGTAATACATGTAACAGAAACAACACACTATAATTAAAAACCTGCCAATTTTGGCGGATTGTTGCTAGCATATTGGGAAGGTGAAGGTCTGGTGATGTTCTTATAAAACATATGACATAACAAATGAAAGTCAATCAGTGGCGGCTTTCTTTAATGAGCTGTTGAGCTGCAGCACCCCCTGTAAAAAAAAGGACTGCATACTGTCTCTACTACATTATAATACATAATCCGGACAGACCAAAAAATACAAAACATTGAGGTTACACCGGAAGGGTTAAATACGAGTTTAAAAAAAAAAAAATTATCCAACACCGTATTGCAAGTGCTGCAAACGATGACAGTTCAAGTGACCTTGACCTCTTATAAGCGAATGCTTGTCATACACAGCAAAGAGGCCAGCTGCTATTGGGTTGAATTTATTTACTTGTGCTGCAACCGAACACAGCTCAAGTGTAATGAACTCTAATTAAAGGGAAGTTACAATGAAAATTTTAAACACGAGAAATAGCAGCATACATGTCTGTTTAACCTGGTTTGAGACTCGGGAAGCTGCTTCGACTGACAAGGATTACTCCTAGTTGCAGTAAACTTTTAAAATAACTTTTCAGAACTTCTTGACAGATTTTAGATGAGATAAGACACTAATCATTTGTGTCTGGGTTGATATTTTACATGGTGGTCACAATTTGTGAGTGTTATGTATAGTATTTTAAATGAATGAACAGTGCAGCACCCCCAATGACAACCCCCTGGAACCGCCACTGAAGTCAATTAAATATCAAACTAAACACCCTACGCCATTACATCCCTACCTCTGTTTATTTTAGTTTGATTTTTTTGTTTGCATTTTGGGGGGAGGGGGGGGGGGGGGTTGTTTTGTTTTATATTTCTTTTTTGTTTAGTGTTTTTTTTTTCCCCTACTTGCAAGCTAAATTTGTGATTTTGATTTGCTCTATTTACCAGTGTTGTTGAGTCGGCAAAAAAAAGTTTCCGACTCCGATCCCGGAAATTTTAGAAGTCCGATTCCGACTACAGTTTTTTTTTAAATAGTAATATTGCATAAAATTATGCACTTATATGGAGTATAAGTATGATATGTTAGAGGGACAGACAGTGATATCAAACTAAGAATACAAAAAGCAAGAGGAGATTTCATTGCATTGGAAAATATATGGAGATCAAGAGAAATCGGATCCAACACGAAAAAAAGAATCTTCAACTCAAATGTGAAGTCAGTCCTATTGTATGGCTCTGAGACATGGAGAACAACAAAGACAACAACCAAAAAGCTACAGACTTTCATAAATGAGTGCTTGCGTAGAATAGAGGGATTAAAATGGTATGACAAGGTTACCATCGTGGAATTGATGACAAGAACCAGACAAGTGCCAGTGGAACAAGAGATGAGAAGAAGACGATGGCGATGGATAGGACAAACACTAAGGAAACCTGTTGATAGCATTACAAGGCAGTCCTTGTTCTGGAATCCACAGGACAAGAGAGGCAGAGGTAGACCAAGAAGCACATGGAGAAGAGAGCTGGAAACAGGTAAAAATGATGAGGAGAACGTGGAAAGAACTTGATACGATGGCACGTGACAGGAGGACATGGCATGTGTTTGTTGAAGACCTATGTTCCTTTGGGAGTGGAGGGTTATGAATGAATGTGTGTGAATAAATTAATAAGGGGCTTTCGTAGATTACATGTTAAATTATTCGTTCATCCATACAGTAACACAAAATAACAAATTATATACACCTGCACACAAATGACTGCTTCGCCAAACATCACGAGGCAAAATTGTTTCAATTAAACAATGACGGGAAAATTGACAGTGCATGTAGTTTATATTCATTTCTTGTGTGCTTTTTCTAAATGTGTCAACAAATTTCTAATTGTGATAAAAACTTTATTTATGATCAGAAGCAACTGACATTTTCCCACATGATGTAAAAATGGATGTACTTTAAAGCGAAAGTAGTTTTCGGAGTTCTAGTACTTTAAAATGTTATTTCACATTTTTTTAAGCGCCCCGTCCCTTGCATAGATGAAACGAGGACCTTCCTTGACTGAAGTTTCGTAAAATTCGGAGGCGGAGTCGTGAATTTTGTACTGACTCCACTAAAAAATGACCGACTCCACGACTCCGCTTCCACAGCTCCGCTATTTACAATGATTGACAGGAGATGTGAAGCCACTTTCATGTATCGGCAATTATTAAACTATTCATATTATTTGCAATTGAAAACAATATATTTCCTACTCATAACTCATCAGAGGTTGAACGGAAAATTTCTCATTATCAATTTTTTTTAAATTTTAATGCCGAAAAAAAACACGTTGGTAATTTGGTGTTGGCTTCCTGTTTAAGTAAGTAGCAGTTGTGGCTTCATGTGCCACAGGGAGCGAAAAGGAAATCATATTTTTTTTTAAAAATTAATGATGAAAACAAATCCGTTCAACCTCTGATGGGTTATAATTAGGATATGTATTGTTTTCAATTCCAAATAATATGAACAACTGCCGATATGGGAAAGTGGCATCACACCTGTCAAATCATTGTAAATAGAGCAAATCACAATATACCAATTATGCTTGTATGTAAAAATCTTGAAATGTTTTTTCTTTCGTAAATGTATGCAATGCTTATATTTTTTACGATGTCAGTAACACTTCCAGTTTTTTAATAATTGATGTAAACAAGCATGGCAGACATGGATGAATTTTGTGTTGTTAGAGGCAGGAAAGCAAGAAAAGCTCGTCATCGAAGTAAGCAGACTATATCAAAAAGTCAGGCAGGGAACGAAGATGAACATTTTGATCTCCAGAACTTTAAAAAGAGACTAGATAGCTGTATGTGAGTAATTATAAATGGTATCGTGTAATCAGAATAAATATTGTGAAGAACCACAGGGTTGAAATGAAACTTAATAGGTCGTGTTCTTCGATGTCATCCAAATAAGTCGCCCATATCGTTCGGGTTAGGATTAAGATTAAGTATAGGCTCATAATTCATAACCGGATATTACTGTGTCTCTGAATTCGTTTTTTTTTTCACTCCGTATCGAACAAATGTCAGCCAACAATAGGCACACTGATCTCGTCCAACTGGCTGTCAATACGTCAATGTTTCGCATGCGCGAGTAGCCGCTAACATTAATCCCAACTCCTATTCCCACCAAAGCATTGCTCACAATAATGTATTGAAGAAAAGAGCAGTCAGAAAGCAGTGGTCTCGAGATAACGCCACAAACCTACAGAAATATTGATAACACATTAATGGCAGACCACACAAGAATGAAAGTGCGCCTGGGAATTCAGACTTGCATATAGTGCATGAGCAAAAATAATTGCACACAACAAAGTGCATCCAGTGCAGTGCCTAAAATCCACTCATTCAACCAGATTCGACCTGAAACATTGATGTGGATTGGGGAGGGGGGGTGTGGAACGAACGAACGAACTTTATTTTCAAAGGGTTAAGAATTGGGCACGCAGGCCCGTCTGACATTCTGCCCTTCCTCTCTCTCTCTCATCATGTATACTATATCCTTTCATCCTCACATTTACTTTAAGCATAATTAAGGCATTTATCATTATAAAAGTAATATTACATTTGCAATAATCATCATAATTAAAGTACATTTTTAAAATAAAATTTAAAAAAAAAATAATAAAAAAAATTTTTAAAAATAAAATAAAAAATAATAATAATGAATTTGAAAAAAAAAAATAAAAATAAACATTAAAAAAATACAACAACAACAACAAGACATAAAAATCGAATTCTTTGTACAGTAAATTAGTGATTTGAGACATATTCAGAGGTATGTTATAAGAACTCGTGAAATTTTCAAACGGTGTGCAACTGAATGACTCAGGGACTGTTTAGGTTTATCAAGATGATTAATGTAAGGGCAGTGCAACATTACAAGGAAGTATAACAGCATACATTAACAGTACCTGATCATAAAATTAAGAATATAAGTTATTAAGAATAAGTATATTGTAATGAAAACTAGATCATCAGCGCCTCCATATAGTATATTAGATAAAAGTACAACACAATCAGTTAGGGTGGCATATTAATCAGCACTCATGTAAAATGAGAGAGTCCATATGTGGTTTAAGAGGGACAAATGCGATATATGAGTTTAGATTCACAGGTTAGGCTTGCCTTTGAAAATTTTCTTCATTCCTGAGAAATAGGCTACTTAACAACAGAGCCATGCATAGACAACCTTATTTCAAAATACACTCAATCCTCGCTATTCGTGGGGGTTAGGTTCCTTGAAAACCCCATGAATACGGAAATCCATGAATACGAAACCATTGATCCTATGGAAAAAATGGAGTTAGGTTCTTGCGGGACTCTGTTCACCATACACTTTTGCTACCGATCACCATAAACTCATCTTTTTGTGTACTCTTCTTGTAAAAAAAAGCTTATTTATTATACTGTGCATTTTATAAATGTATTATATACACTGTTTTCTTTGTATTAGTATAGGGTGTACAATCTTTTGGTGTACCAATACTCAAGGAGATAGCCTTTTTCCTCGATGAGCTTAAGCAGGTATTTTTTTAAATACTTCAGCAACTGCCACATCAACTGAACCTGCCTCACAAAAAAGTTTTAATTTTTCATGCCGTATCGTTTGCCAGAATGAAGTTTATCTTACAAACATATTTTATCACTGCAGACTTCTTGCGCCAACACACTTGCACTACGTTTAGATGCTATTATTAATTACAAAAATAATCAAAAACAGTGTAAAACTGCAAAAACGTTTATGAAAAGATGCTCGACAAAGACACGTTTAAAACAATGAAAGCCATGAGAACAAGGAGGGAGCCTCTCCTTGCTGTACCCCATCTTTGATGCTGTGCAGTAGCGAAAAATTATTTGTCTACTGTGCATGACTGCGAAGTGCCAACGAATGACAAACAATTGGTTACACTTATCTCGCTCACATGAGCAAATCTGCGAACACGGAACACGAGAAGATTGACTGTATATGGAACAACAAAGTACATGTAGTTTCTTCCAAATTTTACCACTAAATATACAGGTAGACTTAATTTATGCCGAGGTATACGTTCCTAGATGAACTGGCACAATTAGAATCAGAATAAATTGAAACCGTTTTAAAATGTAAGTGAATGACTTACATTACAGGCATCCAAAAAAATGGATGAGAAATATAGTGCTGTTATATTTAAAGCTCTGAAATAAAGCAAATACAATTTAAAACAAAATTAATTTATTAAATAAAGTAGATCAAATAAAAAATATTTTGTACACTTACAACTTGCAATGGCGTAATGCAGTGGCTTTAGTTCTTTGACAAAGTCCCTGGTTGAGGATCGTCTTTTTTTAAATTTTTTTTTTTTAAAAGCATGCAGTGGTGGCTTTCTGTCAAAATCTCATGGTAAGAGCTCATGGGTAACATAAGGCTCCTCTTTGCTGTAGCTACTCCCAGTTGTGGTCAGTCTTGCAGATCTCATCAGTGAGTTTCTACATGTCTGAAAGTTATCTCCATGTCTCTTGTTGGAAGTTCTTCATCCTCTGTTTTCTCTTCCTCTTTTTGTTGGCTTAGGTAATCAGCAGACGCTTCAAGGTCTTCACTTGAAAAAGGCTCTCCATGGTATTCCTGCACCCCTGTTACGTCTTCATATGTAACTTCATCAAAGTCCGCCTCCTGTGCCAGTCTTCCAGTGTCTTTAATTAAATATATGTATTTTTTTAAACTCTTAATAATATTTCATGTTAATGTAATGAGTTTTAAAATACAAAGTTTTACTTTGTTCGGTATTTTGTTTTGTAACCTTCGTGTTTCAAAATCGGCATTATTTTGAATCATCGCAAACTGAACCGGGCCGATTTGAGGGCTATCTGTATTGGGAAGATCTAATTTGTTTTTTTTTTTAGCACAGGCCATGAAATTTCTGGTCACATGTCAACCCATCTAATTTATGCAAGCACTCATTTATGGAAGTATGTATATTCTTGGTTGTCGTTTTTGTTATTCTTCATGTTTCTTACAATAGAACTGACTTGACATCTAAGTTGAAGTTTGGTTTGGTTTGGTTTGGTTTGGTTTGGTTTGGTTTGGTTTGATTTTAAGGACTATCTTCATTGCACACGGACAACTCCATCAGTGCTCCGATATCCTCCCTTAGATCATACAAGGAGGATCTCAGCACAGTGCACGAACTCCGTAGCACCGGCGAGAATCCCAATGTGTGTATATAGGAATCACACATTCTATAAATATTTTTGTGGTGGGTAGGTTTCTAATTTTTAAAATTTTGCCAGGGCAGCGGCCTGATAGGCCTACTCTTTACGATTTTCAACTGCTGTGGGATTTTTAACATGCAAAACTTGAATACGGGACCTCCTAATTTGTTTGCCCTTATCCTAAAAGGCTAGGCATCCGATCTCACTACCCAGGAGACCAGTGTGGGGGGGGGGGGGGGGGGGGGGGGGGGGGGGGAGTGGGGGACATCATTAGGACCACTGGTTCTGAAAGAAAATTACCATAAATTATATTCCCTGAACTGGGAATCGAACCTGGTACCTCCAGAACTCGAGGCAGATGCCATACCTCTTAGCCATGATTTTTAGTCCTTAAAACACTGATATCCTATTCACAACTAATAATGGTGACCAAAGTTTCTTGTCTAACAAGTGTCTTCAGACTTGAAATTTTATGCCATGCTTGAGCAAAATACACCATCATAGCTGGCAGACGCTGGAGCTGGGTTGGTCATGTCCTCAGAAGAGACCCCGATGCCATCACAAGAACAGCTATGCTTTGGACCCCTGAAGGAAAACGAAAGAGAGGCAGACCAAAAACAACCTGGCGGAGGACTGTGGAGGCTGAGATGCAAAGAATGAACCAGAGTTGGGGCACTGTATGAAGGATGGCCACCGACCGAGCAAAGTGGAATCAATTTGTTGTTGCCCTACAAGACGCCACTAGGCGTGATGGCCACTGACTGCTTTGACGGTTGGCGGCTAAGGATCAAAGAAGAAGAAGAAATTGAGCAAAATAACATTTTCTAATAGTAACACTATATATTACAGAATATAAAACACCTCTTCTGTTCATTTTAATATACATGTCCAAAGCTTCAACATTCAGTTTAGATACATTCACATATGTGAAGTTATTTTACCAAAAAGTGTCATCCACATTTTTCCGTTTTGCGCAGTAGAGGGATAGACTCCATTTCACTGAAGCTGTCTGGCTAAATCTTTCACAGCAAGTTTCCTCACAGAGATTTGAATCTGATGTCCAGTGAAAAAATGTAATCCCTTAGCAAATACTGCCACAGGGGAGAGGTGTTAGAGACTTTGTTATACTAGGTTCAGCTTTGAGAGGTGACATGATCAGTTCTCTTCCTCACTGCCTTTGCCTTTCCTAACTTGAGCGGCCAGGTACCCATTTATAACTGGGTAGACTGGAGCATGATGCCACCATGTTTTGAACCTGGTACTTTTGCCAGGAGAGGCCCAGTATGAGTAGTAAGTGTTAACCATTGAACTGCAGAGAATCCTGAATTTATTTCCAACAAGCACAACTTACCCACTGTGGAAAATAAGATGCTTTCCTGAGCTAAAATCTGAAATTCCAGGCATTGAAAGTAAGGGAACACAGACAGAAACACAAAGAAAGTGTATAGCAACCAAGTATATTGACCAAAAATTCCCAGCAAAGTTTTGGACACAGGCATATACTGATGGTTCAGCAAAAAAAGCAGTTGAAAATGAGGGTGCTGCCATCCTCATAAAATTAAAGAATAGAATCCACTCTATAGCAATTGCCACTGGCAAATACTGCAATAACTTCAGTGCTGAAGCAGAAGCCCTGAAACAGGCAGCGGAAACTCTTATTGAATGCAAAGCACAGGCAGAAAAACAGATAGTAATCTTTACAGATGCCCTCTCAGTAATAACAGCGCTGAAGAGCCACCATGCTAAAGGATTGAAAGATCTGATAAGCTCCCTTGAAAGACTGGCCAAATGCTTCAGTTAGTGCACTATCCAGTGGATACCATATAAGTATATACCAAATATCTTCTTCTTCTTTGATCCATAACCACCAACCGTCAAAGCAGTCAGCGGCCATCACGCCTGGTGGCGTCTTGTAGGGCAGCAACAAATTGATTCCACTTTGCTCGGTCGGCGGCCATCCTTCGTACAGTGCCCCAACTCTGGTTCATTCTTTGCATCTCAGCTTCCACAGTTCTCTGCCAAGTTGTTTTTGGTCGCCCTCTCTTTCGCTTTCCCTCGGGCATCCATAGCATAGCTGTTCTTGTGATGGTATCAGGGTCCCTTCTGAGGATGCGGCCAACCCAACTCCAGCGTCTGCAGCTATAATGGTGTGCATGTCCTCCTGGTTACTCCGAATAAGTAGTTCTTGGTTGCTGATGGTGTTTGGCCAAAAGATTCTGAGAATTTTCCTTAGGCAGATTGTGTGGAAGGAGGACAGTTTCGACATTTCCTTCTCTGTTACTCTCCAACATTCCACACCATAGAAAAGCACAGAAAGTACACAGCTCTCATACAGTCTTAATTTGGTGTTTGTGCTGTACTGGGAAGACTTCCAAATGTTGTTGAGAACAGCAAAGGCTGTTCTCGCTTTATTCATTCTGTTGTTAATGTACTTGCTTGTTCCGCCGTCAGGTGTTACTATGCATCCTAAGTAAGTAAATGTGTCTGTCTGTTCTAACTTCTGGTTCCTTACTGTTATTGGCTCAGGATTGTCCACATTTAGTGTCATGACCTCTGTCTTCTTCAAATTGATGTTCAGGCCAACCTGCTGGCCATACTTATTCAGTCTATTGGTTTTGTCTTGAATGTGTTGATGTGAATGCACGAGTAGTGCAATGTCATCTGCATATTCCAGGTCTTCCAGTATAGAAAACGTTGTCCATCTAATTCCTCTTGTGTCTGGCACATCACCCAACCTATGACTGTCAAAAATAATGTTGTTGATAAGGGGCATCCCTGTCGTACTCCTGTTTTCACTTCGAAAGTTACATTACTCGATCCAACACTGCACGTAAAATTAGAATAGAGGCTTTTTATGATGGAAACAATGCGGCTGGGAATTCCATAAGCCCTCAGAATTTTCCATAGGCTGTCCCTGTGTATGCTGTCAAAAGCCTTTTCAAAATCAACAAAGTTAATGTACAGTCTCTGCCATTCTGAGCACTGCTCTATAATGTTCCTGAGGGTAAATATATGATCTGCACATCTTCTGTTCTTTCTGAAGCCCGCTTGTTATTTCCTCAGTTTATGGTCAACTGCTTTTGAAATTCTCTGGATGATTATCTTGCCTAGTATTTTGCTGGGAACTGAGAGGAGGGTAATTCCTCTCCAGTTGTTGCAGTCTGCAAGGTCGCCCTTCTTGGGCAATTTGACAATTATTCCTTTACTCCACTCTGTTGGTGTTGTCTCAGTTTCCCAGATGTGTGCAAATAGTGGTTCTAATAGTTCTGCTGCTAGTTCAGTGTCTGTCTTGAATAGCTCAGCATTTAGATTGTCTTGACCAGGCGCTTTTCCATTTTTTAAGCCCTTTGATGGCTGTGATGATTTCTTCTTTTCATGGAATGTCTGTATTTACATCTAAGTCACTTTCAGCCTCAGGAACATTCAGCTGAGTCTCTGGTGGTTCCTTATTCAGTGTTTCTCTGAAGTGCTCTGCCCATCTTGTTTCCTGCCCCTGTGCTGTGGTGATGAGATTTCCTTGCTTGTCTCTTACTAACGTTATGTTGTTTGCACCTCATTTTCCACTGATAGTTTTAGTTATTTTATAGACTGTGCTTTGTTCATTTCTCAGTGCTGCCTCTTCTGCCTGTCTTGCAAGGTCATCCAGAAATGACCTTTTGTTAGCACGGGTTTGACGTTTTACTTCCTTGTCCAGCTGACTGTATTGTTCACTATATATTGCCTTTAACCTGGGAGACTTAGCTTCTGTTTTCTTTCTTTTCATTTCCTTTCTCGTCGCTATGGTGTTTAGTGTTTCTGGTGTTATCCAGTCTTGGCTCTTTCTTTCCTGGAATCCCAAGCATGACTTGCTGCTTTCTTTGTATATTGTTGAGATGGTGTTGAATTTCTGGTCGACATCATCGGTCTCTGTTCTTTCCTGGCTTTTGGTAATCAAATATCGTCTCTTTACGTCAACCATGAATGCTTTTCTGGTGAGGGGGTCCTTAAGTTTCGTGATGTTATATCTTTTCTGTTTGGCTACAGCTGGTCCAGCAGCTCTGAGTTTCACCTTCAGTCTTACTACTACTAGGTGATGATTACTTCCCACATCTGCGCCTCTTCTTACTTTCACATCTTGTAGTGCATGTCTCCATCTGCCATTGATCATTATGTGATCTATCTGGTTTTTGTCTCGTCCATTTGGTGATTCCCATGTTAACTTGTGCACTTCTTTGTGTTGAAAAAGTGTTCCTCCAATGACCAGGTTGTTAATACTGCAGAAGCTTATTAATTTGTCCCCATTCTCATTTACTGTTCCACTGCCACATTTCCCCATTACTCTTTCGTTATAATTATTGTGTGTTCCAACTTTCACATTTAGGTCTCCCATTACTATAATAAGATCGTACCTGGGTACAGTTTCCATTTCCTTTTGTACCTGTTGATAGAACTCATCCTTGATCTCTTCATCGCTGTCGTTTGTTGGTGCATAGCATTGTACAATTGTGGCGTTGGTGAATCTCCCTCTCAGTCTTGCTCTTATTAGTCTGTTGTTAATGGGTTTCCATTCCAGTAAAGACCCTTCCATTTCTTTCTTCAGGATAATGGCTACACCTTCGTTGTGCTGACCATCCTCTCTACCAGAATAAAGTACTGTTTCCCCTGTAGCTGTTTTTATTCTCCCCATCCCTGTCCATCTGCTCTCGCTTATTCCCAGGATATGTAGTTTGTAATTCCTCATCTCTGCTGTGATCTGTCTCAGCTTTCCTGCCTCATTCATGGTTCTGACATTCCAAAAACCAATTCTGGTTTCGTGTTTTGCAGTCTGGGCATCCGTTTTCATGCCAGTAGCTTCCTTTCGGCTTTCACCACTGTCAGTCATACGAGCCTGAGACTCCGGATGTCCGTCCCGCATCAAAGTTTTTTCATTTATTGCCGTTTCCGTAACGTGCGATTTTTTACATAGACAGGGGTGTCGGCCCTGTGTTAAAACCCCCAACCTGGAGGACCAGGGTACCAGCTTTTGTCTGACCCCCTACCCACGCAGACCAATCCAGCTTGGTTGAACCTACCAGGAGTAAAACTCTCACTGGCATAGCTCTGGGGATTGTCAGGGCACACAAGCTGCCATACCGCTACAAGGTATAGGTACCATTGATGGCAGATACCAAATATAGGGTATTTTTGTTATATATATATATATATATATATATATATATATATATTGTGATAAACGAGCGCAAAGGCCTTATTGCTCTATCTTTTCCTACATCTTTCGTATTGTATTTTCTCCGACATTTGCTCTTTCATGCAACATTTGCGATCCATATTTGCTATTTCATCGTTGTGATTACTCGCAACCGGTATCTAGAGAACCACATTTGCTCTTTCATCGGGGGAAATAAAATCCTTTGATTGAGTCCACATGCCCGACATTATCGTTTGAAGCCCACATTGCATCGTGATAAATCAGGTAAAAACACATATGGTCATCCGAATCAAACATGGGCATGCGGTAATTTCTGTGACACCACATTGGACGCCCAGATTGGCCAGGGGAAAACGTCTCACCGCGGTTCAGACAAGCGTTGGTTTACCACATTGGATGCCCAGCTTGGCCAGGGGACTTCCAGAAATATATAATACCGCATAATCTACTAGAGTGTAGAAGTCCAGTTTTTTACCTTGTGTGGAAGAGATTAAACCCAAAAACGCATAGCCTAATACACGTGTTTATTCAGAGTGGATGATAATTCGGTTCTGTGATTAATTGTGTTCTTAAAAAATTTTGCGAAGGGAAAAGAAGGTTAGTAGATCTTATACTTATTAATACATTTTCTTAATTTTGTTTATTTTAACCTCACAGCTAAAATGTGCGAAAGATAAAGTTTCAAATAATTCTTGGCATAACTGATTAATAAAATCAGAAGATTTTCCTAGAAGATGATAGGATGATAGGAGGTAATTAATAGTTCATATTTCACCTTTATCATCATCACAGTCTCCCATGCGCACACACTCTCATGCACAAGATATTTAACATCATTAGAATTGAACTCAGAGAGAGAGAGAGATGAATAATGAGCAATAGTTTAAATGCAAGTCAACCAGTGATGTTAAATGTGAAAACTTACGAAGACTTTTGTGTGTCTTCAGTTCATCAGAAGTCTGAGTCTACACGCAACGTGTCTGACGTCTAACCAGAAATAAGTTATTAAAAAACGGACATTTGGCTAGCAGAATTCGCCATAGGACATCTTTCATTCCTCAATTAAAAAGGAATATTGTCTCACCCACAAGTCATAAGGTGGACGCAGCATTTTTCGTCACCATATACTGCTTGCTCACAAGTTCAATACATCGTTATCACAAGTTCAATACAGAGTCATCATAAATTCTAATCACTCGAAAGATCATTATTATCTGAAGTCAAGCAAAAGAGCTCAAAAGAGGAATCGCATATTTATACCACGTGCAACACACTCTTAAGCGCATTTTATGAAGCAGACTCGAAAGTATATGAATCACGACTACATACGCAAGATTATGAGTCTACATATCACTAACATTTCGTGAAGATATCCAGTCTGACCAGTACCCTCGGGAGATTAGACAACAGACCTTTTGTTCATATGACAGCTATTAACTGTTGATCAACACTACAGAGATATACTCAAACAGTGAAGGAATATACATAGATATCTTGTCAGCGTTCTCCGTACGACAACAGTATTCATCAGAACATCCTCAGCTTAGAGATACCCCATTCGACATAACGTATAACAACTTGGGACATTTTATGCATACATGTGAATCCTCATATCTAGGAGAAGCATTTAGAGATACATGGACTGTGTAGAGTACTCACCATTTTGGTAACACGTATCATATCACATCATCATTTCACTTTACACCAGTTCATTCTTAATTAACTATTACTTAATTAACTGTAATTTTATTATCTCATCTGTGTGTTTTGTGTGAATCGTCTTTCACCATCATCACGTTCTAACCATTACTAACCCTATATGTGTGGATATTTCATTAATAAACCCAACGATCGGTTGATCATTATCAAGAGTTTGTTAATGTATCACTCATGCTGTCGGTGTTACATATTCACCTATAGGAACCTTTCTCTACTCAGATGAGGTTGGGGGCTTTTTCTTTACAGGATCTAAGGGCAGAAGCTAAGGTCGTGGGGAAACAGAACTCTTTCCATAATTAATTAGAAAACACTGTCTAGTGGAAAGCATTCGCATTCCTGTCTTCTTGTCCCTATATCGAATAGGTCTTTATTCTTTCTTAACGAGCCAATTTCTAGAGACCTTATATCTATATCTCATAGACTATTCCTGGCAAAAACTACTGTAGTAGTTGCCCCAGTGACTCACCACACGACAATTGTGGACTCGTCTTGGGATTAGTGAACCCGGACTTAGAAGGGTGATAAATCACATTTTCATCCCTGCTATACAGTTGCGATAATTGCAAAATTTGTTGGCATTTTGAGGGATTACCTTCTAGACTGACTCTTACTATAATTTGTCTATTTCATAGGGGGGATAATTTATATCTCTAAAGCACGAGTGATACTTTTTAAATTGAGTATCAAACGGACAGAGTAAGCAATTTTTGAGAACAGAAGATACTGTAAAGAACTGATTTTAAAAAAAATCTTTGTCTGTAATTGCTGGGAAAATTTTTGTCATAAATATTTAGCAAATTTTTCATAGAAAACTTTGAGATAATCTGTTATATAATTTTCAGAATACGCTAAGTGAGTGATTTTTTTTAAAGAACTATTTGAACTTGATTATTAATTTAAACCTAGCTGGTTTTAAAGAGATAATTACTCGTGCGAGTCTAAACAATTTGCTTGGAGGTCACTGCCAATTTTTCCCTTCGTGAACCCATACTGCATATCATGGCAGATGCCGCAAAAATTAGAACTAGTTTAATGGAGGCAGGGCGTGAATACGGGTTAAGTGGAAAAGATCTGATGAAATTTGTGAGTGAGGAGACTGATAAACTCCATGCAAGAGAGATGGAAATGCAGAAACTTGCAATGGAGAAGGAGAAAGCCGCAGCAGAAGCAGCGGAGCGGAAAGAAGCAACAGAAGCAGCGGAGCGGAAAGCCACAACAGAAGCAGCGGAGCGGAAAGAAGCAGCAGAAGCAGCGGAGCGTAAAGAGAAAGCAGCAGCAGAGCATGCACTTAAGATGAAGCAACTGGAAATCCAGGGGCAGACCAATCAGATAGAGCTGGCAAAAAGTGCAGCGGCTTCCAACTTGGATGGAGGGTACTCACCCCGCTCAGATGGTGTGCCTACTTCGCAACCTGCACCACCCAATGCCATGAACTTTCCGCTGGAACCTTTTTCAGAAAGGAACGATACCATGGACGCCTTTTTAGACCACTTTGAACGCTTTGCAACAGGGTTTGGGCTTGAAGAACGGAAGTGGAACTTGAAACTTTCCCAGGGCCTAAGAGGAGCCGCCTACGAAGTTTTTAATAAACTTCCGGCCGGAGAGCAAGATGACTACCAGGCATTGAAAAAAGCTCTCTTGGTGAGGTACGAGCTTCATTCAGAGGCTTACCGAAAAAAATTTCGAGGTTCTAGGAAGGATGCAGGAGAGACTTTCTCACAGTTTGCAGCCCGTATTGAAGACTACCTAGTGAAGTGGTGTACACTGGGAAACTTTACCGAGAACTATGACGGGTTGAAAGAGCTGATTGTGATAGAGCAACTAAAAGAGTCTATGTCGGTGGAAATGCGTAGATTTCTCACTGAAAACGGCGCTGACCGGTTAGAAAATATTCTTACACTGGCAGAGCAATTCCAAAATGCTCTCATGGAGTCTCAAGGAGCCAGAAAGAAGTTTTCGGATCAGGCGCCAAAGCAACCTGCTCGCTCCCAACCAGACCAACAAAGCAAAGGACCACACATCTCGCATAAACAGCACGCAAAACAAGATAACTACAAAGAGCAAAACAAGAAAAATGCTGCGCCGCACCAGAGACAGGGAGATAAATGGTGCAAGTACTGTCGCTTGAACAATCACAACACTAATGAGTGCAAGCGCAGACCTCCTCCCCAACATGCTGCCTGTCTGCAGACAAAATCGTCACCCCGGAAGGAGCAGAGGACCGGAAACGTTTCTCATCCTCCCGTCATCGAATCAGTCCTCGTAAACGGACAATCTGTGGAGTGCCTTTATGATACAGGACTTGCTTTCGATGCAGTGGTCAGGGCATCTCTTGTCACCCCTGACCAAATATCAGAAGAGAGTGTCGACATCCAAGGTCCGACGAAGGATGTTGCACCCATGACACTGCCAATTGCACTTATCAGAGTGGAATCTCGTTATGTGACAGGAG
Organism: Oreohelix idahoensis; assembly: GCA_024509875.1. Classification (NCBI taxonomy): domain Eukaryota; kingdom Metazoa; phylum Mollusca; class Gastropoda; order Stylommatophora; family Oreohelicidae; genus Oreohelix; species Oreohelix idahoensis. Next base: position 768,539 of record JAMPIV010009111.1, read on the forward strand.
AGATTCGTGCAGCTATCATGGAAGAACCAATCTACTCTTTAATCTTGGGATGTAGATATGTGTTCCTTGGAGAACCTACTCAACCACTAGTCATGGCGGCCGTACAGACTAGAGGACAGTCAAGAAAAGACGCAGAGCAGGAACCTCCTACCAATATCCTCCCCGAGGAATTGAAGAGGGCCCAAAGGGAAGATTCCTCACTGGCGCCCTGTTTTAAAAAAATTACCTAGGACACACAACCCACCTACCAAGGGAGACTTCTTTATGAAAAATGGATTGATGTATCGCCGAGCTGGAAATGAGGGACAGGAATACAACCAATTAGTAGTTCCTGCAACCTATAGGAACCAGGTGCTTGAGATGGGCCACTCTATCCCATTTAGTGGACACATGGGAATGAGCGCCACGACTCAAAGGATCGCCTGCCACTATTATTGGCCAGGGATCACCGGCGACATTGAACGTTTCGCCAAGTCTTGTCCTCAGTGCCAGAAAGTTGCACCAAAACACTGGACGGAACCCGCGACCCTTGGGGAGATGCCAATCTTGGGCACCCCATTTGAAAGAGTGGCCGTGGATATAATTGGACCTCTGCTGAGAACTAAGAAGAGGAACTCCCATATCCTTACCTTAGTGGACACCTGTTCCATGTGGGGCGAAGCCATAGCCATGCCAGCATGCGACTCAGTGCATGTAGCTGACGCTTTACTGAATATCTTTACTAGATTGGGCTTCCCGCATGAAATTCTCACAGACAACGGGTCACAATTTAGAGGCAAGTTGACAGAGGAGGTGTTTAGAATATTCAAGACTAGGCATATCCATACTTCGCCCTATCACCCCCAAAGTAACGGGAGGGTAGAGCCGTTTAACGGAACGCTCACCTCTATTCTTCGGAAGTTGGCACAGGAGAAGCCAGAAACTTGGGATCAGTATCTTCCTGTCGCATTATTTGCTTATAGGGAAGTACCGCATGCGTCAACTGGAGTTCCTCCGGCCACATTACTCTTCGGAAGACCTATTAAAGGTCCATTAGAAGCATTACTAAGAACATGGACAGATGCCAAGGCAGACGACACTGTCACATCAGCCTTCCAGTACGTCACAGACTTGAAACAACGCCTGAAGACTGGCTGGGAATTAGCCACAGCGAAAGTACGGGAGGCTAGGCGGAAACATGCCAAATATTACAATCGCAATGCGAAGGACCGAGAACTAGCAGTAGGAGAGAAGGTGCTACTTCTTCTGCCAAGTAGCAGTAATAAATTGCAGATTTGCTGGAGGGGACCCTACAAAGTGGCGGAAAAGATTTCTCGCACCAACTATAAAATCGCCGTGAACGGAAAGCAGAAAATTTACCACTTAAATCTGCTTAAGAAGTTTTACGAGCGAGCCCCTGCTGAACCAGCGCACCTCATGACTATGGCCATTGCTATGCAAATGGAAGAAGAGCCATTATCATCCGTAGAGTACCCGGTGATACAGGAGGAATCACATTTAGATGTGAAAATAAGCTCCACCTTAACGGAAGCCCAGCAAGAAAAAGTAAGGAGATTGATGAAAAACCACGCCGACTCTCTGACAGACAAACCGGGCCGGACAAACCTGATGGAGTTTGACATGGAAGTCACGGATCCTACGCCTGTCCGAATGAGAACCTATCCGATTCCGTATGCCAAGGCGACGGCATTAAAGCAAGAAATTGATTACTTACTTAAGGAAAGGTATAATTTCAAAGTCGAAGTCCCCTTACAGTGCAGGGGGTGGTGCTGTTACGCAAACCCAGCGGAGAACACCGCCTGTGCATCGACTACCGACAGCTGAATGCGTTAACACAGTTCCAGCCAGAACCGTTACCGGACCAGAACCAGCTATTTACTAAGCTGAGCAGGGCTCGCTATTTTTCAAAGATCGACCTCAGTAAAGGGTACTATCAAATACCGGTAAAAGCTGAGGTGAGGAACCTGTTAGCCTTCAGTACTCCAGATGGACACTTCGAGTTTAATGTGATGCCATTTGGACTGAACAATGCTCCTAGTGTCTTCACAAGGATGATGCGAAAGTTATTGGATCCTTTGAATCATTCCGCCATCAGCAATTTTATGGATGATATCCTAGTAGCTACTGAGTCGTTTGAAGAACATATATCAGCGCTATCCTTGCTGTTTAACAGACTCAGAGAAGCGGGACTAACCGCCCGCCCAACCAAATGTCAAATTGGGTGTGAACAGCTAGAGTTCCTAGGACATACTATATCCCATGGGACCATGTTCCCCGAGACTCAAAACGTTGAGAAGCTGAGAAATGCACCGAGACCGTCCACTAAAAGGGATGTCCGGTCATTTGTATCTCTCTGTGGATTCTACCAGAGATATATAAAGGATTTTAATAGCCTCTGTGCGCCGCTTACATCGCTAACCAAGAAAGGAAACCCAGATAAAGTGACATGGTCAGCAGAATGTGAACATGCATATGCACTCTTAAAAGAGAAACTCACCACAAAACCTATTTTACGGCTTCCGGATTTAACTAGAAAATTCATCTTGCGCACAGATGCCAGTAACATTGGAATCGGGGTTACATTACTACAGCCAGATGACAGAAGCCCACCAAATCTATTTCCGGTCGCATATGCGAGTCGGAAGTTAAACAGAGCAGAACAAAACTATTCCACAATCGAAAAGGAATGTTTGTCCCTCGTCTGGGGAATACAAAAATTTCAAGCATACCTGTACGGAAGGAAATTTACAATCCAGAGTGATCACCAACCTCTGACCTTCCTCGCCAATTCAAAGAATTTGAATGCTAGACTGATGAGGTGGTCGCTTGTTCTACAACCTTACACATTCCAAGTGGACTATATCCAAGGAAAACATAACGTAGGAGCGGATTTTTTAAGCCGTCATCCTATGAGGCAGGACGTGGAGCACAAACAAGTAGAGGAAAGGGTGGAAACCGAAGAGAAAAACGAAGATGAGGAAAATGATTAAGGAATCCCGAGCAAGAAGGCTTAGCTCTCCTGAGTACGATTGACATCACACTTGAGGAGGGGCTATTGTGATAAACGAGCACAAAGGCCTTATTGCTCTATCTTTTCCTACATCTTTCGTATTGTATTTTCTCCGACATTTGCTCTTTCATGCAACATTTGCGATCCATATTTGCTATTTCATCGTTGTGATTACTCGCAACCGGTATCTAGAGAACCACATTTGCTCTTTCATCGGGGGAAATAAAATCCTTTGATTGAGTCCACATGCCCGACATTATCGTTTGAAGCCCACATTGCATCGTGATAAATCAGGTAAAAACACATATGGTCATCCGAATCAAACATGGGCATGCGGTAATTTCTGTGACACCACATTGGACGCCCAGATTGGCCAGGGGAAAACGTCTCACCGCGGTTCAGACAAGCGTTGGTTTACCACATTGGATGCCCAGCTTGGCCAGGGGACTTCCAGAAATATATAATACCGCATAATCTACTAGAGTGTAGAAGTCCAGTTTTTTACCTTGTGTGGAAGAGATTAAACCCAAAAACGCATAGCCTAATACACGTGTTTATTCAGAGTGGATGATAATTCGGTTCTGTGATTAATTGTGTTCTTAAAAAATTTTGCGAAGGGAAAAGAAGGTTAGTAGATCTTATACTTATTAATACATTTTCTTAATTTTGTTTATTTTAACCTCACAGCTAAAATGTGCGAAAAATAAAGTTTCAAATAATTCTTGGCATAACTGATTAATAAAATCAGAAGATTTTCCTAGAAGATGATAGGATGATAGGAGGTAATTAATAGTTCATATTTCACCTTTATCATCATCACAGTCTCCCATGCGCACACACTCTCATGCACAAGATATTTAACATCATTAGAATTGAACTCAGAGAGAGAGAGAGATGAATAATGAGCAATAGTTTAAATGCAAGTCAACCAGTGATGTTAAATGTGAAAACTTACGAAGACTTTTGTGTGTCTTCAGTTCATCAGAAGTCTGAGTCTACACGCAACGTGTCTGACGTCTAACCAGAAATAAGTTATTAAAAACGGACATTTGGCTAGCAGAATTCGCCATAGGACATCTTTCATTCCTCAATTAAAAAGGAATATTGTCTCACCCACAAGTCATAAGGTGGACGCAGCATTTTTCGTCACCATATACTGCTTGCTCACAAGTTCAATACATCGTTATCACAAGTTCAATACAGAGTCATCATAAATTCTAATCACTCGAAAGATCATTATTATCTGAAGTCAAGCAAAAGAGCTCAAAAGAGGAATCGCATATTTATACCACGTGCAACACACTCTTAAGCGCATTTTATGAAGCAGACTCGAAAGTATATGAATCACGACTACATACGCAAGATTATGAGTCTACATATCACTAACATTTCGTGAAGATATCCAGTCTGACCAGTACCCTCAGGAGATTAGACAACAGACCTTTTGTTCATATGACAGCTATTAACTGTTGATCAACACTACAGAGATATACTCAAACAGTGAAGGAATATACATAGATATCTCGTCAGCGTTCTCCGTACGACAACAGTATTCATCAGAACATCCTCAGCTTAGAGATACCCCATTCGACATAACGTATAACAACTTGGGACATTTTATGCATACATGTGAATCCTCATATCTAGGAGAAGCATTTAGAGATACATGGACTGTGTAGAGTACTCACCATTTTGGTAACACGTATCATATCACATCATTTCACTTTACACCAGTTCATTCTTAATTAACTATTACTTAATTAACTGTAATTTTATTATCTCATCTGTGTGTTTTGTGTGAATCGTCTTTCACCATCATCACGTTCTAACCATTACTAACCCTATATGTGTGGATATTTCATTAATAAACCCAACGATCGGTTGATCATTATCAAGAGTTTGTTAATGTATCACTCGTGCTGTCGGTGTTACATATTCACCTATAGGAACCTTTCTCTACTCAGATGAGGTTGGGGGCTTTTTCTTTACGGGATCTAAGGGCAGAAGCTAAGGTCGTGGGGAAACAGAACTCTTTCCATAATTAATTAGAAAACACTGTCTAGTGGAAAGCATTCGCATTCCTGTCTTCTTGTCCCTATCTCGAATAGGTCTTTATTCTTTCTTAACGAGCCAATTTCTAGAGACCTTATATCTATATCTCATAGACTATTCCTGGCAAAAACTACTGTAGTAGTTGCCCCAGTGACTCACCACACGACATATATATATATATATATATATATATATATATATATATATATATATATATATATATATATATATATATATATATATATATATATATATATATATATATATATATATATATATATATATATATATATATATATATATATACACGCATATACACATACATATACACATACATATATATAACACAGTATATAATATAAATATAAGTGGATACCAGCCCATTGCAACATACCAGGAAATAAGGAGGCAGACAAACTTGCTAAGGAAGGAGGTGCCTTACAACAAAATGATATGGAGACAACTTATGCAATGGCAAAGACTACTATAAAGGCTACATTCAAGTCCAAATGGGAAAGAGAGCACCTGGGCCATTTGATGCATATCATCAACTATCCAGGAAAGAACATGTCATCATTTTTCGGCTATGGACTTGACACAACAGATTGAGATACCATCTATACCACAAATACAAAATTGGTGCAACAGATCTCTGCACCTGCGGTACCAGCCTGATGACAGTTGAACACCTGCTACAGTACTGCCCAACCTACAGTATTGAACGGAGTAGCATATGGCAACAACCCACTTCTGTCAACGAAAAACTGTTTGGAGATGTCGGGAACCTTGAGTTGACTACTGCCTTTATTAGAGTCATAAATGTGGAAGTCTGAAGTTGAAACGAGGAAGAAGAAAAAGAATTTATTTACTGTGGTAAAACTTCTAAACCAATTTGTAGCCCTAACAAGGATGACCTAAATATAGTGACACATGGTGAAACTTTAGGGTGGCACGCAGAGCAGAAGTACCTGACAACTTTGGGACACAGGCAAGAATAAGGTGAAGATGTGCTTTACCACTACTTGCATTTCTTTGAGCATCCAGTTGGAAGAGAGGTTAGACCGCTGACCTTTTGTGTCAGATACGATGTGGCAAAACTGTCTTACAGACTTAAACACAGTGAATTCTTTAGATTATTTTTTAAAAAGAAAGAAAAATCAACACTTTGGACTAAATATAATTCTTTTTAAAAAGATAATTATTTGTGTTAATTGCAAATTAATTGACACAATTTATTTTAAAACAAAACAACAGCTCAGTTCTATTGAGTGGAGGTTCACTAGAAACAAATTAATTCTTGTACTTCATTGAGCAGTGATATAGACATGACTATAGTGTCATACACACTGTCATAGTTCATACTGCTGTAGATAGTTTTGTAATAAACAGTGTCACAGAAGGTGTTATAGCCAACATCAATGGCAGTAGACTGTGTCATGGTGTCTTATACACTGTCATAGGTTAGAGTGTTGCAATAAACAGTGCCACAGAAGGTGTCCTAGTCACCGTCAAAGGTCATAGACCGTGGCATAGTGTCATATACACTGTCATAGGTCAGAGTGTTGTAATAAACAGTGTCTCAGAAGGTGTCCTAGTCAACATCAAAGGTCCTAGACCATGTCATAGTGTCATGTACACTGTTATAGTATCATATACACTGTCATAGGTCAGTGTCACAATAAACAGTGTCACAGAAGGTGTCCTAGATAATGTCATAGTGTCATAGACACTGTCAAAGTGTTGCAATAAACAGCATCACAGAAGGTATCATAGACAATGTCAGAGGGTCATAGATGGTATCACAGTATCATAATTTATGTTATAGGTAATACCATAGATAGCGTTATACCCAGTATCATAGATCATGTCATAGCAGTATCCTAGACAGAGTCATGTAAAATGTGGAAACCATTTATGAATTTTAAAAAGTTAAAGTACAGCGGATTCCTGTCCACTACAAGATACATGGAAACAAGAAGGAAGATAGAATTTGTCAAAGAAAGGAGAAACAAATGAATAAATAAAAGCAATAATCAAAAATAATTTCGCAGAAAAATGGCATAGAGAACACCAGAGTTAGAAACAACAGAACCATACTAATCCTTACCAAGAGGGGATCAGTAGATGATTTTCAGTTCAAGAAACGGCAACTACAGATTCAAATACCATCTTTTCAATAAATTAGGAATTGGACAGTCATGTGTTCATGACAGGAAGATGGGCAACTTTTAATGAACTCCAAGACTGGCCTGTTCCAACCTATTTGATGGGAGAAAATGTAAGGTTATCAGAGAAGCCTGAGACTTGCTGCCAGCTTTATGAGGGAAGGAGATATGGTATATGAGAGAAAAAGAAGAAGACATACAGAATCATAGGTGGTGTAAAAAGGTTATAGACAGTACCATAGATGGTTTCATAGATAGTGCCATCATCGGTGTCATAATCAATGCTATGGATAGTGTTGTAGACAGTACCATAGATGGTATCATAGACAGTGTCATAGTCAGTGCCACAGATAGTGTCATATAAGGTGTTATAACTACTTACTTACTTAGTCGTTCCTCTTCTACCATGAGGTGTAGAGGTTTGGAAGAGAGAGCGTCATTCTATCCTATCGGCTGTCTTCCTCCTGGTCTGGTTCCATTCTAGTCCTCGGTCCTTCAAAGATTGTCAAATGTTGTCCTCCCAGAGGACTTATGGTGTTATAAAGGTGTCATAAATTTTGTCATAACAGCATCATAGATGATGTCATAGAAATTGTCATAGTTCATAGATAGAGCCATAGACAGTGTTGCATAATTTTCATAGCTGGTGGTCACAGACACACAAAAGGATACACAGATAAAGGTTTAAAGATAAGAATGGCAGAGGTAAGGACAGCTATGTCTTGTTACTAAGAGACATCATACATGGCAATAAAAGAGATGACAGATTAGCCTTGAGAGCATCCATAGTGGGCACACTGGATATGGATAAAGGTTACATGCCCATTGAAGCATATTGGGAATGTGATGTCAGGCCCATATTTTCTTGACCATCGGCACACTAGGGGTGATGTGTTCAGCATCATCTTGCCACCTTAACCTTCCCAGAGTTGCTCTGGTACCCAATTCATGAGGCTGGGTCGACCCCGGAGCCATTTGCGGTCTAAAAAATCCCACCTCAACTGGGGATCGAACCATGGACCACTGAACTAGGAAGCCAGTGCACTAACCACTGTGTTATCGCAGATATGGATAAGGGAGAGAGAATAAGGAAATTAATGGACGCCTGTTAGAGAACGGTACTGCAATAGATTAATCAACAAGGCTGTGATTGTTGGAGTTTGGTATCAAAGATAAGGCTAGCAGGGATGGGTATATGACAGGAAGCAACCAGCATGTATACGACCTGTGCATTAGGGAACAATTAGCATTCATACCCTTTTATGTTTACTGAGGGAGGGTGAGCACCTATGGTTTTGCCTGGCGTGCAATGATGTAGATTCTGATCAACAGTGACAATAAGAGACATCAGGGCTCACGTCATAATCTTGATACACAACATATTTTGTAATGTTTAACCACTTTTTGTTTATATTTTCTTAACTCTTTTCTGTAATTATGTTTCAGACAAGAGATTCTCATGTCTCAGTTTTTCCTCGGCAGCTATGGTAAGTTTAAAAAGTTTCATATCGCTGAAGAAATGACAATGGCTTTTAATTGTGTCACTATTATTTATTTTATATTATTAGGATGTGTTCGATTGACAGAGTGGTTAGAGCGCTGGTCTCTTGCGACAAAGGTGCCGCGTTTGATTCATAGTATCAACACGCTCCAATCTACCTACCTGTAAATGGGTACCTGACTTTGCTCTTGAGTTAGGGAAGGTGAAGGCAGTAAGGAAGGGAACCGGTCACTTACCTCTCAGAACCTAGTATAGTGAAGTCACTACCATTTTACTCCCCAACAGCAGTATCTGCAACAACAATGGGACTACCTTTACTTTGGGAGATGGGAGATGGGAGATCACACTTTGTTTCTTATTCATTCATTTTTTTTTTTTTAAATTTTAATGTGTGTGTGGGGGGGGGGGGGGGGGAGGGGGGGGGGGGGGGGGGGGTTTGCACAGACAATTCATTTCCCTTCCGCCCCCTCTGAAGCATAGGCCCTTAACGTATTCACTCCAAGCCTTCCTATCCTTTGTCATATGTTAACTGATTCCGTACGCAAGATCTTTTAAAAGACGCAATGGCCGACCGCTGGGACCGCAAGATCTTTTAAAAGACACTGATTTATTTCGTTGTTTCTTTCTATTCTGATATTTTATACTGCCCAGAATTTATCTCGAACGGAAGTAAACACAAAACTGGGCAAATTTCAACAAGCTTCAACGTCTTTTATTTGCGTTTGAAAGGATTTTTTCACATTTATCTTCATCTTTAATCGTGTTTTGTCGTATCGCCATAATGGCCAAAAAACACACAGGATATGTTACTAATATGTGAACAGTGAACAAACTGTGTGATCAACCATAACTTTCTTACTTTTTCTGTGTTTCTAAATGGATTACCTGCACAAAGAGAGCAGAAAAACTGTATTGTGATAAAAATTTATGTTACAAGCCTTACGTAAGTCGAAAATTTTTGTTCAAAATTTCAAGTTATCTTTTTTCCGTGTACATGTTATCTGTTATAACATAAACATAACATAAAATTAGCTAGAAAGGCATATGGATTTATATTGTTCATCCAATGTACTTTAATTTGGTATATAATATGTTATACTTAACTCATGATTAGACACACATTGTCTGTAAACGTAAATTATGTATGTGTAAATTTTTGGGGCTTAAAAATAATTCCGTCCAGAGCTGAAAATAATTACGTACGCAAAGAGTTAATGGTCTTTACACTTTCAAGTCTGTCTAAAATTCCTTTCTCCATGTATTTTAGTTTCCTTGTGTTTCTCCTCTACCTTCACTCATCCTGGGCAATGACTACAACCCACAAAAGCCAGATCCAAACCTCAGAAATGAGGTATCTGAGGAAGGTAGTTGAAGTAACAAGAAGAGACATGGTTCGCAACCAGATGATACGCGAAGGCCTAAAATCCCACCCCCTGCAGACCCAAGTAGAACAGTCCCAACTAAGATGGTTTGGCCATGTCTGCAGAATGGGAGAAGATCGGTTACCACGACAATCATGGGAAACAAAGAGCCAGGGATCCATACCCCCAGGACGACCCAGAGTCCACTGGGAGGACAACATTAGACAATCTTTGAAGGACCGAGGACTAGAATGGAACCAGGCCAGGAGGAAGACAGCCAATAGGATAGTCTGGCGCTCTCTCTTCCAAACCTCTACACCTCAGGGTAGAAGGGTAACGACTAAGTAGTAGTGTTTCTCCTCTACCTTCACTCGTGCCTATACCTGGAAGTGGTAACGTGGCTTGAGTACCCTGACAGCCTCCAGTGCTATGCCAGCAGTTTTACTCCTGGCAGGTTCTACCAAGCTGGACAGGTCTGCACGGGTAGGGGGTCAGACTAAAGCAGGCATCCTGGACCTCCAGATTCAGGGTTTTAGCACATGGCTGACACCTCTGTCTGTGTAAACAACAAGCATGTTACGGAAACAGCAACAAATGAAAAAGCTTTGATGTGGGATGAACATCTGGAGTTTGAGGCTCATTTGACTGACAGTGGTGAAAGCTGAAAGGAAACTATTGGCATGAAAATGAATGCCCTGATCACTAAACACAACACCAGAAATGGTTTCTGGAACATTAAAACTATGAATAAGGTAGGAAAACTGAGGCAGATCACAACAGAAATGAGGAACTACAGATTACTTATCCTGGGAATATGTGAGAGCAGATGGGGAGAACAGCAACAGGAGAAACAGTGTTATTCTGGAAGAGATGCTGGACAGCACAATAAAGGCGTAGCCATTATCCTAAAGAAAGGAAACTTGGTCATTTGAGGAACGCTTTTTCCACAAAGAAATTCACAAATTAACATGGGAATGACCAACATACAAACAGCGAGAACTATGGATTTTGATGATGTCCATGTTTCAGAGCCATACATTAGGACTGCTTTGACATTTGAGTTGAACATTTTTAGTTTTGTGTTGGAAATATTTCACAGTGCACTGAAAGCTCTTCTTGCCTTTGTTAATTCTTATGTTGACATCATTGTCCCTTTCTTCAGCTGTATGGATATTGCTGCGAGGAACCAGCATATTTTTGTGTCCAAGTCTTGTAGGGGGTTTCTTCAAGTGCAATCTTGTTATCATTTTCCAAATTTATTCTCATAAATGCTGTCTTCCCTGTGGATTATCAGACATCCTCTCTGTGACTTCTCATGACATATTTTCACTTTAGCTTGCATCTGGTTACAATAATTGGTCTTCAAAACATATTGAGTGTCAAGCTTTGTCATCAGTCTACTCAATTCCGTAATGTCGTTTTCATAAAGCAGTCTATAGGCAGTAAGATTAAGAAGAGAGATGGTGACAAGAGGCATCCCTGCCGTACTCCATTTCTTCATCACAGAGGTTTCTTTAAGATGACCTTCATGAAGAAGTGTGCATTTCATACTTCATATGTTTTCTTTGTTATGTTAAATGAACTAAAGGGGAAAATCCATACACAGACACTGATTATATCTAATCATTATCTTTTAAACAGAATGAAATCACTTAATCATCTGATGACATACGGTAGATGAAAAAACTTGGCTTAAAGTCTGAAGAATACTGTAGGATAAGAGTGTCATCATCATCATTCATGGTTTGCTTGTTTGTTGCCTGTGGAGCATGGAGCCACCATGACAGCTGGTCCCCTTGCAGGAAGGTTTTACCAAAGGATTCATGTGGCTGTGCAGCAGTGGTTTCTTCAGCAAGTTGGTTTACATAATGAGGTTGTGAGCCCCCCACATGCATCCTCTTATTTGTCACCTCATTGTGCATGCCAGAGGAACCAGTAGTCCTCTTCTTTCTGCGCCTCAAGAACTGCGCTGGGTGGTACAAGAGTGTGGACAAGTCTAAACAATGATGATGATGATGATGATGATGATGGCAGAGAAAGAGGAAGAAAAACGTTGGTGGTTAGCAATTAGAGAGAAGAGGGCATGTGATGATGATGATGATGATGATGGATGATGGATGGTGATGGATGATGATGGATGATGATGGATGATGATGATGATGAACTTAGGAGATGCAATATGCATTGATTTATGAGTTACATGAGGAATTTTTATGATAAAGCAGTGATGAGGAATTTTGTTGTTGTATTTGTGAATGTCACAGATAGCACTATGTCTGCCATCTCCTTACTTATACAAGAGAAGACAGCGTCTGGGAATAAACAGAGTACAGCTTCCGAGGGTGAGGAGAAGACAGCTGCTGGAAGTAAAGGTAGTTCAATAGTTATTGTGTGCTTGAGAATGCCTGTTTTTATACTCTAGGTCAGGGGTTGGCAACCGATTGATTGCGGTCTACCTGTAGATTACAGGGAATGTTGAGGTAGATCTCTAAACTGGCTGACAATAAAAAATAAAGAGGTTTTAAGCTAGGGAAATTTTGAGGAAATTCCCCCCCCCCCCCACCCACCCCACCCCACCCAGACAAGCCAACATATAGAAGTCTGATATGATTCCAAATGATTAAAGATGCTATTTCCTACATTTCCAGTGAAAAAAAAGGCATGAACTAGCCTACTGACATTCATTTTATTCATGAACCCATGGATATCAGAGTGATCTTTTCTTTGAAGTGAATTTAACATTCTGTAAGATATGTTTTTTATTTTCATTTTACACCACTCTGTTAGTAGAATTGCAAGAAGTAGATCGTTCAGCAGAGATAATAGTTATATATATATATACTGCACTGATTTCAAATTCCAGATACTCTGATAAGAGACACATTTTCATCAGGTTAAATCTTTAGAGAGCTTATTGTTTCCAAAATAGATCACCACAGCTCCTGGGTTACCTACTGCTGCTCTAGGATTTTTTTATCCTTGTGGATTTTTTTGCGAGAGAAAAGATCAAGGAGAGTTTAACATTGAAGATTATTTATCTGTAGTAGACAAGTCAAGAGCTACGTATATCTTGGTCATATAATAACAGAAGATGGCAGATGTGAAACAGAAATCAAGAAGAGAATAGGAATGGCCAAAGCTACATTCAACAACATGAAACATATACTGACATCCAAACAGTTATCTCATAAATTAAAACTGAGAATCATAAAGTGTTATATATATTCTGCATTTCTGTATGGTGCAGAAACATGGACGATGAATAAGCATTTGGAAGAAAGAATTGAGGCTCTTGAAATGTGGATATATAGAAGAATGGGGCGTATCTCATGGAAAGAGATGAAAACAAATAAGGAGGTCCTAGAAAATCTAGGTATGAAAAGAGAACTAATGAGAGAGGTCAAAGTTCGGCAGCTAAAATACTTTGGCCACATAAAAAGGCATAACACCTTGCAGAAGACCATAACAGAAGGGAGAGTTGAAGGTAAACATGCAAGGGGAAGACAGCACTATAAGTGGGAAGATAACATCAAGAGATGGACGGGAAAGAGTCTATCAGAGTGTACCACCAAGACAAGAGACAGAAGACGTTGGAGATCCATTACAGCCAACCTCCGTTGTGGAGATGGCAACTGATGATGATGATGATGATGATCTGTAGTAATGTGCTGAGATTATTTATCTGTAGTAATGTGCTGAGATTATTTATCTGTAGTTATGTGCTGAGATTATTTATCTGTAGTAATGTGCTGAGATTATTTATCTGTAGTTATGTGCTGAGATTATTTATCTGTAGTAATGTGCTGAGATTATTTATCTGTAGTAATGTGCTGAGATTATTTATCTGTAGTAATGTGCTGAGATTATTTATCTGTAGTTATGTGCTGAGATTATTTATCTGTAGTTATGTGCTGAGATTATTTATCTGTAGTTATGTGCTGAGATTATTTATCTGTAGTAATGTGCTGAGATTATTTATCTGTAGTTATGTGCTGAGATTATTAATCTGTAGTAATGTGCTGAGATTATTTATCTGTAGTAATGTGCTGAGATTATTTATCTGTAGTAATGTGCTGAGATTATTTATCTGTAGTTATGTGCTGAGATTATTAATCTGTAGTAATGTGCTGAGATTATTTATCTGTAGTAATGTGCTGAGATTATTTATCTGTAGTAATGTGCTGAGGTTATTAATCTATAGTAATGTGCTGAGATTATTAATCTGTAGTAATGTGCTGAGATTATTAATCTGTAGTAATGTGCTGAGATTATTAATCTGTAGTAATGTGCTGAGATTATTTATCTGTAGTAATGTGCTGAGATTATTTATCTGTAGTAATGTGCTGAGATTATTTATCTGTAGTAATGTGCTGAGATTATTAATCTGTAGTAAAGTGCTGAGATTATTTATCTGTAGTAATGTGCTGAGATTATTAATCTGTAGTAATGTGCTGAGATTATTTATCTGTAGTAATGTGCTGAGATTATTTATCTGTAGTAATGTGCTGAGATTATTTATCTGTAGTAATGTGCTGAGATTATTTATCTGTAGTAATGTAGTATCTTCATGCTCCAATCTACCAAGGTGTAAATGGGTACATGACTTTGCCTTTTAGTTAAGGAAGGAAAAGGCAGCGAGGAAGCAAACTGGTCACCACACCTCTTGATGCTGGACCTGGTATAATTAAGTCTCTAACACTTCACTTCCCTACAGCAGTATCTGCTATGGGATTGCCTTGACCTTTGAGTTGTATGCTAATATTTGTTTGTATGTAGTAATGTTCTGTGATAATTTATTTGTGGTAATGTGCTGACAGCTGTTAATGTGCTGACAGAGCTGTTTATGTGCTGACAGAGCCACTAATGTGCTAACAGAGCTATTAATGTGCTGACAGAACCACTAATGTGCTGACAGAACCACTAATGTGCTGACAGAACCACTAATTTGCTGACAGAACCACTAATGTGCTGACAGAGCTGTTAATGTGCTGACAGAGCCATTTTATTGTGCTGACAGAACTGTTAATGTGCTGACAGAGCTGTTAATGTGCTGACTGAGCTGTTAATGTGCTGACAGAGCTATTAAAGTGCTGACAGAACTGTTAATGTTCTGACAGAGCTGTTAATGTGCTGACAAAGCCATAAATGTTCTGACAGAACAGTTAATGTGCTGACAGAGCTGTTAATGTGCTGACAGAGCCGTTAATGTTCTGACAGAGCCGTTAATATGCTGACAGAGCCGTTAAAGTGGTGACAGAGCCGTTAATGTGGTGACAGAGCCGTTAATGTGGTGACAGAGGTGTTAATGCAAGTTGATCTACAGTTATCAGCATTTTCATCATTGTCCTTCAGCTTCCTGTATGCCTTGAGCACAGTCACATTAAGCCTTCTTGTCTTGTGCCATCTGTTTAAGATCTTTCCGTGTCTTCTTTGTTCACTTTGTATCTGTTTATTCCCCGTGTGTTTTAAATCTCCCTCTGTTTCTCTTACTCTGTGTATCCCACAACAAGGACTATCTTGTAATCCTGTCATTTGTTTTTTCCTCTCTATGTTACTTGTCCAACACCTGCACCTTTTTCTCATCTGCTGTCAGAACAGTAACAGTTTTGTAATGCTGCCAGTTTATTTCCTGAGTGTGTGTTCTACCTAGTACTAGTGTGTTTGTCTCACCTATAGTTCCACTTGTAAATTGCCTGTTTTCTCACCTATAGTTCCTCTGGTTTATTATGTGGTTCTTGTCCTCCGTTCCATTTTTGTGATTGTGTTGAACCACTTCAGTCCTCCTATTCTGCTTGAGTACCCATTTATAACAGTCTGTAACTTTTTGGTTGCTGTTTTTGTTGTTCTCCATGTTTCTCAGCCATACAAAAGTACTGCCTTGGCAATTGAGTTCAAGATTCTGATTTTTTTATAGGACTTGATTTTTATCAATCATTTATCTAGCTGATTGTCTCAGTCAATTTTTATCAATCATTTATCTAACTGATTGTCTCAGTCAGTCACTAAACCATTCAACCATTGACCAAACCAGTCAGTAACTAAGTCAGTCAACAAGTAGTAACACTGTTAGTCACTAAGTCAGCAAGTTATCACTCAGTTATTCAGTCAGTTGCTAAGCCAGTAACCACATGACAGTCAGTGTTTCAGCCATTCAATTCCAAAGTTATTCATTCAGTCAACTAAAAATGATGTCAGACACCAACTCAATCGGTCATTACTCCAATCAATCACTAAGTCAATAACCATATCACAGTCAGTGCTTTCTTCAATCAGTTGCCAGATCAGTCAGTCACTCTAGTCTTTTTAGTAAAATAGTCAGTCATGAAATTGATCACTGACTTAGTAACATGACTTAGCCATTAATAACTGAAATAGTAACATGATCCACTCAGTCATTTACAAAGTCACTCATTGAATCAGTTGCATAGTTGTTGTTAATCACCTAATCAGCTATTTATGCAATCAATCATTCATTCACAAAGTTACTGACTGAATTAGTTACCTAGTTGCTATTAATCATCCAAACAGTCATTTACTCAGCAAATCAGTCATTACATCACTCATTGAACCAGTCACCTAGTTACTGTTAATCATCCAATCAGTAATTTACTCAACCAATTATTCATCAAGCTGGTTATTCAAGAACATCTCTTATTTCTGCCATCCTTTTTTTACAGACATAAATGACCAGATAAATGATTACAGTTGTTTAACATGCACGTCTGCTGAGAGCCACCGCCAGAATCTTCTAGTGCCTGAAGTCACCATAACTGAAAGCCTAGGTCATTCCCTCATGAATTCCCTGGAACTGGTTTCACTGTCTGAGGACAAACAGCAAGACATTCATTTGTTAAGCTACGGCATTGGTAACTTCATATCCTGCCTCATAGCCAGATACCAGTTGGCTTATTTCTTGGCTGTCAGAGATCAACTTGGAGTAAGTTAAATGGGAAAAAAACACAGTTCTTATGAATCTCTCTCATATGTATGTATCCAAGATGGCGGCGTGACAGGCAGCACTTTAGTGCTGTGATTCTCATTTCGTCATTGGAAAATATATCCATTGTTACTTCTTCTTCTTCTTCTTCCGTCCTTAGCCACCGACCGTCAAAGCAGTCAGTGGCCATTACGCCTAGTAGCGTCTTAGGGCAACAGCAGATAGGTTTTCTTTGCCATTGTTTCCCATCACGCCTATTGGCGTCTTTAGGGCAACGGCAAATCAATCCATTTGCTGTTGTTTCCGTAATCGAAGTATCCATTGTTACGACCATCGATAATGTTGTTATGGATTTACATAGTGTTGGACTCATTTCGAAGTTAAAATTCTTCAAGAAGGAAGCCATGAAAAGTGATAAAATCAAGCTCTGTTGTGAGAGGAGTACCCTATTCACATTTGCAGATCCCAACCAAGATGGTGGCCCATTGAATATCGACTATTGGAACACGTTTAGTACTATCACGCACGCATGGCAGGATTTTGTGATTGCTGAGGCCATATCAATGCGACCTATTAAAGTAAAACCATTTTATAAATCTGCGAATCCATTGTGGTGGGTACAAATTATTTCCACACTGTGTAGTTTATTCTATGATAGCGAAAGTAACTAGTATCATCAGCTGGTCTTGTCTGTTATAGAGTATGGCCTGGGAATACTCACGCTGTCAATATCACAGTGTGAATGACTGGAACGCATTCAAAATGAAGGTTTGCGTATAGTCTTAGGCTGTTCGCGAGATACCCCCATTGTGAATATGCGGCACATGCTCGGATTGCTGTCAGTTAGATCCAGATATATGATGGCCCAGGTAAAAGCGTATATGCGAGTAACTACAGACAAAAGGCATCCCCTGCATAGGAACATAGCTGACATCAAAGGAGCAAGAATAAAGAGGGGGATGTCATAGATGGCAGAGGAGACTATTAGACAGGTGACCCCAGTTGAAAGTATATTCAAGGGAGATGAGTGGAGTAAGTCAGATGAGAGCTGGATGAACTACCTGCAAGTCATCATCAGCCTTGGTAGAAAGTGCAGAACTTGGGCCAATTGGAGCAGAGCTCCGATTGGTCAGCTTATAAATGTTTATGCTGGGGATGATGATGCCATTGTTTACACTGATGAGTCTGTACTCCGTGGTAATAAATCAGGGTGGGGCTTCTCTGCTTGTAAAGGGCAGAACCGTCGCTGAACATAGCGGGGCTTACATGATAACAACCTCCAGCATGAGAATGGAGGTAGAGGCAGTTACTGCTGCCTTAAGATGGCTGTCTGAGACTTTATTAACATAGGCAGTTATTGTATCAGACTCACAGTCCATGCTTTGAGAGGTCCAAAATGGATGGCTCCAACATGAATGGAAAACCTCCATAGAAGCATCGAATTTTCAGGAACTGATATGGATCTACTGTCCTGGTCATGCAGGGGTATGCGGCAATGAAAGGACTGACATACTAACTTTAAAAGCACCCATAGAAAGTGAATTGAACATGGATCAGAGAAAAATACTGAAGGCAATTCATGATCACCTATTAGAGAATGACACTGTAATCGATGAATCATCAAGGCTAAGACTGCTGGAATTTGGCGTCAAACGTAAGACCTGCAGGGATGGGCGTATGAGAGAAAGCATCCAGCATGTATACAACCATTGCGCAACAGGAACAATTAGCATTCATACTCTTTGACATTTGCTGAGGGAGACTGAGCACCCATGGGTTTGCCCAGAGTGCAATGATGTCGATTCTGGTTAACATTAACATTTTTAAAGTTTATCAAGCGCATTTTGCTGAAGTTTCTTATAACAACGTCTGAGCCATTAACTAGGACTGAAGATATGAGTGACAGTAAAAAATTAAAGGACTTTATTGAAGCTAAAATATGGTACTGAAAGCGTGACACAAGAAGAACTACTTCATCTGTAGGAGACAGATCAAGGTAAGGCCATTAGCATTTTAAAAAATAGCAACAAGTTGTCGACCACTACCTGAAATATAGACATACAAGTTATAGAAACATATTTTAAGGAACGCAGACTTAGTACACTTCCAAGTGACCCCCCATGGAGAACACAAGTTGTTATTGAAAAGCCAACAAGCCCGTGAAGTGGCGCGGGTTTAGTACCAATTTTACGGCTCGCCAGTTCAACTGGCGCGCGATGGTAACGATAGCAAAACTAGCACGTAAAAATGCGGTTTTAGCTCACGTATAGTAAGAGTTAATGAAGTTAATTCAGTCCAAGCACATGCAGTGGGTTGTTGACACCCAACGACCGCCACCTCAGCTAAAAGGATCATTGCCTAGAAATGAACTTCAAGAACACGTCTTTACCCTAAAAACAGCAGTTAGTAACTTTCTACATTCTTCAGGAAAGGCCTATCTAACTTCATCAATATTCTTCTTCAGTATTAAAGATACATTTGGCAGCAGTGACCTTGAATTTATGCTCGGGGAACAAAGTGAATCAGGTTACCCTGATGTCTTTGTGATCATCACCAAAGACATATACAGTGGTTCGTCCTATCAAGTTAAAAATGCCAGCACTATCACAGACCAGATTGATCGCAAACAAAAAAAGTATTCAGGAGTGCCCATGGAGTATAATTGTATTCCAACAAGGCATTGATAAATGTCTGTGGGGGAAATTGAGCAAACTTATCCGTTACATCACTTGCTAAATCCCATTCAGTAGTATGTGGACAGTGTAAGTCTCTTTAGCACCAACATACTTCTTCTTCTGCGATCAGTTTCCTATGCTCAGCAGTCTAAACAAGGAGATGCGTTGCCTCCATGAATCCAGTCATCAGCAGGATGTCCTCGCAGGTACCCCACAGTTTCTCTTCCATTTTCGTCTCCTGGGGCCAGGTTTGAGCTCTCAAGTCACCAAAGAGAGGGCACGTTTGCAGAATGTGTTCCGGAGTCTGGGGGCCATTTTGGCATGTGCACTGGTCAGTTGGGGCAGCTTTCATTTTGTGGAGGCGGGCTGTAGTCTGCAGTGTCCGGTGCGGAGCCTAAAAATGGTGGTTTGCTGTGTTCTGTCTAGCTTTAGGATGGGGTCTTGTGGGTAATTGCTGCCTGTTCTCTGGCTCCATGCATTTTTGTACTTTCTTTTGATGAGTGTCTTTGCTTCCTTCAGTGAGACTCTGTGGTGAAACTGTTCCTTCTGGGTGCCTGCTTTTGCCAGTCTGGCAGCTGCCTCATTACCTGCAATACCACAGTGTGCAGGAATCCACTGCAGTGAAACTTTATTGTTTATGGACAGCTAGTTCAGGTGTTCTGGCTGTTCTTGTTAAGAGATCTTCAAGTTCATTTTGAATAGTCTAAAGAATGGACATGCATAAGAAGACTATATTTCATTCTTTGAGTCCTTGTTCCTCCAGTATCTTTGTAGCCTCTAGGATTACCTGTAGCTCTGCCCTGTAGTTTGTTGAGAGTTCTCCAGTAGCAGTTGACTGTTCTATTTTTGGAGCGTTTGGCATTAGTATTTGGATCCCTGCTCCTCCTTTCCTTACTGCTTCTTCTGAAGATCCACCAGTGAAGACATGAATCCACTGTGGACTGGGGTATTGGTTGTTGAGGTGATCCAGTGTTTTCATTTTCAGAATAGTGCGAATCTCCACAGTTCTGAACTCAATGCCTGGGATTGTAAGGTGTATAGTGTATGTGGGTGTGGTGTTTGTGATGTTGTAGTATGCTATGAGCTGCTCCCATTCCTCTGGGTTTTTCGAGGTTACTTCTCCATTGGCAACCATCAGCTGTCTTGATAGGTAGTTGAAGCTTGATCTTTTCAGTCAGTTTTTGGTTAGTTCTTTTATTTTCTCATGCATGGGGTGCTGGGGAGTAAGGGTTACTATAGGTCTCATCCAAAAAAATAAGAAATGCCTACAACCAAGCCAACCGTACGTTCACGCTTGGTCCAGCTCTTGGACTCGGTGCTCCCTGTTTCTACCAACAGGGCTATGGCGAATGGCGAGCATCTGGCGCTAACAAACCAGACCCCCGGAGTCTACTGGGGTAAAACTCTAGACTATGGGTGAGGTAACCTAGCAGAAACCTCTGGCAGAGCAAGTCCTCCATCAGATGCGGTCGATGCTGGGCCTACCGGCGCATGGACACATCCCGATCCCCATTGAGACTTGCCCGGGGAGCACACCCCGGCTCAAAAAGAACAGAGAAGGCTACTCTCAAAACCTCCGATGTCTTGCTGGCAGTGTTAGGATGTGCAAGAACATGGACAGGAAGACTCCATAACAACTTCCCCCACCGAAGACGGAGAATGTCTGCCTAATATGAGTTGATACCCAGTAATGGAAATGGGACATGTACGCATCCCACAGTTAATGACTATGCGCGGCTTTATTACACAAAATGGGGCTGCCACTGTGGATCACCAAGCAGGCAGGGCCCCAGACCCCAATCCTCGAAAGGGTCCACCAAAGGCTACTGACGATGACACCGCGTATCGGGGACTTAGGATTAAACAGAATAGAGCTACCGGCCAAACCAAAAATAACACAATGGAACAGTGACGGTGTAATGAAAAAAAAACTTCCTCCATAAAGAAAAGATAGATGTTCTGTGCATCCAGGAAACTCACTTGAACGAAAGCTGCAGATTCTCTGTCAGAGGCTTTGAATGTTTCTGACAAGACAGACTAGGCCACAAAGGTGGGATCATCACTATGGTAAGAAACAATATCCCCACTACAGAAATCGCATGGAACCTAGAGGATTCTGAACATCGTACCAACATACAAGACTTACAATTAATGGCAGAGAAAACTACAGAGTCCGCTGGGAGGACAACATTAGACAATCTTTGATGGACCGAGGACTAGAATGGAACCAGGCCAGAAAGAAGACAGATGATAGAATGGTCTGGCGCTCTCTCTTCCAAACCTCTACACCTCACGGTAGAAGGGGAACGACTAAGTAAGTAAGAAAACTACAGCGGTTATGAACACCAGCGGTATGGAGGTCAAGCCACAAAAGTGGTCCTTGTTCAGCGGTCAGCAAAGCGGAATAATAGGATCAAGATGGGTCAGGTTAATATTAATATTCAAGGCCACAAAATCCATTCATACAGACGAGGGTGTTCCTACAGATACCTAGGACATGACATTACAATTGATAACACAAGAGATCAGTCCCAAGCGAACAGCTAGATATTAGAATTTAGGTCAAACTTAACAAAATTAAGCTGTGACCTTTTCCAACCTCAGCAAGGCAGTCATTAATTAACCCGATGTGTTTCAGTCCTCTCATGTTTTATTTTTCTAACATACACTTCTCAGAAAAACAGTTTAAAGAAATTTAAGATGAAATTGTACAAAACTTTAGAACATGGGTAGCGCTAAATGAATCATCCACAAGGAGCAATGTGGCGCTGGCTATTGCACGCCACATTGCAAAGGTTTTTTTTTAGTCTCATATGATGCTGGTTTATTCTTTTAAATCAAATGTGAACATTTCTTAAATGAAGCCAGCATTGACTTTTTGATTTAATTTTTTTAATGAGTTTAAACCAAAGCTTTCTTTAAATAAGTGTTATAAAACGTCACTGCAATAGATCAATCTACAAGGTCAATGTCTTTTTATATTGTATTTTCAGGAGAGGTGTACAAAATGTTGTGTTTATGATCCAGTGTTTTCTAGTCGAGAAAAGTTGGTCCTTGAAATGTATAACTGTCATGTTATCGCAGAAAATGAGGTAAATATTGGCCTTAACCCCTTAAAGCCCAATGTCCCATATATGAATCATCACGTATGACGGAGTCTTCAAATGTGCAATAAAATCGGAGTTAACTCTTAAAAGGATGTAGTGGTATTCCCTAGTCTGACGCAGCAAATTTTCTGTCAGTATGAGATTTCACATTGTGTTAAAGTTGTAGAGTTGGTTCATTCCATGTTTTTTTTTTTAAAGTATGATAATGTTACATTTAGTTGGCGTAGCTGGCGAGTCCTTTTCGGGACAAGTCCGTTTCAGGGCTTTATGCTAGCAGATGGATAATGCTAATGCTTTTCAGGACTTTTATCAACTCTGGATGGGCTAGCAATCTGTTTTTATTGCTTAAGAGTTCACTACAACCAGTGTTCGCAGGAAGTACGGCAGCGTTTTCGTTAGCTGGCATGTCCCTCTTCAGGGCTTCAAGCTAGCCGATGGATAATGTTAGTCCTTTTCGGGACCTAGTATCTATCAATGCTGATTGGGCTAGCAGTCCTGTTCAGGGCTATTTCATGCTAGCTGATAGATGCTAGTAGTCCTTTTCAGGGCTTAGAGTTTATCAACACACCGCTTCAGTTAACAGAGTTCACTTATTTTTGAATGGCAAATTGCTCTCTGATACAGCCAAATGACTTAAGTCTAGGTTGAAAGGATTTGGCCTTGCCACAAGAAGGCAAAACCCGCAAACAAAAAAATATAATTGTAAAGGAAGTTGAATGAGGATTCGTAAAATATAAAATTCTTACATGAAACAAAAAATAACTAATATCAGATAAACAGCCCCAAAAACTGATCTTCCTTTTCGAGTGCCTGGGAAAATCAGCTCTAAATACTGACCTCTCATCCTTGGAGAGCTCATTTCTCTTGTGTTGTGTATGGGTCTTTTCATAAGTAACTGGATGCACTCTAGGTTTATAAAACAGGTCACATTCAAAGACTGGCATTGTCTTAAAAGCTTGGTCAGAGTAAAAACGTTGTTGTCCCCTATAACAATTGTAGGGCCTTATGGGGCTAATATTATTTTCACTTTCAACCTGATTGTGAGTGGCAGGGTTGTTAGAGCACTTGCTTCTTGATTCAGAGGGATCTGGTTCCAGACCAGGTCATTTCACTTTGGTCTTCCCAGCTGTAAACATGGGTTCTTGACTCTGCTTTTAGTTAGGGAAGGCAGAAACCATATCACTCAGCCGTATAAAGCTTAAACCTAAAATAAGTGAAGTGTTTAACATTTCACTCCTTGTCGGCAGTTTTCTGCTCTAGGGCAACTTTTATTTTTTTTTAAGCTGATAAAACTGAGACCTAGCATAAGTGAAGTCTCTACCACTTAACTCCTATGGCACTTTCTGCTCTGGGACTGCTATTACTTTTTTTTCTAAGCTGAACGTAAATTGATATAATCTTAAGTCAGTAAAATTTTGATTGCGTGGAATTACAACATAAGTGTGGCATCAAGGCAAATTGATAACTTGTCAGCATATCTCCTTTGGTCCTTGGCTTGTGACTGGTGAAGCAATTGGTTACCATCGAACATGGAGGGGTCTTGTAGGGCAGCAATCAACACTGGTTCAAGCTTTGCATCCCTGTATCCACAGTTCTCTACCAAGTTGCTTCTGGTCTGCCTATCTTTTGGTTTCCTTCTGGGGTCCATAGCATGGCAGTTCTTGTGATGGTGTCAGAGTCTCTTCTGAGAATGTGACCAACCCAGCTCCAGCATCTGTCCACATAGATGATGTTCTTATCTTCTTGATGGCTCCAAGTTAGCAAACATAACATTAGAAGAATTTTCATTAGGCAGGCTGTATGGAAAGATGACAGTTTGGACATTTCATTGTCTCTCCAGCATTCTGCATTGTACAGAAGTATGTCACCATATCTGGTCCTGATTTAACCAAAAAAAAACTTTAATTTAATTTAGTAAAAATATTCAGAGTTTGAGGTTTTATATTTTATGGAACTTTAGTCTCTGGTTTTGATTATTATAGTTAACATGTGCAGAAATGATACTTAGATATAGTTAAAATGTATTGTAAATACTAACCTAAATTGAAAATTAAGTGTAATACTGAAAATTGAACCCCCAATTTTCTCAAAATTTGGGTAAAACGAGAACACCAGCGCAATATTAAGATAACAACAAACACCATCGAAATGATAATGGAAAGAAAAAAAACAAGATTTAAACAGAAGCAGAATTTAGTATCACAGCCATGCTGTCTTGAAGCATACATAACTGTTTGCCAGATTTTCATGTTTTTTTTTACTAAAACGGGTCTTTCATCATCATTTTCCTTTGCGATCCTTACGGAGCATGTACCAGCCACTGCAGCTGATCCCCTTACAGGAAGCCTGCACCAAGCTGTCACATGCTTTTGCAGCGGTAGTTCCTGTGGCAATTTGTTCTACACAATGAGGTTGCCGGCCTCATATTAGTTGCCTTGTACAACATGCATGAGGGTGTGCTAGTCATATTCTATATTTGTCTCTTCAGAGACTGCCAGAGGGTCATTGAAGTATCATAAATTTGATACCATTATCTTAGTATCCTAGAATGGTGGCATGTTTGTCTATCCATGCTTCATATTTAAGATTAATTTCTTATTAACTGAAATTTTTTAAAGTGAACAAAACATGTTTCTGTGGGGAGTTCTGCTGGGAGTAATCTGTGATGTGAATATATATGCTTACATCCCTTTGGTAATGTTCAGTCTCATTATATCTAGTAGTTAGATCCCACAAATCTGCTTCATCTGGTGAGCTTGACTAAATGATGATTGAATTTAGTTCTTTGTTTCACTTGCAACATAAAGCATCATGGGAAGATTACATTAACATATTTTCCACAGGAAGGAAAACGAGCGTGTTCTGTGCCTACAATTGCCTTCCTCCCTCACTGTGGAAAAGCCTTGTACAACAATCTACTGTGGAGAAACTTAACTACAAACAACGGTGAGGGTTTGTCTCGGCTCATCCTAATTGGAAACAGTTTTTCAAATATACTTGACAGGTAGGAATGTACATTTACCTTTATGTTTTTCTTTCTGACAGTTTTGAGTGATTATGATATAATTCTGGGTCACATAGCTTCCACTTCTATGACTGCTTTCAGTACTTCCTCAGACAGCATTAGAACCACCCCTTCACTGTGGTGTGTGCTGTTTTCCTCAAGTCCTGAGGAAGGCACTTTTTCTCCTGTGTTCAGTATCATCATTTCCACCTTGTTTTGCACAATCCCAGGATGTGAATTGTATAGTTCACCGTCCTTTTCAGGGCGAACGAGGAAGAAGAAGAAGAATTGTATAGTTTATATTTCTGCTGCCACCTGTGCAGATTTTCTTATGACCAATCCAGGTGCCAAATCTGGAGATTTTCTTAGATTCTAAGTTAGAATAAGAAAAAAGGGAGCCAGGCTCCTATTGGCTTTCTCTGTGCTATGTCATTCATCATCATCATCATTTGTGTTTGTCACAGATCATAGAGCCACCACTGTAGATGGTCTCCCTTGCAGGAAGCCTACACCAAGCAGTCACATGATCTTGTAGTGGGGGTTTCTATGGCAATATGTTTTACATGATGAGGTTGCCAGTCTCCAGCACAACCTGGTACTAGTCACTTTGTGCTGTGTCATTAGCCTCCTGAATGGAGAATCTTTTTCTTTGTGGAGAATCTTTTTCTTTGTGGAGAATCTTTTTCTTTGTGGAGAATCTTCTTCTGTGTGGAGAATCTTCTTCTGTGTGGAGAATCTTCTGTGTGGAGAATCTTCTTCTGTGTTGGATCTCCTACTTAAGTTATTTAAATTATTGGCTGACTTGTCCATATTGTTGCTGAAGTTTTTGTGGCTTCAAGTTTCGGGCGGGGGGGGGGGGGGGGGGGGGTGGTGGGGGTGTTAGCCTGCCCCATGCCCAACCTTCCTAAGTCTACATGTACAACATGCCTGGCAGATTACAGTATTACTGGGCCCTGGTAAAGGATGGGTGACACTAAGTTTAGCATTTACAGGTCTGTAGCTCCTTATCTGAACACCTGAAATTGAAATATTCTGAAACTCTAATGTTTCTTCACTCTACAGTCGCAATTTGGGCATTATCAGAAAATTGAATATTTCTGGTTTCTGAAATGTATAATTCCCCACATATTTAGGATACAATGATACGGATCTCTAGAAATATCACATCCTAAGGTCATGCTTGTTTATGTACCATATCAAGTATATCAGTCGTCATCCTTGCATATCACTGTCATGTTCTTGTATTCTTATATCTCACGGCTGTTTATGCCTTCTAAAAAGTTGCAACTTTAGTTGCGCACCCTTTCTCCTGACCCAGAAGCAATAAATCTTTTTAACTGGCAAACACAGTATTATTTACTTTGGCGGGAAATATCAGCTGACTTTGGCTTTAAAAAGCATGAAATTTAAACTAGTTTACACGCATTCCTGATAAGTGCAGGACTAACATAATTTTCTAGAAAAAAACTTCGTGCAAAATACTATCTCTATGTGGATTTTGTTTTATTATATCATTTTGCTTTGTAGCAGCCGTTACAAAATATCAACATTTGAGGAAAATATTACCGGGGGTGACGCTTTTACTAATTAAATATCTTAAAATCAATGGGGGCCCAGACAGTTTAAAGTTATAAAAAAATGTTGAGAAGAAATTAAAGATTCTCTCTACTTAATTTCATCTTAGCAGCCCGCAGCGTTAATTTAGGGTAGTCAGTTTCAAAAGTCAAGGATAACAAAAACAGAAGCAGGAAGGGCAGAAAGAATATGGACAAGAGAGTTTATGCGTGAATGGGTGCATGTGGCAATGAAAGAGTTTGTGGGAGATGATGGACATGGGCTAGAGACACCATTGACAAATATTAATGATTTATGTGGTTTTATTTGTGGGCTCCTCAGCAACTACAAGAGGGAGGGTTTATTAACATGGTATAATAATTGTATACTAGAAGATGAATTATGGCTTAAAATTGGAAATGATCATGGAAAAGGAACTTTGAAAGTTACAATGCAGGTTAAGGTAGTGAATTTTGAGAAACCAAATTCTAAAGCCAACTAGAGTAAAAGCCGTCATATGACGGGCATTAAATTGAAAAGCACCAATACTCAAGGGCAGTTTTAATTATTCAGATACTTCTGGAAAAACAATGTTAGTTGTCAACATTCGATTGTCCATCAGAAAAGCAACTTAATTTTCTGTTGTTTTAATTTGTACTTTTATATTGTTGTGATTTCTTGATCAAGACAGTGCGACGTCCGTGAGAGAAAATTTACTCGCTCAAGAAAATTCCAACATGTTCAAAAGTTTGCCTGTGAGATTTGTTGATGGTTATTGCAAAAGCTGGAATGATTGGAAATTGGTGCCGCTTCAGGATGAATGGCAAATTAACATCGCTAGGGGCCAAGTCTCCTTTATTTGATTCTGATAAAACATCCGCAGTAAGGAAATTGCGATGACATTATAGAATAATCAGTCGTGTTCCATAGCACAATCCTTTTTTCAGATTCATTGCTGATCAGCATAACAGTGACCCCTTTGTTTTAATGGCAATGCATGAGGAGGCATACCTGATGGAGTTTGCGAATGAAGAAGCTCAGCCAGATAGTTCATAACATCACTGAAATCTTCAGATACTATGTGATCAGAACTGTAATAGATCTTTAACTCACCCGGAAGTTGTGTTATGATTTCTCTATTCAGATCTAAAGCCTCCTTATTCTTGGTGCACAAAATGACTCGGTGGAGGAAATAAACGTCCGTAGACATTAAGTGTGGGTATTTATCTCTAAACACTTGTATACCAAGATCCACATGTAAACAGTTTTGCTGCAAATTTCTCTTCATCATATATAATTCACTTGACAGTGAGAATAGATATAAACATTTTCTTCCATTTTTTTAATTCCCGTATTAAAAACCAAAATATTTGTTTTACATCCTTGTTAAACAAATTCTGAACATGCACACCGTTCACATGGCGCATGCACACCAACCTTTGCGTACTTTTCTTTGGTGAGTGTTACTATGTTTTGAAAGCTCAGATGGAGTCATTAAAAGATTTAGAGTGGGAAGGGAAAAAAGTGATTGTGTTTTTAATTGGGGAAAATGACATTTTGATGAACATTTATGGTTTGTCCGGAGCTCACGGAATATATCCATGTCTTTGGTGTCTCCAGCCAAATAAGATGGTTAAGACATCAGTCCAACACAAAACTTTTAAAGAAAGAAGTCTGGCCATGTTGATGAAAAATTACAAGAGATTTATGAAATTAGGAAAAGGAAATAAAAACAAGTGGCACGTGACCCCAAATCTTTACATAAAAAACGTTAGATATTAAAATTGAAAATGTGGCTCCTCCTTACCTTTATATTTTATTAGGCATTGTTTTAAAACACCACAGACTTCTAGAACATGCAGTTTATAAAATAGACGCTTATATCTTTGAGATTTGCCAGATATACACACCAACACTAGTACTGTAAAAATTTTAGAGATTTGTTAGCAGCTGGAACAATGCAGAAGAATTAGAAACCAAAATTGTATTTTTTTCAGATATGTATTTGCGAAGATGAGGAGGAGAAAGTTAGTTTTGAAGTTTAACAAATGCTCAAAATAGAATGATCCAGCTTTAGTTTGTGGGTCTGTGTGCTGGTCCAGTTTGTTCACACTTGGACAAAGTACTAGCCAAACACAAAATCATATCACAGTTTTATCTTAGCAGATCATTTATAGGGAATCCACCATAAATATATAACATCAAAAGTTCATAAAGATCTCACAAAAGCAATCATTAGACAAGCATTAATGATTACAGGCAATAAAGTTGTAACGGACATAGCTTTTATTGCTAGAGAACAGTTTAACTCACTCATTGAAGCTTTTGAGAAATTACACAACAACATTTCACACAGCAAATCTTTATGTCAAGAATCTACCTCATTAATACAAGCATCAATACAGACATACATGATTTTGTTCAGAAAGGTCTTCCCCAGTAAGACAAGTCCTAAACAGCATATATTAGAAAAACACTGCACAATCTGGATCAGAACTCATGGCTATGGAATGTACATGCGAAGAGAACAAGGTGGAGAATTTGTACATTCACCGGTATCTAAGATTGAAAGACGAGCATGCAGTATTAAAAATTAAAGTTCGTAGTTTAAATTTATAATGGAAACACATTTGCTGCAAATTTCTCCATCTGTCAATGTAGAAATTCCCCACAGGAAAAAATGAAAATGTGAATGATATATGAGAGAAATTTTGCAAGATACTACACATCGTGTTTGTGTGTATAATATTGTGAATGGTAATAGTCAGATCTCTGATACTTTGTGTGTATACATATAATAAATTATATCATTATATTGTATTAACACAATATTTCCACATTTTTATTTACAATGTAAGTGTTTTTTCTTTTTTTAATTCTCATTTTCAATTTATGCTCACACACTTTGTATAGTACAAGTAATAAAAATGTAACCATGATTGGTTTACCTGTCAATTTATGTTTTGGTAATTGATGTTTCACTTCTAGTTGGTTGCTCATTCTTAATGTTTCAGCCCGATACAGAATTGAAGATTTATAACACTTGGTGACACTCGTGCTTAATTTCTTTGTTACTCATATTTGTTTAAACAGAAGAATGGGCAGTTTATCATGGAAAGAGATGAAAACAAATAAAGAAGTCCTAAGGAAGCTAGGAATGACAAGAGAAATAATGGAGATCAAAATTAGACAGCGAAAATATTTTTGTCTTGTAAAAATACATAACACTGCTTAACACCATAATAAAAGAAAGATTTGAAGGCAAAGTGCTATAAGTTGGAAGATAACATCAAGAGATAGACAGACACTTAAAACCATAATAAAAGAAAGATTTGAAGGCAAAGTTCTATAAGTGGGAAGATAACATCAAGAGATAGACGGAAAAGAGTTTATCAGAGTGTATCATCAAGACAAGAGACAGAAGATGTTGGCAATCCATTGCAGCCGACCTTCGATGTGAAGATGGCACCTGATCTGATCTGACTTGTTTCATGTTTTTGAGTGTATATTTTGGTCATTCACAGCACACATACATACATCCCTTGTTTTTAAAATGTAATTGCAGGACTCCAAAGAGAGTGCTCAATAAAACAGGAAATTACATCATGAAGGTAGGCAGTCAATGGTTGTTGTCATCATTGTAACCCTTCAGCCCCCCTGGGGAGCCAAGTCTTCCTGTACTGGGGGCCATATATTCAATGTGTTTCCATGTCTTCTATATCCCTGTCATAAGATCACATGGTTCTAGTTGAGCAGTAATACCTTCATATCTGCTGCAGACGTCAGTCAAAAGTTAAAGAATGATGTCACTTCAGAAAGAAAGGGGGGCATGAATAATTTATGCATGTATATAAAAACACAGTGGGATAAACGGAACCCAGTAATGTGTCTATACTTGAGCCCCAGGCTTAACTCTGGTGTTAAGCTGCATGCAGAAAGATCTCAAATGAACATATGACTGGCAGGGGGAGCTGGGAAGTGACTACACAGGACATGGCTATTCCTTTGAAGATCCCAGCACCAGACCAGAGCTCAGAAATGTTAGCCCTACATTTTTGGAGAGCCCTCCTGGATGGCTGTCTTCTTCTTTGATCCATAACCGCCAACCGTCAAAGCAGTCAGCGGCCATCACGCCTAGTGGCGTCCTGTAAGGCAGCAACAAATTGATTCCACCTTGCTTGGTTGGCGGCCATCCTTCGTACAGTGCCCCAACTCTGGTTCATTCTTTGCATCTCGGCTTCCACAGTTCTCTGCCAAGATGTTTTTGGTCAGCCTCTCTTTCGCTTTCCCTCGGGGGTCCATAGCATAGCTGTTCTTGTGATGGTATCGGGGTCCCTTCTGAGGACATGGCCAACCCAACTCCAGCGTCTGCCAGCTATGATGGTGTGCATGTCCTCCTGGTTACTCCGAATAAGTAGTTCTTGGTTGCTGATGGTGTTTGGCCAAAAGATTCGGAGAATTTTCCTTAGGCAGATTATGTGGAAGGAGGACAGTTTTGACATTTCCTTCTCTGTTACTCTCCAACATTCCGCACCATAGAGAAGCACAGAAAGTACACAGCTCTCATACAGTCTTAACCTTTAGCACGCTGCATTCTTTTCCAAAAAATTTGTCCTGCAGCTGCATTCTTTTTCACAAAACCCCATTTTTTATAGTGGATGACTTGTAAATTCTATATTTTTTTTGTTTTTTGGCCAATTGCTCTAATTTTTGGACTGTATAGAGATAAATGGATGACGTCACTGATGACGTCATTTTGTTGATGTGATAGGAGAAGAAGACTGGTGGAAAAAAAAAAAATTCGAAAAAAAAGGCCATTTCTGGTGCAGCACTGTGGTGCAATCTGCCTTAAAATTGAGCAGAGTGTGATAACGCTCAAAGCAGGGATATGGACAGAGAGGTATTACACACCTACGGCACACGAATTGGGTCTGGTGGCGCTTCTTGCCTGTGTCCCTACTGGAACACACAACGCAGTCTGGCCTGGAAGGCTTGCCGGTAGCGAGACGTTTAGGGTTAGGAGTCAAGTAGTGCTCCCCCATAACCAATCTTGCTGGTGCAATGTCAGATAACCTTCCTCTGCGGGTTGTGACCCTAGACTGGTAACCATCAAGAAGCCCATGAGCAATCCGCAGACGGAATGTTTCCGCCTTGATACGAGACGGATGCTTGGCCCTCCACAGGACAAGCGAATTGACAAAGCAAACTTCCAACAGGTAGAAGAATATTTTCTTCCACCATTTGCTGCTCCTGTGTAGAACCATGTAGTATGTCAACTGTTTGTCCACACGATCAATACCTCCCATGTGACAGGAATAGGCTTGGATAGCGCATGGCTTGTCCACGATCCGAACATTGCCAGCATGATGTTTGGATCTAACCTCCTTCCTGAAGGTCTGCGCATCGTGTGCAGTTGTCATTAGATTCACTGGCCTCTTGTCAAACCATGACATATAGAGGATATTGCCTTCTCTAACAGTCATGGGAGGGTCACCAGCTTTGGGTTTCGCCAACTTCAGTTGTGGGGGGACCCCTCGGCGGTTCGTCCGCAGTGTGCCGCAAGCCCCTTTCTGATTATCCCCAAGCTCCATGAACAGGGCAGGCGAAGAGAAAAAGTTGTCCATGTACACAACATTGCCATGCCCATACAGGGGAGCAACAAGGGAGGTGACAACGCGGTGAGCAACCCCTCTAGTAGGGTCCACATTGTCTTCCTTCCCAAGGTAGAGCTGCCAATTCCAGAGGTAGCCTGTCTTGGAGTCAGCTAGGCCCCAGGCTTTCATACCCCACTTAGAGGGTTTGTTGGGCATGTACTGCATAAGGCTGGTCCTACCTTTGAAAGCTATCATACTTTCATCAACACTAAGCTCTTTGGATGGTATATAATGGCTTTGCCATAGAGGGAGAAGAGTGTCAACAAACGATTTGATTTTGAAGGCTTTGCTGTGGTCAGGGTGCCCTCGTGGTGCAGCAGTTGTATTGTCCACGAGGTGTAGAAAAGATAAGATAGACAGAAACCTGTCCCTGCTCATCACTTTCTTGAATCCTGGCATGTCAAGGAAACAGTCATTTGACCAATACAAATCAAATGACGATCTTTTCGTTACACCCATCAACAGAAGCAAAGCAAGAAATGCCCTCATCTCGTCATCACTGACATCGGTCCACAACTTCAAACGGGATGAAGCACTCGCCTCTTGCCCTTTCTGGTCAAAAACCTGAATGGCATAACGATTAGTTTCCGTAACTAATGTGTTCACAACATCATCTGTGATGAACAAACGGAATACATCTACCTCAGAGATGTCATCGTCAACGCCCACAGGTCCCACAACTTGGTCGAAGTTGCGGAGCCAGTCGTGGTTGTAGCCAGAAAGTGCTCTAACAACATTGACTTCTTCAAAATCATCATCAACACTTGACACATCACTATCTTCCCCTTCAACATCACCCACATTCGGAGTAAATACCGGCAGACCAGCACTAGTAAACCCAAGAAACTCCTCATCATCGGAATCAGAATCCATGAAAATTTCAGATAAAATGGCAGCTGGATCCATGCCGATTGATTTCGATTTGAAAATTGCACAGAAAATGTACGCTATCACACCCGTTACAACTAAGAGTCAGAAAAGGAAGTTAATCTTCTTTCACAGAAGATTCAATTTTTGCATCCGGGGTTCAGATCATGTGCACACACATTATAAATCAGTTTCCCGATGACAGCCGCAAGGCGCCACATTGCGCCTCCAGCATGGAGAACATAGGTTACGTTCGGCGCAATGTGGCGCCCGCAGCGTGCTAAAGGATAATTTGGTGTTTGTGCAGTAGAACAGTAAATGAGAATGGAGACAAGTTAATAAGCTTCTGGATGGCAGTAAATGCTCACTATTTCTCCTCCCCCCCCCCTTTTTTTTTTGAGCTTGAAATCAGATGTAAGGATCCTTTAAATGCATGCAAAGCCAGAATAGAATACCTGGTCAAGAAACTGGAGCTTGTGACTTCAATTTAACCAGCTTTGGAATGGCAGAAAAGCTGCAGGAAAAGCCTAGATCTACAGAATGTAGATAATACCAAGGATTCTTAAACTTGGCATTGGCTGTGAAAGAGCAACAAGCTTAGCAGTTCTAGTTAAACAACATCATCCAGAGAATTTGTCTTCTGTTTGGGGTATGAATAATTTATTCATGTGTATAAAAACTCAACGGGGTAAATGGTAATGGGTAACAGAGATGCCTTTCAGAAAGCAAACAGTTTACGTTTTGGAACAGAACCTGACAAGTACGACACCTAGGGCAAATGCAAACCTTAGTACCACAATGTGAAGGGCTAGTGCTCATGAAGCACATGTGAACAAGAAATTCTTATCCCATAAGATACACCACCAAAGGGACATCTTGAAACAGGTCACACAGTCAGAGCAGAAAAAGTGATAAAACAAAATTCTTTGTAAGTGCCAAACAATGAAAATGGAATGTTAAGACAAGTTTGAGTCTGTCAGATCTTGGAGCAGGTTAAGATAGGTATAAATGTCAAACCATTTAAGCCTTTGCAAGCACCCATTTTTTTAGCATCTGTAACTTCTTGGATTGTCAATTTGTTGTTCTCCATGTTCCAGAGCCGGTCAGTAAGATTACCTTAACTTTTGAGTTGTAGATTCTTATTTTTGTGTTTCTTTAGATTTCAGTTTATTTTCAATTGCAATGAAAGTTACTCTTGCTTTTTGTATTCTTACTTTGATATGATTTTCTGTTCATCCAACACTTCAGGGATTAAGTATCCACACCAGAGTGGCCCAACAGCACAATTCCCACTGTGGTGGAACATGTTGAGAACCCAGTATGGCATACTAAGCTTGGGGGAGTCCCCAGAATTAACTACATTTTTACATAGTTGACTGCATGCAGGATGATCTCACCATGAATATATGACAGGTGAGCGCAAGTGGAAAGTGGCTCTGTGCAGGACATGAGGAGTCCTTGGAAGATTTTAGTACCAGAGCACAGCAAATATTAGCCCTGGATATTTGGAGAGCCCCCATAGATGGAGGGGAATGCACATTAGGCCACCCCCTTCATTTTTTGCTTGAAACCAGATGTGAGGATCCTTTAAATGCTTGCCAAGCCAGGATAGAATACCAGATTAAGAAACTGGAGCTCATGACTTCAACGCATTTCAGAATGCTACAGGAAAAACTTAGATCAACAGTGAGGATAATGCCAAGGATTCTTCAACTTGGCATTGGCCACAACAGAGTGACAAGCTCAGCAGGGATAGTGAAACAAAAACATCCATTAGTCCTTTTTCTTCTTTCAGCTTTAAACCATAGAAACCATTCTCTTCTATGTATAAATTATGTGCAATAATAATTACAGCTGCTGATGTAAAAATTATCTGTTTCAGCTAAGTCCTTACGTGACTGAAGTTCATCTGGCCAACACCTTCACCCACAAGGATGTGTTCAACGACTTGTCCATCCATTATTTTCCAAGGTCACAGCTCATAGCTGCCCTTCAGTGCCTAGGACAGAACTTAGAGGAGCCTGTGTATGAAGATGATGAGGCTGAATTTATTAGTAAATAAAATAATTTAATATTGTTGGTGGACGTTTTTGTTCCTTATTGTCTCTAAGGATAGGTCGCAGGCACAGTGCCCAACCCTCCTTAGTCAGCATCTGTAACATGCCTGGCAGGCTACAGTGTTGCTGTTATTTGATCCTGTTTCAGGCCCTGGAGAAGAACAATGCAAGTTTTGAAATCTCCAGAGCAAGAGTGGTTGAGGGAAACCCAAGAACAGATGGAGAAGAGATATGGCGACACGACATAAAAGACATGGAATGACTTTAAACAGATGGCACAGGGCAGGAAGCTTTGGCATAAGTTTGTTGAAGGCCTATGTTCCTGGGGGGGGGGGGGGGGGGCTGAAGGGTTTTAACAGATGTGTGAAAAATTGTGCATGCTTTAACACTTTAATCCCCTTTTTGACAATAGCTGAAATTCTAGGAAATGCATTATGTGCCATCTTTGACAGCTGCAGAACTGTAAGAGAATCATTTTAAGGTGAGGCTTTTCTGCAAATTAACACTGGCATTTTACATTCTGGACTTTTGTTTATAGATGACCAGGCTGCACTCATTACTAATCTGATTCAAATTGATTGAACGTGTTTTTTTGCATCAGAATGTAATATGCAACCAGTGCTCATAAGAACTAGCAGCTTCAGTGCTCATGTGAAATAGCTATTTCAGTGCTCAAGTGAACTAGCAACTTCAGTACTCACACTAGCAACCTTAGTGATCCTGTGAACTAGCTATTTCAGCACTCAAGGGAACTAGCAAGCTTGGCGCTCAAATTAATTAGCAGCCTTGGTGCTCAAATGAAGTAGCAATTTCAGTGCTCATGCGAACTAGCAATTTCAGTGCTCATGCAAACTAGCAATTTCAGTGCTCATATATACGTGACCTCGTGCTGCACCCGAAACACCGGCTTGGCCTGATAGATAGTTATGTATAGGCTATAATTTAAAGCTAACAAATCCAAAACATTAAAATTTCAATTCTCCTGTTTAATCTCACTCAAACTAAAAAAAAACATTTTTGATTGACAACTGAGGTCAGCAATGGTCGCGGTGACCACTGCTGACCTCAGGTGTCAATCAAAAATGTTTTTTTAATTCAACAAATGCACTGAACATTTTATAAGAGAACTCGACATCGGAGTGACATATTCTAAAAACATAGGGAACGTCTTTAAAAATAGGGAACTGAATTTACATCATACCTATAAAAATCACGCACTCTGTGCAGCACACCTTGAGTGACTGTTTTTTTTTTAAAGAGTTTTACAGTGATTCTCAAACTTTTGGGAGTATAGTGCTAAAATCAAAGAGAAAGTAATGATTGACCTTTAAAATTTAATTCTAACTATAAACAGCGGACATCTGTCCATGGGAATTCTTGCAATAATGTAGTTAGGTTGATTAACTAAGATGTGAGAAGAGTCGGTAGACTCAGTAAAATGTGCTAAAATCAGCATTTGCTCTGTCAGCAAAAGATGACAAATTGTGAACTCTTGACACTTTCTCACAGATAGCCTGAAAACAGGTGCAAGAAGTCATCATCATTCCTTTTCGTTCCCTGTGGAACATAGGGCAGAAACAGTTGCTCTCCATCGATTTCTATTCTGGGCTGTCTTTTTCAGCTGTGCCCAAGACATTCCAATTTCCCTAGCCTCCTCTTCAACAGTTCTTCTCCAAGTTCTCTTTGGCCTGCCCACTCTTCTTTTCCCCTGTGGGTTCCAGTCAAGGGCAATTCTGGCTATGCTTGATTTTTCTCTTCTGAGTGTATGTCCTATCCATCCCCACTTTCTTACCTTAATTTCTGTTTATATTGGCTGTTGCTTGCATCTTTTCCTCAGCTCTATATTTGTTATTACATCTGGCCATCTTATATGGAGGATCGGTTGTAAACATCTATTTACAGATGTCTGTAGCTTTGAGGTGATACTCTTTGAGACATGCCATGTCTCTGAGCCATACAGCAAGACTGACTTCACATTTGAGTTAAAGATTCTAATTTTGTTCTCTGGATATAGCTGAGGAGTTTCATATTGGTCAAATGGCATTAAAAGCACATCTGGCTTTATTTATCTTTGAGCACACGTCACCAGCTGTTCCCCCTCCTTTGTCAGTGTTACTCCCCAGATATGTATAGCTTTCTACTTCTTCAATAATTTGATCACTGATCTTCATCGAGTCCATCTGCCTATTATTTATTCTCATTTCCTTTGTTTTATATACATTTATGTGTAGTCCTATCTTTGCTGCTTCTGTTACTAATCTATTTGTTTTCTCCTGCATATCTTGCTGTCTGTGTGATAGAAGGCACAAATCATCTGCAAAGTCTAGATCCTCCAGTTGTTTGTAAAATGTCCACTGTATTTCAGTTTTCTCTCCCTCTGTTGTCTGTCTCATAACCCAGCCTACGACCATGAGAAAAATTGTTGGTGATAGCAGACATCCCTGTCTGACCCCACTGTGTACTGTAAAGTTTTCCTTTGTGTACTACTTTACACGAGGCTTCCTGGTAGAAATCTTGGATGATTTTAATGAATTTCTATGGGATTCCATAATGTCTCAGGATCTTCCATATCACACTACGGTCTATACTGTCGAAAGCTTTTTCGAAGTCCACAAAATTTATATACAGGGGGGTCTGCCACTCATTTGATTGTTCTATGATGATTCTAAGTGTTGCTATTTGGTCTGTGCATGATCTTCCTGCACGAAATCCTGCCTGTTCCTCTCTGAGTTTGTCATCCACCACCTTCTTAATACGGTCAAACAAAGGTCTGGTCAAAATTTTTCCAGCCACGGCTAGTAGTGTTACACCCCTCTAGTTGCTACATACAGTCAGGTTTCCTTTCTTTGGCAGCTTGATAATGTGACCTTCCTTACAGCTCTTTGGGATGGCCTTTTTTTCCCAGATTTTCTTGAAGAGCTGGTGTAGCAACTCTGTAGTGTATGGTATATCTGCCTTCAGGACTTCTGGTGGTATTCCATCTGGTCCTGTGGCCTTCCCATTTTTCAGCTGTTTTATTGCCCAAGAGATCTCTTGTTTAGTGGGTGGGTTCATGTTGCACTATAGTGGCTCTTCTGCTGGTTCTATGATGGGTTGCTGTACTGGTTGATTTCAGTTTAGGATTTCCTTAAAATATTCAGCCCATCTGGCCCTTTGGTTCTCTTCATTGCTAATGTTTTGTCCATCTCTGCTCTTCACTGTTGTATTGTGGTTTAGCTGTTTCTTAGATAAAGTTGTAGTAATATTATATACTGTAACCGGAATGATGATCACATTAGTAGTTTAGTAATTATCCTTTAAATAATTTCAGTACGCAAGTTATTGATGACGTAAATTTTCACATAGCCTCTTATCGACATTTTAAAATAAAGACTTCTAGACAGTTACAGGAAATGATACGAGACCTGAAAACCTCTAAACAGAATTAATAATACCCTCGAATAAAAGCTTATACCATTCGCTATCATAGAAACTTGTGTAGAAACTTGTGACGTAAATATGACATCGACAAAACTAGTGGAATATCCGTATTGACTGAAATCAAAGTAACTTCCCCCAAAACAGTCTTTGGAACCAGTTTGTATATATAGGCGCCCCAAAACCCTTAGCAAAAGAGAGCCAAACAAGAGTCTAAAAGAAGAGTAAAAGAAGAGTAAAAGCCAGGAGCCAAAGCCAGGTCATTCTGGATAGTCCAAGAGCCTTAGGTTCCTAGCAGATTTGCTGACCGCCACTTTATATTGGCAAGAGAATAATGGCTAACCTGACCCCTAGCCCTATGACAACATATACTTCAGGTTGGTAAAAGGTCTCGACTTAGACTTACGCATAGTAGACAGGATGAAATAGATATACATAAGCTCATCAAATGCCCTAATGGATTTTATGAGATGATTTCGTATGAGGAAACGAATGTTACTGAATTGAGAATAGGATCATCTTGTAATTTACCGCCATACATCTGAAAGAAGCTATAATAAACTTTTCATATACAACGTCGGACTTTGCTTAAACTGCTGTTGGAAGTTGTTGAGTTTGACTTGTACATTGTTTAGGAACTCTATAAGGAAAAAAATGGACCGTACTGCCTTTTATATTACATTGTGATTACTTCCAACTATCAAAATCTGAATATGAACCTGGATCCCGTACCCTTTGATCAAGTTAAACAATACCTCTGGAGGATCATCCAGTTAACTCAAAACTTGACACAGCAACCTATAAATATATTGATACCGCCAACTTAAATATATTTATGCTGTGAACTCGAACTTGTCAATTATAGGTTATGTAACTAAAAAGATAGAATACCGTCGGAATGCTTCCTTTGCTGTCCTTTAATTCCTTCAACGGAGAATAGCTCCTTAATTAACTGGTCACAATTAATACATTGGCACAATACCTGCTTCTTAGTTGGTGTGCCAATGTAACACGCATTTCTCGCTATAACATATATACCTATCGAGCTATTCTGACCTGCTTTAATAATTTTCCGACGGATTATTCATTTATATAGAAGAATGTTAAATTAAATGAAATAGAACCCCAAACCAGTTTTACCCCTAAAATACTACCTATGTGAATACGGGCACATAGTGTAATTTATTATGGTGCCTTAGGACCAGGATTTTGAATTGGAAGAAAAGGCAAGAAAAGAAACAACAACAAGAATCATTTTTTCTCACCTAAATCAGAACATGGAGAATTATGCAGATGAAATACTGAGACAACAAAATCAACAGGCTATGCAAATGCAACAAGCACAAATGGCTCCACAACAAGTACCGCTTCCGCCAGAGCAAGGAGATATAAATTTGATGGTGTTACAAAACATGACGGACACGTTACAACATGTAGATCAACATGCTAAATTTAGAACCATTAAAAACTTCATAACTCCGTTTAGTGGTGACCCCATGAAATTCCGACAATGGATAGTGGATATGGATAAGTTTGCTTACCTTATTGACGCCACAACAGATTTGGAAAAAAAGAAAATAGTGTTTTTATCATTGGAAGGATTGATAACTGATTTTGTGAGAAGAAGAGCGAAGGCCTACCCAAGTGAAACCTTTGAGGAATTGAAAAGAGTGCTAGTGTCACGATATTCTAACATAACGGACGCCGAGCACGCTTGGACACTTTTGAGAATGATAAGGCAAGAGAAAATGGAATCGGTGCAGATGTATGGCGACCGACTCTTAAACTTAGCTGAAGATGCTTTCGTGGGAGGTAGCATACCAACAACCGAGCTCGAGAAACACTTAGTGGGAATTTTTGTCGATGGCCTCTATTCAGATTCTCTGAAAATGCACATGTTAAGAAAAGATCCTCAGTCAATTACACTGGCCATCCAGATAGCAGTTAATGAGGAAAATGTCAAAAAAAGATTTCAGCAGAGGATTGGAAGATTGCCATTGCTAAACCATGAATGCCAGCATCCTCAACCTGAACCATTCTACCAACGTACGCAAAATGAACCGCTATTTCAGCATCAACAATATGAACCATCGCCTCATCAACCTATGAAAGTAGACCATGCTAGACCTCGTTGGAATCGAAATCAAGAATATCACAGAAGATCAAATAACACACACAGAGAACTAAGACACTCCTTACCACAACCAAATGAAAGAGAGCATAAGATACACCATATAGAACCCTTGATGCAACCACCAACCTGCTACAACTGTGGATCCGTGGGTCATGGTTCAATGACATGTAGAAAACCCCAGTACCAATCTATGAGTTCGAGAAACCACTACCTACCCCAAAACAATTACAACGGTGAATATCAACGCCAAGTCCACTATCCAGAAAACTACCCAAGAAGACCCCAACAAAATAGAAACAACTTTTCCCAAGCAACAAGAAGGTCGGGAAACGGGACGGCTCCACATTAGCAGAGATCGGATGTGACGGCCGAAAAAAAGAGATCTCTAAATGAAAAAATGAAAGACAGAAACGAACAAGCAAATCTCAACATTTGTCCAGACCCCAGTTCATGTATAATAGAAATAGGAAAACAACAATTTAGAGCGTTAATAGACACAGGAGCAACTGTAAGTCTTATCCGGGAGAAGCTGTATTATCAAATTCAACACATGGCAAATTTTTCCAGAAGAACAGTACAAATGAAATCAGTAACAGTTCAAGCACTAAAAGCAGTGGGAACGGCTTATTTGACATTTAAAATGGGAAGAGAAATTCTACGCCATAAATTCATTATAACGAGAGGATTATCAAGAAACTTCATAATAGGAAGAGACTTCCTCATCAAAAATAATGTGAGGATATACTTTGATTTAAAACAACTAAAAGTGAACAATACATATGTACCATTTCAGGACGATATCCATATCGCGACCCTGGTTCGAACTACGGCACCGGTTACTCTGAAACCGAATTCAGTAACTCTAACCAGAGCTAAAATAAAAAGATCTCCATACTTTGACATAGGACAGGCTGTATACATATCACAAATTGAAAATGAAAGAAATAGAGGAGATCTACACATAGAAGTACAAGATGGCATCGTGGAAATAAATATTCGAAGAGATTTTCCAATAATGGTACTAAATACGTCAGGTACAACCACCACTATTCCCAGAGGTACAGTAATAGCAAAGATCCAGACGGAAAGGGAAGATGTATTGACCAAACTATTCAAGGCCAAGAGCGGGGCGTCTATCCAAAATCCCAGATAAACAAATTAAGATCTTCATCCCATCCCCATCCTTACAAAACTCTAGATCCTATAGAGTCAACAAGAAGAAACATTCCAAATACAAGAGAGTCGAAAGAAAAAAATGTCTCTGGACCGAAGGAGCACAAATAACAGAAAGAAATATGTGAAACCTGACTCGCTATTCGCTGACGATTTGGATAGAGAAATCATACAAGGAAGGTATGAAAGAAAAAATAAGTACCATACTTCATGGAACAGAGAGAATATTGTGGGAACAGTTACATCTTATGCATACCCAAGAAACCGGACATATTCTAGGAATCGCCAGTTCTATGATAAATTGCCAAGAGACTCGAAGAGTAGGTACACCGACGAACAGACACAAAAAAGAGAATACCGCTTTTGTCCACCAGAAAGGATAATGACGAAAAAATTTCATTCAGATAGAACGAAAGAATTGCTAGCAACATTACAGACAACAGATGAACTAAAACCCAGACTTGAAAAATTCATAACGAAACATCAAGATGTATTTGCGTTATCTGACATAGAGTTAGAAAGGACTACGACCATTACCATGGAAATAGAAACTACAACTGAAGAACCCATAACCCTCAAACCGTACCACACCCCACTAAAGAATCGAGGGATAGTGGAGAAAGCCATTGGCGACATGCTAGCAGCTGGGATAATTGAACGATCCAGATCATCA
The DNA here is from genome assembly GCA_024509875.1 of Oreohelix idahoensis. Classification (NCBI taxonomy): domain Eukaryota; kingdom Metazoa; phylum Mollusca; class Gastropoda; order Stylommatophora; family Oreohelicidae; genus Oreohelix; species Oreohelix idahoensis. Next base: position 811,880 of record JAMPIV010009111.1, read on the forward strand.
TGGTCTTCACCCATTGTGATAGTAACAAAGAAAGACGGTAGCTCTCGCTTTTGCTGTGACTACAGAGCGTTAAATAAAATCACCAAAACGATATCCTACCCTCTACCTAGAATTGATGATATTTTAGCCACCTTGGGTAACTCAGACTGGTATACCTCACTAGATGCACGCTCCGTATTCTGGACAATACCATTGTCTGAAGATGCAAAGAAGAAATCTACTTTCTGTACACACATGGGATCATATAGTTGGAATGTATTACCTTTTGGACTGAAAAATAGCCCGGCTACTTACGTAAGTTTAATGGATGAAGTGTTGCAAGGACTGAACTCATTTGCATCAGCATATATAGATGATGTCTTGATCCACACAAAGGGAACAATGGAAGAACACCTGAAACATGTCGAGACTGTTTTCGACAGAATGAGATTGCACAAAGTAAAGCTGAAACTCAGCAAATGCCGTTTCCTACAGAAGGAAATAAAATATTTGGGCTTTATTGTCAACTCCAACGGAATCAGACCGGACAGTGAAAAGATTGAAGCTATCCAAAAGATCCCTCCACCTACCACAGTACGTCAATTAAGAGGATTTTTTGGGTGTTGTGCGTATTATCGAAAGCACATTATCAATTTTTCTAAAGTGGCTGAACCATTACTGAAACTAACCAGGAAGTATGCCAAATTCCGCTGGACTGAAGATTGCCAAAAAGCATTTGAGTACCTGAAGACAGCCTTAACCACCGTACCTTTTCTAGCCCATCCAGACTTGAACAAGCCCATGATTATATACACGGACGCATCAAACACAGCAGTAGGCGCGTGCCTTGTACAAGACAGATCACCAGACGAACCGCAAGTGATAAAAAATGTTCCAAACGAAAAACCGATAGCCTTCCTTTCCCACACATTAAGCCGAACACAGAGGAGATGGACTACGACAGAGAAGGAAGCCTATGCAATCCATTACGCCCTCCAGAAATTCGATTTTTATATCCGTGGAACCCAGGTTATCATCAGAACAGATCACCAACCACTTGTAAGCTGGCTAACTAAGACTGCAGAGCAACCCAAGAAACTCCAGACCTGGGCGATAAATCTCCAAAGTTACAATACAACCATTGAGTATATTCCTGGAAAATTGAATACGTTTGCTGATCTTTTGTCCCGAATTCCATATTCTGACACCAATGAACCAGACTCCCCACTCCTTGAATCTACATCGGACATCGACGATAACACAAAGGAAATTCATGCCATAGACTCTAAAAACTCAAGACAAAACGATGAAGAGGTGACAACACAAGAACCTGAACTACAACATGGAACCACATTTGATTTACCATCAGACAACCAAGGAACAGAAACGTTTGAACAGAATATCGACTTTAAGAAAGAACAATTGAAAGATGAAACATTAGTTAAGATCATTACACAGGTTCGTACAAATCCAAAAGAGAAGAAAGACTACATCATCCTTTCGGAAGATAATATCTTGTATCATATTGGCTCTAGAGACAATGGTACTCTACAAAAATGTATACCCAAATCGCTAGTTCCAAAAGTATTACAACAGTTTCATGACGAAAACGGGCATTTTGGAAGAGACAAGACTCTAGATGTGATCCTAAAACGTTATTACTGGCCCACGATGATTAAAGATATCATAGAGTATGTTGGGACATGTAGGGTTTGCAAGCTAAGAAATATGAGAACTATTCGAGCCCCTATCCAAGAAATGTCTTATCCGCACTACCCAATGGAATTTATTAGCACAACAAAAGCTCATGTGTCCCGGATGCGTCTTGACGACCACAGACCACTCACTGTCACGAAAAAACAAGCTGATAGACCCACGAGATTGTCTACCCTAGCGCAACCTCCCTCATCTTCCACTGATGATGAATTACCCAAATCAGATTCCTCCTCCCATGACTCCGATATCCCTTCACAAAATTTGGATACGTTCGTCAAACGTATTAGAGATAACAGAGATTCATCTTCTAGTGAAAACAATATCCCTCTGCAGGAGCTAAGACAACGCCTTATTCAACGTCAAGAGAGAGGTCATGCGTCTTCCAGTAAAGAGAATATACCTTTGCGAGAATTACGACAACGTCCTATACAACAGAAAGAGAGTTTTCCAGACGTTACAAAATTTCGCAATCCTGAACCTACCGATCGACATGATTATCAATCATCTCAAATGGCTCCATTGTATGATGAAGAAACACCAGATGATCTTTACCCAGACACAGATTCGATGACCAGTGCATCTAACTCTAACTCTACTTTGTGCGGTATGGACGAATCAAGAAGGACACCTGATAAACGGAAATACGAGCCTTCCTCTTCAGATTCCACCCCTCTAGCCAAACTACCGAGATTGCCGCAAGAGCACATTTTTATTAAACCTACGAAGCAAAGACGTCGTACAAATCCCCAACGCTTCTCACACGATGTCGACATGGTTAACGACGATACTTCACTCCCTACCCCTACGGTTAATAATTTACCAAATGTTTCACCTCGCATGGATAAATGCATGCTTTTGTCCCAAATGATGTTGTTATTAGCTAACAAGCTGTGACTGGAATTTCGAGGAAATGTTTCCACACTTCCTGCTCGTTGGACTTTACATAAACCTTTGCGTTGCTACGGAAACCTTATTACTTCGTGATTCAACTATATACGAGTTTGCAAAGGAAGTATCTGACTCTTCGTCGTCAATAAAAATCAAAATCACGATTTGTATAAAATGACATTTCTGAATTGATGAAGCCAAATTCGGTAGTACCTCTATTGACTTACCACAAATCCCTCGTCTGGATTTATATCAAGTGAGGATGTCCATTAGCGACCTTCACGTCTTCTCTTTACTCCACCAGACGCCAGAGAGCAAACCGCCCGTTCATTGGGATGCCCTAGCGTTTCTATTCCGGACTACAACCGAGTTTTCTATGCTAGATTCCCAGTACAAACACTATTGAGTCACCAACAGATTATATGACACGTTGTGAATAAGTCGTACCGGTTTTAATAGTACTTATTCCGCGGTACAAAATACATGTAAACAGATCAAACCCATAGTGTCTTGAACATTAGTATTCACACCTTAACGACTATACGTGACTTTACAGCGGGGTTGGACCAGGGATTGGCGGCTCCTGAGCCGACCCAGCTGCAATGGGTACCTCCGAAATCGGCGAGTATTTGCCTGAATGGCGAGGGACACCTGTCTCTGTACAAGTAAAAAGGGATACTCACGTAAAATCAATGTCAGGTTAGACATAGTAATAACCTGAGATTTCGCCTCGAGTATTAGCGGGCGTACGCAAAAAAAAAAAAAAAATGACACGATTGAATAGCTTATATGATTGGACATTTTCAAATTTTCCGTTTATAGTTCAAGATTTTTTTTTGACCAGTGTTATAGTTTTTCAATTCTTAAATTGCATTTGATCCTCCCAGCATCAGATGACACACATTAAGGATTTTCGCCGCATTGTGTTGAGTACCCTCATTTCCCCACATACGCGTTTCGATGATTAGTAATTTTGTTTGTTAAAATTTAAATTGTTGCGGACAATTTTGATGTTTGGATGTCTTCATATAGATTGACCGGTATGCATACATTCACCTTATATCGACCGTGCGTTTTCATGATATCCCCTATGTTCCCTCTTATGTACTATAAAGATGTATACCATTGTTTTACTAGATTCGCAAGTTTGTTGGGTTATTAGTTGATAGAACTAGGAAAGTGTCTCTCTTCGAGATACATTTCTGTAGCATGGGGACGTATATGTAACCGGAATGATGATCACATTAGTAGTTTAGTAATTATCCTTTAAATAATTTCAGTACGCAAGTTATTGATGACGTAAATTTTCACATAGCCTCTTATCGACATTTTAAAATAAAGACTTCTAGACAGTTACAGGAAATGATACGAGACCTGAAAACCTCTAAACAGAATTAATAATACCCTCGAATAAAAGCTTATACCATTCGCTATCATAGAAACTTGTGTAGAAACTTGTGACGTAAATATGACATCGACAAAACTAGTGGAATATCCGTATTGACTGAAATCAAAGTAACTTCCCCCAAAACAGTCTTTGGAACCAGTTTGTATATATAGGCGCCCCAAAACCCTTAGCAAAAGAGAGCCAAACAAGAGTCTAAAAGAAGAGTCAAAGAAGAGTAAAAGCCAGGAGCCAAAGCCAGGTCATTCTGGATAGTCCAAGAGCCTTAGGTTCCTAGCAGATTTGCTGACCGCCACTTTATATTGGCAAGAGAATAATGGCTAACCTGACCCCTAGCCCTATGACAACATATACTTCAGGTTGGTAAAAGGTCTCGACTTAGACTTACGCATAGTAGACAGGATGAAATAGATATACATAAGCTCATCAAATGCCCTAATGGATTTTATGAGATGATTTCGTATGAGGAAACGAATGTTACTGAATTGAGAATAGGATCATCTTGTAATTTACCACCATACATCTGAAAGAAGCTATAATAAACTTTTCATATACAACGTCGGACTTTGCTTAAACTGCTGTTGGAAGTTGTTGAGTTTGACTTGTACATTGTTTAGGAACTCTATACGGAAAAAATGGACCGTACTGCCTTTTATATTACATTGTGATTACTTCCAACTATCAAAATCTGAATACGAACCTGGATCCCGTACACTTTGATCAAGTTAAACAATACCTCTGGAGGATCATCCAGTTAACTCAAAACTTGACACAGCAACCTATAAATATATTGATACCGCCAACTTAAATATATTTATGCTGTGAACTCGAACTTGTCAATTATAGGTTATGTAACTAAAAAGATAGAATACCGTCGGAATGCTTCCTTTGCTGTCCTTTAATTCCTTCAACGGAGAATAGCTCCTTAATTAACTGGTCACAATTAATACATTGGCACAATACCTGCTTCTTAGTTGGTGTGCCAATGTAACACGCATTTCTCGCTATAACATATATACCTATCGAGCTATTCTGACCTGCTTTAATAATTTTCCGACGGATTATTCATTTATATAGAAGAATGTTAAATTAAATGAAATAGAACCCCAAACCAGTTTTACCCCTGAAATACTACCTATGTGAATACGGGCACAATACTGTTCTCAAGTCTCCTTTATTTGTCGCAGTCTCGGCTTCCGCTATTAGTTTTTCAATAAATTATCTGTTATCTTGTCTGGCACTCTTTTTCACTTTCCTGTTTAGCTCCCAATATATTGTGAGCAGTTGTGTTTTCTGATCTGCATCTTTACAGTTGTTTACTTGCTGTTTGATGTCTCTCCTTTCTCTTATGAGGTTCCATGTGTTTTCTGTGAGCCATTTCTTCTGTTGTTTATTTCTTTTGCCAAGAACTTCTTCACGTGTATTCCTATATGCTTCCTGAATTGTGCACCAATGATTATACTTTCCTCTTCCAGGTTCTCCAGTGCTTCAAATCTTTTTCTCAACTTTAGGTTGAACTGAACTCTTGTGTCTTTGTTCATAATGTTCTGGGTATTATACTTTGGGCTTGATCATTCTGCTGTCTTTGTGTGCCCTCAATTTTATTCTCAGTGAACGAACGAACGAACTTTATTTTCGAAGGGTAAAGAATTGGGCTGCCGCAGGCGATCTTTGTCTTTACTGACTGTGTGTGGTACACCACTTTGAGTGGAGACCTCCCAGTACCAAAGACTGCTGTGCCTGTCTTCAGATTTGCTCCTTTCCTCAGACCTACGGGTCCTGAGAGTTCCTCTATAAATGCCTTTGTGCAGATGAGGAAGGACATCCCTCGAAACCTTCGGGTATATGAGGCTCTGTCCATTTTGGCTGGAATGACGTCTCGATAGTTTGGAGGTTTTATAGCGAATATGAGTACACATGAGGGCAAGTTCGGGCACAATGGGCTAATCACCTGTTTGCCAAGTCACTTCGATTACATGTCCCGCCCATGGGCCTTGTGCACTTGGGTACCCTCTACACCTCGTTTCACGGGGTAGAAGAGGTTCCGATTATGAGATGAGATGAGAAAGAATTGGGCGCGCAGGCCCGTCTAACATTCTGCCCTTCCACTCTCATTAATCTTGCATACTATATCCTTTCATTCCCACATGATGCTTTAAGCATTAATTTAAAGGCTTGCAACATTATAAAGTTACCATAACAGCATTCATTTACAGTATGCAATCATAATAAAAAAATGAGGTTTTTTTTTGAAACAAACAAGCTAGTAATTGGGGGAAAAAAGTAATAATAAAATAAAATAAATAAAACAATAAATAAAAATAAATAAGTTCTGTATACCGACACTCACTCATGCGGTCAATCCGTCTACAATTAATCTGTATTTTTGAATGTGTCATCATTCATCAATACAAAAATGACATAAACACATTCTCACTTATATCCATACATTCTTGGTGGAAAATGAAATAATAACACTTTCTTACGCACTTCTGTGGCAGGAAAAGTCTTTGAGCAGTAAAAAAAAAAAAAAAAAAAAAAAATTTGTAAAATCTGCTTATTCTCATATACATCATCCCATTTAAGCAAACGAAAACATTCACATTTCTAAAGTACAGTGGTATGCGGGTGCATTCTCACATTTCTAAAGTACAGTATTATGTGGGTACATTCTCACATACATTACATTATATAATAATATTTTAAAGTGAATATAATAATAATATTACAATCATGGATATAAAACAAATTATTCACAAAAAACGAGCGGAGGAGGAAAAGAAATGTTGACCTATGGATGAGATGTTGACAGGCAAATGCTGTTTCTATGGGGGTAGATAATCAGTGTTGAGGAAGTGTTTAAAAAGTGCTTTGTTAAAAGAATATTGTGTAGGTAGGCTTTTTAGGTGGTGTGGAAGGCTGTTCCATAAGTAGGCACCAGAGTAGGCTAGACTCTTTTTGAACAGGTCGATCCTAGGTTTGGGCAGACGTAACTAATGTAATTGTTGTCCCTCTCTTCTACTGGTTTGAAACAATGATCGTAGGTACGGCGGGGCATTGTTAGATAGAATTGTGTGAGTCAGCTTGGCTTTGTTGTAGAGAAGACTTTTTTTTAGCGACAGTATTTTTTGGGTTCTTTTCCTGTCCTTGTGTGTGGTGTTGTGCGATTATCGGTGATCAGACGTATTGCTCTCTTTTGCAGGGAGTGCAGTCTCTTCGAGGTGGAAGCAGGGCAACCATCCCATGGTGTAGAGCAGTAATCTAGATGTGTCTGTATATGTGAGGTGTAGAATAATAGTCTAGTGTCTGCGTCTAAGAAGTGTTTTATTTTGGCTAGCTGGTACGTCTTTTGAGCTAAGTGTTTGGTTAAATTCCGTACATGGGAGTTCCACGTTAAGTGCTGGTCAATCGTGATCCCTAGAACTTTGTGTTCTGTTACATGTTCAATTTGTATTGATTCCGGGTGTAGCTGTAGCGATCTTTTGGTGCAGCTTAGGAGTTTCTGTCTGGTGGTAATCAACATAGATTTCATTTTTATTGTGTTTACTGGCATACGATTCATATTACTCCATTTTGTTAGATTGTCTACATCGCTTTGAAGAGTCATTTCAAGTGCCACGCAGTCATTGTCACTAGTGTAGATAGTACAATCATCTGCAAAGAGGTCACAAGTTGAATATTTTAGATGTAGTGGCAGGTCGTTGATGAACATTGCAAAGAGTAGGGGCCCAAGAATAGAGCCCTGCTGTACTCCTGTAACTACCTTCGAGAAATCTGATGTCGATCTGCCAGGAATGATTTGATGATGTTTAGTGGATTAGGGCCTATTCTGAGGGTTTCCAACTTGTGAACCAAGATAGTGTGGTCAATCATGTCAAATGCTTTTTTGAAGCCAACAAAAACAGCACCACCTAATTTTCCATCATTTACGTTCGACAGCCAGTTGTCTGCCATTTTGGTGAGAGCTGTGTGACAGGAATGTTTGGGTCTGAAACCTGACTGGCTATCAATGAGCAGTTTGTTTGTTGTTAAGTGTTGAAATGTGGTGTTGTAAATGTGTTTCTCTAGTGGTTTTGAAAGAGATTTTAGAAGGGATATTGGTCTGTAGCTGTTGGGATCGCTATGTGAGCCAGATTTATAGAGGGGATACACTTTGGCAGATGCTGTGGGGAAGTAGTTGTGTGCAATACATTGGTTGTACACATAGGTTAAGGAGTCACAAATGATGGGCGCAGCATAACGTAGAATCTTATTGCTGATACCATCAAGCCCAGATGAATTGTTGTTTTTTAATGCCAAGATATATTTGAGAACTTCATGTACTGTTAGAAAAGGAATATGTCTTAGATCTGTTATGGTGTGTTCAGTGTTGCAGAAGGCTGTCAGTTTACTAATACCGCAGTCCATTGGCTTTAGTGTCGACTTGAGATGGCTAATTTCTGTTTTGAAGTGGTTGCTAAAATGAGTTGCCGTGAGGGAGCAGCTTTTTGGTAAAGAGTTTAGTGACTTTGATTTGTGTTAATGTTCTAATGGCTGACCAGACTTCTTTACTGTTTGCTTTGTCTTGAATCATCTTTCTGAAATGTAATTTCTTTTCCTGACGAATGAGGTATTGTACTTTGTTTCTAAGCATCCGATACCTGCTGAAATCTTTGAGCTTATGTGCTTCGTCCCGCTCTCTCATTGTTGATAATATTTCGTTGGTTATCCATGGGGTCTTTCTGATGTTTTTGACACGAACCTGCTTTATAAATTATAGGAAGATGTTTGTCGAATACGTTGTTGAAAGTTTGTGTCCAGTATGTTATTGCTTCTTCTGGAAGTGGAAGTTGGTACACGTATGAGAGAGGGGATATTTGTAGGTCTAGTAGGAATAATTGAAGGTTAAAGTTTTTGAAATTCCTGTAATTGACTGTGATGTGTTCCATTTTAGGTGCTTTAAACCCCTTCCTCGTCCAGGTACAGCAAATAGGATAGTGGTCACTTAATGATGTCTGTGTGACTGTGCATTCTATGTTTTCTGGACAGGCCGTATAGATATGATCAATTAGTGTAGATGATGAGTCTGTTACTCTTGTGGGTTGATTGACTAACTGTATGAGGTTGTATGAGATGGTGATATCATTCCACGTGTTATTCGGTTTGCGAAGGTCAATATTGAAATCCCCCAGTAGAATAATTTCCTTTGAAGAAGCCCAAACGTTGTCCATCATCCGTGAGAATGTGTCAAACCATACAGTAGAAGAGCTAGGATTTCGGTACAGGTAACCAATTAAAACAGGGGTCAGGTTGGGGAGTTTTATTTCCAGCCATAAACATCCAATGCCAGTATGTTCAAGATCATCACGGCGTCTGTACTGGAGAGATGTTGAGATATATATGACTAACCCTGTTTCATGTTGTCTGTTAGAATCCCTGCGAATGGTGGTGAATCCATTAATCCTAATTTCTTCATCTGTAATTTTGTCATTAAGACAGGTTTTAGAAAAACCAAATATGTGGAAGTTTTGTTGGAGAGAGGTGGAGACTTCAGAAAGCTTACCTAGCAGGTGGTAAATGTTTAAATGACCAATTTTAAGCCCTGATAGTTTAAGTCATGAAGTAGTGATATTGCCTATATTTTGATTAGAGTTTTTGCACTCGGACATGATAATAGTCAATAGGAAAGAAAGAATGGGGAGTAGGAATGAGTAAGGAGCAATAAAATTGGTACACAATGGTTAATACAAAATTGTAAACAAGTTGTAAAATATATGCTGCAATAGATTTCTCGAAAGTCCGTGGACACTGTTTACAGTATCTTACTCTTTGCAAAGTGCAGTTTTTATCTTAAAATAATGATTTATAACACCAACTCTGACTGCCACCAGGTAGTCATCCTCACAGATGCACTGTCTGTCCTGCAAGCTCTCAAGGGTGGTAAACTCCCGCATCTGAGAAATGAACTAAACAAGGTAGCTGCCAAAAAGAGAACCATACTTCAGTGGGTACCATCTCATTGTGGAGTACCCGGAAATGAAAAGGCAGATAAACTTGCAAAAAAGGGAGGAGAATGTGAACAAGAAGATAATGAAGTCACATACTTTGAGAAAAAGAGAGCTATCCAGACTATCAGAAGAGAACAGAACCAACCCAAAGACGACTATCACACTCTCGACCGGCAGGGACAGACAACTATTTTTCGACTCAGGACAGGGCATAACAAACTGAATAAACACATGCACAAGCTACGATTGTCTGCTTCACCACTGTGCACATGTGGATTAAACGAACAAACTGCTGAGCATGTTCTACAGGACTGTCCTCTGTATGACCAGTTAAGAAAGATATACTGGCCCAATGACTCAACACTAAACTCAAAGCTATATGGAGTTAAAGAGGAACTTCAAACAACAGTCGAATTCATCATGAGAACTCGTCTGACGGTGTAATCATCAAAGATGCGATCGCAAGAAGAAGAAGAAGAATCTTAAAATAGTCTGTTCCAAACAAAAAGGAATATTTTTACTTCAACCAATGTGGAGAATTTATCCTTTCGGGACAGTTAAAGGTCCATGCTGTGACTTAGCTTGTTAGTTTTGAGGATTTCCTAATTTTCCTCAAAACGAAAAAAACGCAGGTGCAGATGTAAAAGAGAAGTAAAAGAGAATAGTGAGTGTAGGAATGAGAGGAATAAGCACAGAGATAATAATAAGACAACAATAGTATTAATACGAGAGAGTTATTACAAAATCTGAAACAAATTTAGATACGAACTGCTCTGACGAACAGAAAGAAATGTTAAACAGACAATGTAAAAAAAAAAAAAATTAACATCTAAAAGTGACAGTTAAAGTTCTACGCTGATACTCAGCTATGTCTTTATCTCAGGACACTATAGTGCTTGCGAAGAGAACGCGTCAGGTCGAATGTTACACAGCAAACTTGGTTTAAAAACAGAGCCTGCATTAATATTTCTGGACTATATTGAGTAAGTCGCCATAAAACGGATGAACTGTGAGAATTCCGTTCTGGGCGGGTGGAGATGGGGTGAGGAAACTCCCATTTTCTTGCTGTAGTTCCCGCGTTGCGATTAAGTGAATGGGTGTTATTTGTAGTCCAGTCTGTCCATCTGTCCAGTGATGTCTGTTGTGCAGTTAATAGCTGGCGTGTCTGTCGTGTGGGTAGTGGGGAATACATTTGGTCATAAAGATTATCGTGGGAGGTGGGCTTAAGTGTAGCTTTTCTAGATACACACACGTCAGTTGAGAATGGTGATTGATGGTTATGAGCTGTTGTGTCTGGGTTTACTGAGTTAAGTGTATAATTTGTGTCCCTGGTGAATGAATGTGCGTGTTTTTGGTGTGTCCTCTGAGGAAACTTTAAATTTTTGGCTAGGTAGCTGGTCCCTAGTTTAGAAGTGTGCACTTGATCTCTGTATAGCAGTTTTTTTGGCGCACCTGACAGATGTGAAAAAGGGTGTGTTGTTTATGAAAGACGTGTTATGTTTTGAACAAAAAGTGTAAAGCACCTTGTTGATATCCACAGTTTGGCATGCTTTACCATAGCTGGGTGGAATAATTGAGGACATATATGTGGATGTGTTGGGAAATTTTTGTTTTATGGTGTCAATCATTCTGGAGATGTCTGATAGGTTAAGAGTGTGTCCATTTGTGCTGTCGTTTATCCCTACGTGTATTGTTGTTTTCTTTATGTTGGTGTTTGTGTTGAGATGGCTTATTTCATTAGTAACTCTTACTATTCCGGCTCCAGGTAATGGTATAACAGTGACTATTTCCCCTGGTGTTGTTGACATTCAATCGCTGTGAATGCCATTTAGCAATGAGTCCCCTATAATAATGTTACTTGTGTTGTGAGGAATGTGACGATCATGATGTGGTTGTGGTCGTGTACAACGGCGTTGTTGGTGCCATTGCTCGTTGTCTTGCAGTAGGTGGCCAGCAGATTCTTGTGTGAAGTGACATGGGAATTTCTGTGCTCTGTCATCTCCTTCTGAGGTTGCTGATTCGGAATCTGCTTGTGAAGATGGGATTGACGGATTTCCAAATCGATTGCTAATTTTTACCTCAATTGGGAATGTTTTATTTGGTCGTAGTCTTCTTCCTACATCGCTGCTAATGTCCTTATGGCTTTTAACGTTAAGGTGCTGTCCTGGGCATGCTTTGTTTTGAGGAATGTGTGTTGGAGAAGGGGTGGGTAAGTTAAGTTGTGTAACTGGAGATTCATGATGAATTGCTTCTCGTGGGCTGTCAGTCAGCTCCCCATTTTCTTATTTCTGAAATAGGTAGGTGGTCTAGGTGATGAACCAACCTTGCATTTTCTCTGCGGAGAGTTATAACTTCACGTCTCAGTATTTCAAGCTATGTTTTCAGTGAGCTTTCTATATCCTGCTTGAATTTCTCAATCACATTTTTCAGAGAACTTTCAATTATAGTTTCCAGCTCCTGACAGAAGTGTTTCTCTGTTCGTTGGTTTAGTTGTTCCATAACACACTCATTTGCTATAGCACGTTTCACTAGCTTTGCCCAACTTCAAAATGCTATATCTCAGCGAATATATAACGCATATAAGTGAAATTTTGTGTGTGAATTTGAAATGGTATAGACCCTATAAATTAAATTTTTCATTAAAATGCGGCCATTGGTTTCAATTTTTGTTTCTTTGCGATATAATATAAAATCCTACTTGCCAGCACACATCACACACACACATATTGAAATGTCTACAGTAAATTATACGACCTCATTTGCACATTTTTGGTTTATCAAGCAATTGGCATGATTTTTGCGTGAAATTGCACTTCTTGAACATAAAACAGTTTATTTCCGGTTTTACGCACACATTGTCAATCAGTGGCGTGTCTACAAAACGTATGGTGTGGCTAAGTAGGAAAAATGAGTCTGCGAGTACATGTTATGACATTACAGCAAATCACAAATAGGATTTTAAAGTATTTCTGCAATGAAGCTACTCGAGGAAAACTATATCATTCTATTTCAAACCCACAAAAGAGGACTATTCATGCCTTGTGGATAAGCAAACGATCATTGCACCGCTGGATAGCGACATCTGAAATTTGCAATTCCAGTGTTTTACACACGAAAAATAGGCCAAGAGTGGCGGATAATTCTGACAGAGAATTGATCCGCAGAGAAATTTGCAATATGTTTCTCAATAATGAGGCAGTGACTTTAAGGAAATTGAAAATTTGGTTAAGAAAGAATAATGACATTGATATTTCCAAATCTACGCTATGGAGGACTATTAGGAGTTTGGGATTCACTTTTAGAAAATATGTTGGTGGTAGAAACCTTATTTGTGAGAAGCCTCATATAGTTGCAATGAGAAGCAAATATTTACACGAGGTCAGAGAAACGAGAAGAGATTGTTATGATTTTGTGTATTTAGATGAAACTTGGATCAATGCGCACCACAGTAATGAACGAGAATGACAATCATCTGATGGGACAACTAAGAGACTAGTACCAAGCAGCAAAGGACAGCGACTAATAATTGCACATGCAGGAAGCAGCCATCATGGGCTTCTAAATAATACTGAACTCACATGTGTTTCAAAATCCACAGATAATAGGGATTATCATACAGAGATGACTGGCAAGATATGTCAAGATTGGATTGTGAATCATGTACTTCCTTCCTTGGATAGACCGTCGTGTTTGATAATGGACAATGCTTCATATCACAACGTTGTGGCACCAGAAGATAAAGTTCCTAATTCATCAAGTACTAAAGATGTAATAAAGATTTGGCTGACCAGAAACGAAATGTCCCTGAAGCCTGAATTAATTGGAATTGTAAAAAAGACACAGCATACAAAGATATTTCTCACAGACAAGGCAATCCATGAACATGGTCACAGATGTTTAAGATTGCCTCCTAACCATTCTCACTTAAACCCAATAGAATTAGTCTGGGCTAAAATTAAGGAACAGGTAGCAACAGAAAATAGAACTATCAAATTAAAAGATGTTGAAATACTTACAAAAGCCGCCATCTCCAATATAGCCAGGGATTATTGGAAGAAATGTGAGAACCATGTGTTACAAGAGGAAGGGTAATATTGGAAGAATGATGGTTTGTCCTTCATTCAGCCGAGATTGATTATCAATTTCTCAGAGACATCTGATTATGATTCGGATGAAGTTTAATTTCTTTAAAGATGACCTTACCGTTATTTACAAGCACATTAGAGGAGCAACGTTCCATTATGATATTTATGAACCGCAAAGAGGTGATACCTATTGAAATAATTAGATCAATGAAGGTCCAGTTTGATAGCGCACTAAAGGTCAATGACAAACAATGTCACGAGTATCTCCCATGCAGATCATTTAAGAAATCATCTTCAACAGGTATTCATATGCAAACGTGATGGCCACATTATTTTAATAGTAGACACGCCTATGCCTATTCAATTCACAGAATATGTGACTGAAGTGGTAAAATTTCTTTTCTCGATACACAATAATTAGTATGCCGACAAAGATCAAAGGATTTCATCCGTTTATGGGAACTGGAAAAGATGCACAGATATAAAGTATATATTTGTTGGGTCTAACCCAATATAACAGCGTATGCAAAAAATGGCATTGATAGGTTCGACGGTTAATCAGATAATTACATTTGAAGTTGGGCAAAGCTAGTGAAACGTGCTATAGTAGATATTTTGTGGAGCATGAGTAGACATCTGCGCTATTGACAGGCACTTTTGTTTGGAAAGTAGCTGTATCTGGGAGGCATGATGGGTTGGTCTCGTTCATATTGGGTGGGTTATCTGAGGGATCTGAAGAATTGGGGAATACATCACTCAAAGTGTGGTTTACACTGACTTGGAAAGTAGCTGTATCTGGGAGGCAGAAAGGGTTGGTCTCGTTCATATTGGGTGGGTTGTCTGAAGAAGTGATGAATGCATCTTTCAAAGTGTGGTTTACGCTGACTTCAGTGGGTTGGTTGATGTGAACTTCTAAATAATTTATTGTGGGCTTTTGAGCTGTCGGTCCATTAAAGGTGGGTCCTGTTGGATCAAATATGGGTGGTGTTGGATCAAAAGAGGGTGGTGTTAGATCATGGGTAGGAGGACTGGCTTCAATGGTTAGCTGAGATTGTGCGTTGGTAGACTCGTCTCCTATCATTGTTGGAGAAGAGGTAGGATCAGTTACAATCATGGTTTATCTACAGCCAATCTTTGGAGGTGAGAAAATTCGACGTCTAACCATGTCTGTACGCACTCTGTTGCTCCTTGTGCTAAAACCTTATTTTTAGTATGGTACAGATGTATTGTGAGGAGGTCCGTGCTTATTTCCTCAACAATAGCGTCTAGTTGATCGCTCCGGGTTTCAATAGAACAGCTTTTGTAGCAATCTAGTAAAGTGTGTTTGAAAATTTTGTAATGTTGGCTGTTACGGATTTCAACAGAGCAACATTGACCCTTGTTCATTTGTTTGATGATCAGATGTGGAGGGTTGTTCCAGGCATTAAGTTTTCTTTGTACCGCTTTTTCTTTGTTAAGACAGTAGTTTTTAGCGACTGTAGAGGGACGTAATCTCCCATCTCTGCGTGGTTTTACTGTCGCTGATATGACGACGCTGTTCTCCCCGCTCGCCATGATCACATTACATGCTTGGGGGCGGACAAGCCCTATGATTTAGCATTGTTTAATGTTCCCTAGCCAGAAGGTCACCGTTGGAGTTTGGAATGTGTTACAAATGTTTAAGTAGTTTTCGATATATCGACAAATGGTAGCAGGACACGATGAACGCTCCTACTGTCATTCCATACAGAAAAAACACAATATTTAAACGTGAATTTAACACAATTACAAAATAAACAATTTCATTGTATGTCAAACAAAACCGCTAACACAGGCATGTATAAACCATCCATATTAAATGGGAACAACTTAGAATAAAATATCCAAAATGTAGAGCCAAATAAAAACACGTCCGCACGATTTGACATGAAGAGTGATGCTAGGAGAAGGTGGTGGTCTGACGCTGCGTCAGCTCCTCTCTTTAATCTAACATCTTGTAGGCAGCGTCTCCATTTTCTTTCTATGGTGAAGTGGTCTATCTGACTTTGTGTGTGCCCATCTGGGGAGTTCCATGTAGTCTTGTGTATGTCTTTGTGTGGGAAGATCACAAAAGTTTACAAAAAGCTCTCCATTGTCATTCCCTATGCTATTCTTTCCCATGATGAGTTCACAGTTTTTGTTGACTGCTCCTACTTTTGCATTTAAATCTCCAATTACTATCTTAATGTCTCTCCTGTGTGTTTTGTCCAGTGTTCCTTGGAGTTCATCATATAAATCGTGCTTATCATCAACTGCATTGTCTTCTTCTTCTTCTTGCGATCGCATCTTTGATGATTACACCGTCAGACGAGTTCTCATGATGAATTCGACTGTTGTTTGAAGTTCCTCTTTAACTCCATATAGCTTTGAGTTTAGTGTTGAGTCATTGGGCCAGTATATCTTTCTTAACTGGTCATACAGAGGACAGTCCTGTAGAACATGCTCAGCAGTTTGTTCGTTTAATCCACATGTGCACAGTGGTGAAGCAGACAATCGTAGCTTGTGCATGTGTTTATTCAGTTTGTTATGCCCTGTCCTGAGTCGAAAAATAGTTATCTGTCCCTGCCGGTCGATAATGTGATAGTCGTCTTTGAGTTGGTTCTGTTCTCTTCTGATAGTCTGGATAGCTCTCTTTTTCTCAAAGTATGTGACTTCATTATCTTCTTGTTCACATTCTCCTCCCTTTTTTGCAAGTTTATCTGCCTTTTCATTTCCGGGTACACCAGAATGAGATGGTACCCACTGAAGTATGGTTCTCTTTTTGGCAGCTACCTTGTTTAGTTCATTTCTCAGATGCGGGAGTTTACCACCCTTGAGAGCTTGCAGGACAGACAGTGCATCTGTGAGGATGACTACCTGGTGGCAGTCAGAGTTGGTGTTATAAATCATATTTGCAGCTTGCTCTAGAGCTTGAACCTCAGCTGTATAGTTGGAACAGAATTTACCAGTGGGAATGTGCCTAGTCTCATAGTGGTTGTCAGGATATGAGATAAAGATACCGGCACCTCCATTCCTAACAGCATTAGTTGCTGATCCATCTGTATAGGCATGTATCCATGATTGATCGGGATAGCTTTCTTGAATCATACTCAATGTAGCAGTTCGTTTTTGCAGATCATTATACTCACATCCACTTGTGAGACCACTGACTGATGTATTAATTTGGAGGGCACTGCTGGCCTGCTCCCATGGTACAGGGTATAGGGTGGGCTTCAGTGGTGTTGTCTTCATGGATAGGTCTTCTTGATGCTGTCTTATAAGTCTTTTCCCCCGATGCACAAAGCTGCTACGCTTTAGACGTCCCAATGCCAGATCATCTAGTCTTGCCTTCATTGGGTGCATTGGCATACTGTTGTACTTTCCATCTGGATCATGGTTTTTGTGTCTCTTCTATGGGACAATGTCTGTAATCCAGCAACCTTCTGCATCTCTGTTATTGGTGTAGTTTTCATGGCTCCTGTAATGAGCCTGAGAGCTTGATTTTGCACCTTGTCCAAAGACTGCAGATGTGAGTTAGCAGCTGATGACCATGCTGCTGAGCTAAACTCTAAGTGTGGTCTTATTACTCCATTATAAATCTTCTTTAGATTTCGTTCATTTGCTCCCCAGTTGGTACCTGCTAATTTTCTGAGTATGCCTAGTCGTCTTCGGGCCTTTCCTTCTGCATTTTCAATATGCTTATTCCATGTAAGCCTTTGGTCAAATGTCACCCCAAGATAGGTGGGGTAGCTTTCTTCCTTGATCACGGTTGTCCCTAGGTGTATGTTAGCTGATTTGTCCTTGGGGGCGAGGGAGAACAGTGTTGTGGAGGTTTTGTCTGTGTTTATTGTGATAAGCCATTTCTCTGCCCATGACACTAGCATGTCTGCTGCCCGCTGCATTCTATAATTTGCTGTGGGGACATTTTCATCAGCGCACTAGAGTACTAGGTCATCTGCATATAAGGCAGCTTTAACTCCTGCAGGGAGATCTTTCACCAGGTCATTGATGTAAACAAGGAAGAATGTTGGGGAAATTACTCCTCCTTGAGGTACCCCCTGATGGAGCAACACTTTTCTGCTCTGCAGACCGTCAAGAGTGACTCTAGTTCTCCTGTTACGCAAGTATGACTGGATCCATTTCATCATGTTGCCTTGGATTCCACTTCTCCTAAGTTTTGCAATGAGGCCATCTTTCCACACCTTGTCAAAGGCCTGCTTGAAGTCGACCCAGATCGTTAGGACCTTTTTCTTCTCCTGGAAGGCATCTTCTATTGCTTGAGACAAGTAAGTAACTTGGTCTTCTATACTGTAGCATTCTCTAAATCCAGCTTGTTCCGGCACCAGGATCTGCTCAGACTCTAAATACCATTTTAATCTGTGGTTGACTATTCGCTCCATAGTCTTCCCAACACAGCTTGTGAGACTGATTGGCCGGTAACTTGCAGCCTTGGTCTTACATTTCCCTTTCTTTAGTATGGGTATTGTGATGGCTTCTCTCCATACTTGGGGTACCGTTCCTTTCAACCAGCTGTGGTTGAATATCTCAAGCAGTTTTGTCTTTGCTGCTGAGCTCAGATTTACTAGCATTTCGTTGCTGATTTTGTCTGGGCCGGGTGACTTTTGAAACTTAAGCTCGGAAATATGGGATAGAAATTAATATAGAAAAAAGCAAGATATTGGTGAATAGCCATAAGAAACATGTTCCGACCAACATTACGTTAAATGGGCAAACGTTAGAAGAAGTTAACACCTTTAAATATCTCGGGTCCACTATATGTAGTGATGGAAGATCAAATAAAGAAATCAAGACAAGACTTGAGTTGGCCTCAGCTGCCATGACAAGGTTGAATGTGATCTGGAAAAGTAACATCAGTTTTCCTGTGAAGATCAAATTATACAAATCACTTGTATTATCTATTCTCTTGTATGGGTGTGAGGGCTGGACACTCACTGCAGATACGGAGCGAAGGATTCAGGCTTTCGAGCATAAATGTTATAGAAGAATTTTGCGCATTTGCTATAAAGAGCACAAAACAAATGTCTATGTTAGAGAGAAGATAAACACCTATGCAGGCCATCAAGAACCACTTTTGTCAATAGTGAAATGTCGAAAGCTTGCCTGGTTTGGGCATGTAACTCGTCATGACTCCCTTTCGAAAACGATCCTCCAGGGAACAGTCGAAGGTAAACGGAGAAGAGGAAGGCAAAGAAAATCCTGGGCTGATAACATCAAAGAATGGGCAGGACACGGTTTCTCCACACTTGTACGCATTGCTGAGAATAGAGAGCAGTGGAGGACCCTGTCTGCTGATGCTTCCACCATGGCACCCCTACGACCCATGACGGGTTATGGGTTGAGATGATGATGATGAGCCTTCTGTAGTTCTCCTAGTGTGATGGGTTCCCTCATTGGGGCAGGAGTATCTGTCTGTCACATGGTTGCCAGTATTTCTTTTCTTATCTCTCTCTGATGATCTATGTTAATGGGTAAGTTGCTTTCTGAACTGTATCTTCTAGCAAACAAGTCTGCAGCTTGTTTTCCTCTGAAAAGTTTGCCACCTTCATCCAATGTGATAGTCTGCCTAGGTGAGGAACGCTCTTCATTTAGAGACTTGACTAATCTCCAAAGTTTCCTGCCGTCTTTCTCAAGGTTCAGCGATGACGTTTTAGTTCTCCAGCTTTTCCGTTTTTCTTCTAGCTTTGTTCTCTGAAACTCTGCCACAGCCTTTTTCCATTTGTTGTGAGTTTCAAGTGAAGGCTGAGACTCTGCGTCCTTTCTAGCCCTGTCCATAGCTTCCTGACGTTCTTGGAGTGTGCTGGACCAGTATGGTATGTAGTTACGCCGGCATCCTTTGGGAATGGTTTCTTTTGCAGCTTGTAGTATGCATCTGTTGAAGTCTTTTACCACTTCATTAATGTCTCTGTTCTGTACCTTGAGGGTAGACAGCAGCGTGTTCACCTGATGCCTGAATAAACCCCAGTTGGCTTTTTTGTAGTTCCATCTTGTAATGGCTGGGCCTGTACTGAGAGTTGCACTCTGGACAGTAAGAAAGATTGGGCGATGGTCGCTTCCCCCTAGTTGGTCTCCTACTTCTCTACTAATAGATCCAGCTATATCTGGTGTGGAGAAGGCAAGATCTGGTGTTGAAGTTGTGTGCCATCCTCTGGAGTAGAAGGTAGGAGTATCTGTGGCATTATTGACTAGGATTAGGGAGTGATCATCTTGCCAAGTTTCAACCTCTTCACCTCTGTGATCCAGATGGTTATAGCCCCAGCTCTGGGAGTGGCTATTAAAGTCTCCAACTGCTATAAAGTTGGTGGCTGGTACCTGTATAGAGCCGAGACTCAGGGGTTTGTTGTTCGGACAGTAATAGTTCAGGAGTTCTATTTCCATCTTGTCTACTTTTATCTGCAACAGCTGATATTCTGCTCCATCCATGAAGGTTTTCCTTTCGTGTGCAGGAATGTTATTCCTTACAAGAGTAAGTACTCCTCCTTTTCGTCTATCTTTTCTGTCGGATCTGAAGCATTGATATCCCCTTATTTTAAAGGTTTGATCTGCTTTCAAGTGAGTCTCTTGGATACAGCAAACACTGACTTGCTTCTCATACAAGATGTTTTCCAGCTCTGTCTTTTTGCTGTATCCAGCCTGCTTGCTGTTCACTCCCTCTGCATTCCAGTGCATCATGACAAGTGGCACTCTAGGTTTCTCTTTTTCTGTTTTGTTTTGGTCAGTAGTTCTCCTCCGCCATCTGCTGACTCCACAAGACGGTCTGGAGGGTCCTCCAGTAGCTGAGGGTGGGCTCTGTCGAGGCTCAGAGCCCGGCACTGCACCTGCCTGGTGGAGCTCCACAGGGCGAGCACCAGTACGAGATTTATTTGACGGTGTACTCTCCATAGAAAAAAAAAAAGCGAGTTGCGTGATACTGTGGTTTCCGGTGCGCCTTCTGGCCCAGTATCTATGACTTTAGCACCTGTTCAACGGGAGAGTGGGCTCATCCCTAATCTGTTTATGTTCCCAGTAGTAGACTATTCGCAAGCAGCCTGGGGGTGTCACTGCTCTGCGCAGACCTTGTTTACCGAGGCGGCGTCCGAGCTCGTATGGTGAAAATATGGTTGCGTTATCTTCAAAATAGCCCTGTCTTTCCCATGGCTTTTCTGCCATCCTGCAACTTTGAGTTAGGGAGTTCTGAGCTCCAGTCTCTTTCCCAGGCATTTTATCCTGGCCTGGCATGCGTACAGAGGACCCCACTTCTGGTTCTAAGTTAGCAGTTGGGGATAGGTGGGGTAGCACACTGTGCATTCCCCGTCATCCAGGGGGCTCTCCAACTATGCAGAGCTTGCACAATGCTGTGCTCTGGTTATGGGCTCTCCCAAGGAATCCTCACGTCCTGCACAGAGCCACTTCCAGATACCCACCACCTGCCAACCCTCCATTGTAGAAATCCCCTGCATGCGGCCATCCAGTCAAGAGCCAGTATTAAGTCTGGTGCCCAAGTGATCCCCCCAAGCTCAGTGTGCAATGCTGGGTTCTCATCATGCTGCAACACAGGGGGGATTGTGATGCTCAGCCATCTCTCTCAACTCTGCACTGATAAGTGACATCGGGGACTTAACTGTGCCTCAGTACTGGGAGGCCCCGTTTCCAGGTACACCACACACAGCCAATTGAGGCAACGGTTGCCGTGGGCGTGTCTTCAGTGGGGAAGTTGTGGAGTCTTCCTGTCCATGTTCTTGCACATCCTAAAACTGCCCGCAAGACATCGGAGGTTTGGAGAGTGGCCTTCTCTGCTTTTTTGAGCCGGGGTGGGCTCCCCGGGCAAGTCTCGATGGGGATCGGGACATGTCCACGCGCCAGTGGGCCCAGCATCGGCTGCATCTGATGGAGGACTTGCTCTGCCAGGTTTGATGTGGATTTCCTACCGCCCCGGGTAGAAGCCAGAAGTGTACTGTGCCAGCTCTGGGGGAGATAAAGGGGGTGTTTCTGCGTCTCCTTGTGATACGTAGCCAAGGTAGGGCTCACAGTGCTCTTTCCCCGCCACCAAATTGCCTGCTGGTTACGCCGAGTTCTCCGAGGCTCTAGGCATGTGACCAAGAGTTGAAGGCAATAGGATCGTCAAGTCCTGAGTCTCTGTGCCTGTACGATGGGTTCTGATTTCCCTGGAATCTTGCCAGTATTATCCTGTGTGATAATGGTTCCCATTCTATTAATGCTTATCTGGCTTCCTTGGACGTCATAATAGCAACCGCTTCTCTGTGTGTGTGTGTGTGGTCTTCATCCTCGTGTCCCCAAAATATGACATTTTCTCCTGTATTGGTCATGAATTTACCAGTTCCATTTATTCTCGTTTCTGCTCGTCCTAAGAGTTTTATTTTGTATCGTCTCATCTCTCCAGCTACGTGTGCTGTCCTTCCGGCTTCCTCATTGTTCGAATGTTCCAAGTGCCTATTCAAGTTTTTGCCTTCGTCATTAGAAGAGGTGTCGGCAGCCTGACTTCATTGACTGGCTTTCATCAGGTGTCTGCATCATACGTATCTCTTGTGAGGATTCTTCCTGACTCTGGCCTTTAATTCTTTCTTCAGCTGTTTCCGTTTCTGTGACAATTTGTTTTTTCCGGCAGGGTTGTCAGTAGGTACCACAAAGTGATTTTTGTTTGCACAGAAACACCAGAGAAAACAATGTAGTTTGGAAGCCCTTGGGAAAACCATGAAATTTGGTACTTTATTTTTTTTAAAATAGGACAACAAATAAAAAAGTTATAGCATTTTAAGAAGTGTGGGGACTTCACAAAATTGAAAAAGTTACATCACACCAACTTCAGAACTCTGCCGTCTTCTTAAATATAATCTTACAACTTTCTCTGACAAACTGCATACAGTCTGCAATATACTGATCACACAAAGAAAACTATAGGGCTACATCATGAAAAATTATCAATATATTTGAGACCAAAAATTGCAAATCTGCACAACACATTACCGAAAAATATAGTTTTTTGCATGAAAGTCAATATTCACAACATCATATTTCAAAAAGTATAAAGTTACAAGCTTTATATTTGTACATATTAATTTGCATACTACACAAATACATCTCAATTTTTTTTCAGAGGATTTGAACATCTGTTTGTTCTTGTATAATTTTTTAAAATGTGTCCAGAGGCCACTTTGTCGCAGGGGGGAGAAAAAAAATGTGAAAATGAAGAACATTTTTTTTTTTAAGATACTGTCCATATTTCATTAAAAAATCATTTGTAGGCAATAATTAACAACATCTAAACAATAATTAGCAACATCTAAATGCTATTTTTTTTAAAAACAACTGGTTATTATGATGGAGGAGAATGATCATGGCGCACTCTTTCCCTGCGAGAGGGCAATGAAGCCTCAAAACCTAAATGCTTCAGAAGTCCAAAATACAATTCTTTGATATTTATTTTGATAGTTTAATGTCCTTATCATTCAATATTAATTTTCTGTATCTTAACTGAGCCTTAAGATTTCTAAGGTTTCATCCTTTACAAATTTTATCCACATCCTCCTTTGTTGTGCACAGACCCCTTGGCTTATGATTGTGTTATATAACTCTAAGTTCTTCTCTGCATTTTTAATATCTTTCTCTTTTTTCCTCCTATTGTGGTGTGTAACTTTGTGGTCTGTAGCTTTATGAAAAAAAATTCAAGCAGTCAACCTCAAGCCATGTTGCATTCCCATCCTCCTTCAGATAATAAAGTTGTGCAAGGACCTTGTTTGTCAGTGTGACAGCTGGCACCTTTGGACTGCGGCCCTTCCCAGTCATTAAAAAATGGTTTTTTATACCATCGTAGTACGAGTCATCTGCAACAGTAAAATTCCAGAAGTGAATTTTCTTTACATGTATAGAGTATTACATGTACTATTATTATGTACAGGGTGTCCATAAAAGATTGTATCCTTTTCCAAAAAATTATTCTCAACCCCATGATGTGGTATGAGGATGCGTTCTATCACAAAAGAAGATAATCTCTGCAAGTTTTTAAGCATACCTTACAAAGACTCAAAAAGAATGTACCTATTTCTTTTTTTTTCACCTACTTGACCAGTGTGTTGAGAGACATGTAACAATTATCGGTTGCAACTCAACTGCGAAAGTTTCACTTGAAATACCCACTGCGCGCATGTAAACAGACACAACGCAACCAACGTCCTTTTCAGGACGAACGAGGAAGGAAGAAGAAATGCTAGTAACCAGTTGTTTTAACAAAAAACAGCATTTAGATGTTGTTAATTATTGTTTAGATGTTGTTAATTATTGCCTACAAATGATTTTTTAAATGAAATATGGACAGTATCTTCAACAACAAAAATTCTTCATTTTCACATTTTTTCTTCCCCTGTGACAAATTGGCCTCTGGACACATTTAAAAAAATTATACAAGAACAAACAGATGTTCAAATCCTCTGAAAAAAATTGAGATGTATTTGTGTAGTATGCAGAATAATATGTACAAATCTAAAGCTTGTACCTTTTATACTTTTTGAAATATGATGTGAATATTGACTTTCATGCAAAAAACTATATTTTTCGGTAATGTGTTTTGTAGATTTGCAATTTTTGGTCTGAAATATATTGAAAATTATTCATGATGTAGCCCTATAGTTTTCTTTGTGTGATCAGTATATTGCAGACTGTATACTGTTTGTCAGAGAAAGTTGTAAGATTATATTTAAGAAGACGGCAGAGCTCTGAAGTTGGTGTGATCTAACTTTTTCAATGTTGCGAAATCCCCACACTTTTTAAAATGCTATAACTTTTTTATTTGTTGTCCTATTTTAAAAAATAAAGTACCAAATTTCATGGTTTCACAAGGGCTTCCAAACTACATTGTTTTCTCTGGTATTTCTGTGCAAACAAAAATCACTTTGTAGTACCTAATAAGAAAAGGATTGTGCTGAGTTTCATGTTTATGTGTGCATGTGTTCATTTTTTCACAAGTGTTTTTGCACGTTTTAATATACCCCACACAGTCACTTTCATTCTGAGCACCAACACTCTACCTGATATACCTCCCACAGTCACTTTTATTCTGAGCACCAACAATCTATCTGTTATACTGCAAACTTTTGTCAGTAACAGATGTTAAGGTTAGCGCAGAGCTGCCAGGCTCAATAAATAAAACAAAATCCTCCAGTAACCACCACTTTCATGTTAAATCAACTGGCACAAGCTTCCTGCACAGGGCCCACATGCTGTGATGGTCTCATGCTCCTCAAGAGGCAACAGATGCTGTGATGGTCTCATGCTCCTCAAGAGGCAACAGATGCTGTGATGGTCTCATGCTCCTCAAGAGGCAACACATGCTGTGATGGTCTCATGCTCCTCAAGAGGCAACACATGCTGTGATGGTCCCATGCTCCTCAAGAGGCAACACATGCTGTGATGGTCCCATGCTCCTCAAGAGGCAACACATGCTGTGATGGTCCCATGCTCCTCAAGAGGCAACACATGCTGTGATGGTCCCATGCTCCTCAAGAGGCAACACATGCTGTGATGGTCCCATGCTCCTCAAGAGGCAACAGATGCTGTGATGGTCTCATGCTCCTCAAGAGGCAACACATCATGTACAACAAATTCCTACAGGAACCACTACTGCAAGAGTACATGAAAGCCTTTGGCACAAGGGTCAACTGCTGTGAAGGTTCCATGCTCCTCAGGAGGGGGGGAGAAATAAAAGTGATTCAATTATTCATTCTTGACACGTCTTTCCACATACACAGAACTATCACCCTTTTGCCTGTTGGCCTTCAGTATTTTCATCTATTATGTTTTTCAACAAGATGACAAGAGCCAGATAAGTGCCAGTGGAAGAAAAGACAAGAAGAAGATGCTGGAGATGGGTAGGACACACACTGAGGAAACCTGTTGATAACATTACCAGGCAGTCTTTGTTCTAAACCTGTTGATAACATTACCAGACAGTCTTTGTTCTAAACCTGTTGATAACATTACCAGGCAGTCTTTGTTCTAAACCTGTTGATAACATTACCAGGCAGTCTTTGTTCTAAACCTGTTGATAACATTACCAGGCAGTCTTTGTTCTAAACCTGTTGATAACATTACCAGACAGTCTTTGTTCTAAACCTGTTGATAACATTACCAGGCAGTCTTTGTTCTAAACCTGTTGATAACATTACCAGGCAGTCTTTGTTCTAAACCTGTTGATAACATTACCAGGCAGTCTTTGTTCTAAACCTGTTGATAACATTACCAGACAGTCTTTGTTCTGGAATCTGCAGGGTAAGAAGACCAAGAAATACAGGTTAAAGAGAACTGGAGACAGACATGGACAGACCTTGAGGTGATGGTACGGGACAGGAAGACTTGGCATAAGTTTGTTGAAGGCCTATGCTCCTTGGGGACCTGAAGTGTAATGATGATGATACAAAATATTTGTCTTCTATAATTTGTTTTTCCTTCATTATTTCCCTGTCCATTCCAACATTTTCCACAATTCACTTTTTGCTTCTGCTTTCATGAAATGCACACCATTCTTTTATTTCCACATTTCATTTCATCAATTCCCTCTTCTACCTGCTAACTCACTGTCCATGTTTCTGCACCATACAATAATGAAGACCATACAAACACGTGATGACCCATTTTTATTTTATTATTACTATGCCTCTATCTTGACATTTGTAACAGATGCTCAACAGTGCCTAGGATTTTATTCCATCACTGACAGTAGACCAAGCACAGACTGTTTAACAGTCAAGTTAAAATGTAGATCTTTACATATAACATCAACTGAAGGGGATTCCAGTTGATTTAGCAAAACACAAAGAACTTTAGGGAAAAATAAATATCAAAATGAAAGTAATGAATCTAAACAAAAAATAAATGAAACAAAGAGAAAAAAAACATTTATATGTAGTTTAAAATACATATTATTTCATTTAAGCAGACCTGGCTTTGTGGTGCTGAAAAAGCTAGCATGTTTGTTCCTGTGATTCAGTGAAAGTTGTCCATACAATGTAATGTTATATTTAACTTAGAAGTTACCCTCTTTCATTCATTTTCTTAGATTTTACCGTCAGTTACACTCTTTCATTTATCTCCTTAGATGTTACACTCAGTAATAATCTTTCATTCATTCTTCAGATTTTACCCTCAGTTACATTTTACTCTCAGTTACAATCTTTCATTCATTCATCTTCTCACATTTTACCCTCAGTTACAATCTTTCATTCATTCATCTCCTTACATTTTACTCTCAGTTACATTCTGTCATCTCCTTACATTTTACTCTCAGTTACATTCTTTCATCTCCTTACATTTTACTCTGTTACATTCTTTCATCTCCTTACATTTTACTCTCAGTTACATTCTTTCATCTCCTTACATTTTACCCTCAGTTACCCTCTTTATTCATTTCCTTAGATTTTACCCTCAGTAATAATCTTTCATTCCTTCATCTCTTCAGATTTTACCCTCAGTTACATTCTTTCATTCATTCATCTCCTTACATTTTACCCTGTTACATTCTTTCATTCATTCATCTCCTTACATTTTACTCTCAGTTACATTCTTTCATTCATTCATCTGTTCAGATTTTACCCTCAGTTACGTTCTTTCATTCATTCATCTCCTTACATTTTACTTTCGGTTATTCTTTCATCTCCTTACATTTTACTCTCAGTTACATTCTTTCATCTCCTTACATTTTACTCTCAGTTACAATCTTTCATTCATTCATCTCCTTACATTTTACTCTCAGTTAAAAGCTTTCATTCATTCATCTTCTCACATTTTACCCTCAGTTACAATCTTTCATTCATTCATTCATCTCCTTACATTTTACTCTCAGTTACAGGCTTTCACTCATTCATCTCCTTACATTTTACTCTCAGTTACAATCTTTCATTCATCAATCTTCTCACATTTTACCCTCAGTTACAATCTTTCATTCATTTATTTCTTAGATTTTACCCTCAGTTACAATCTTTCATCTCCTTACATTTTACTCTCAGTTACATTCTTTCATTCATTCATTTCCTTACATTTTACCCTCAGTTACATTCTTTCATCTCCTTAAATTTTACTGTTACATTCTTTCATCTCCTTACATTTTACCCTCTTTATTCATTTCCTTAGATTTTACCCTCAGTAATCTTTCATTCATTCATCTCTTCAGATTTTAAGCTCAGTTACTTTCATTCATTCATCTCCTTACATTTTACCCTCAGTTACATTCTTTCATCTCCTTACATTTTACTCTGTTACATTCTTTCATCTCTTCAGATTTTACTCTCAGTTACATTCTTTCATCTCCTTACATTTTACTCTCAGTTACATTCTTTTATTCATTCATCTCCTTACATTTTACCCTCAGTTACATTCTTTCATCTCCTTACATTTTACTCTCAGTTACATTCTTTCATCTCCTTACATTTTACCCTCAGTTACCCTCTTTATTCATTTCCTTAGATTTTACCCTCAGTAATAATCTTTCATTCATTCATCTCTTCAGATTTTACCGTCAGTTACATTTTTTCATTCATTCATATCCTTACATTTTACCCTCAGTTACATTCTTTCATTCATTCATCTCCTTACATTTTACTCTCAGTTACAATCTTTCATTCATTAATCTTCTCACATTTTACCCTCAGTTACAATCTTTCATTCATTCATCTCCTTACATTTTACTCTCAGTTACAAGCTTTCATTCATTCATCTCCTTACATTTTACTCTGTTACAAGCTTTCACTCATTCATCTCCTTACATTTTACTCTCAGTTACAATCTTTCATTCATTTATTTCTTAGATTTTACCCTCAGTTACAATCTTTCATTCACTCATCTTACATTTTACTCTCAGTTACAATCTTTCATTCACTCATCTCCTTTCATTTTACTCTCAGTTACAATCTTTCATTCATTCATCTCCTTACATTTTACTCTTAGTTACAAGCTTTCATTCATTCATCTCCTTACATTTTACCCTCAGTTACAATCTTTCATTCATTCATCTCCTTACATTTTACTCTCAGTTACATTCATTCACCTCCTTACATTTTACTCTCAGTTACATTCTTTCATCTCCTTACATTTTACCCTCAGTTACATTCTTTCATCTCCTTACATTTTACTCTGTTACATTCTTTCATCTCCTTACATTTTACTCTCAGTTACATTCTTTCATCTCCTTACATTTTACTCTCAGTTACAATCTTTCATTCATTCATCTTCTCACATTTAACCTCAGTTACAATCCTTCATTCATTCATCTCCTTACATTTTACTCTCAGTTACAAGCTTTCATTCATTCATCTCCTTACATTTTACTCTCAGTTACAATCTTTCATTCATTCATCTTCTCACATTTTACCCTCAGTTACAATCTTTCATTCATTCATCTCCTTACATTTTACTCTCAGTTACAAGCTTTCACTCATTCATCTCCTTACATTTTACTCTGTTACATTCTTTCATCTCCTTACATTTTACTCTAGTTACAATCTTTCATTCATTCATCTTCTCACATTTTACCCTCAGTTACATTCTTTCATCTCCTTACATTTTACTCTCAGTTACATTCTTTTATTCATTCATCTCCTTACATTTTACTCTCAGTTACATTCTTTCATCTCCTTACATTTTACCCTCAGTTACCCTCTTTATTCGTTTCCTTAGATTTTACCCTCAGTAATAATCTTTCATTCATTCATTCATCTCTTTAGATTTTACCCTCAGTTACATTCTTTCATTCATTCATCTCCTTACATTTTACCTTCAGTTACATTCTTTTATTCATTCATCTTACATTTTACACTCAGTTACATTCTTTCATCTCTTCAGATTTTACCCTCAGTTACATTCTTTCATCTCCTTACATTTTACCCTCAGTTACATTCTTTCATTCATTCATCTCCTTACATTTTACTCTGTTACATTCTTTCATCTCCTTACATTTTACTCTCATTTACATTCTTTCATCTCCTTACATTTTACTCTCAGTTACAATCTTTCATTCATTCATCTTCTCACATTTTACCCTCAGTTACAATCTTTCATTCATTCATCTCCTTACATTTTACTCTGTTACAAGCTTTCACTCATTCATCTCCTTACATTTTACTCTCAGTTACAATCTTTCATTCATTAATCTTCTCACATTTTACCCTCAGTTACAATCTTTCATTCATTCATCTCCTTACATTTTACTCTCAGTTACAAGCTTTCATTCATTCATCTCCTTACATTTTACTCTGTTACAAGCTTTCACTCATTCATCTCCTTACATTTTACTCTCAGTTACAATCTTTCATTCATTTATTTCTTAGATTTTACCCTCAGTTACAATCTTTCATTCACTCATCTTACATTTTACTCTCAGTTACAATCTTTCATTCACTCATCTCCTTTCATTTTACTCTCAGTTACAATCTTTCATTCATTCATCTCCTTACATTTTACTCTTAGTTACAAGCTTTCATTCATTCATCTCCTTACATTTTACCCTCAGTTACAATCTTTCATTCATTCATCTCCTTACATTTTACTCTCAGTTACAATCTTTCATTCATTCATCTCCTTACATTTTACCCTCAGTTACAATCTTTCACTCATTCATCTCCTTACATTTTACCCTTAGTTACAATCTTTCATTCATTCATCTCTTTACATTTTACTCTCAGTTACAAGCTTTCATTCATCTCCTTACATTT
Source organism: Oreohelix idahoensis (assembly GCA_024509875.1). Taxonomy (NCBI): domain Eukaryota; kingdom Metazoa; phylum Mollusca; class Gastropoda; order Stylommatophora; family Oreohelicidae; genus Oreohelix; species Oreohelix idahoensis. The sequence goes on from JAMPIV010009111.1 coordinate 842,649, forward strand.
TACTCTCAGTTACAAGCTTTCATTCATTCATCTCCTTACATTTTACTCTCAGTTACAATCTTTCATTCATTTATTTCTTAGATTTTACCCTCAGTTACAATCTTACATTCACTCATCTCCTTACATTTTACCCTCAGTTACAATCTTTCATTCATTCATCTTACATTTTACCCTCAGTTACAATCTTTCATTCATTCATCTCCTTACATTTTACCCTCAGTTACAATCTTTCATTCACTCATCTCCTTACATTTTACCCTCAGTTACAACCTTTCATTCACTCATCTCCTTACATTTTACCCTCAGTTACAATCTTTCATTCACTCATCTCCTTACATTTTACCCTCAGTTACAATCTTTCATTCATTCATCTCCTTACATTTTACCCTCAGTTACAATCTTTCATTCACTCATCTCCTTACATTTTACCCTCAGTTACAATCTTACATTCACTAATCTCCTTACATTTTACCCTCAGTTACAATCTTTTATTCACTCATCTCCTTACATTTTACCCTCAGTTACAATCTTTCATTCATCTCCTTACATTTTACCCTCAGTTACAATCTTTCATTCACTCATCTCCTGACATTTTACCCTCAGTTACAATCTTACATTCACTCATCTCCTTACATTTTACCCTCAGTTACAATCTTATATTCACTCATCTCCTTACATTTTACCCTCAGTTACAATCTTTCATTCACTCATCTCCTGACATTTTACCCTCAGTTACAATCTTACATTCACTCATCTCCTTACATTTTACCCTCAGTTACAATCTTTCATTCACTCATCTCCTTACATTTTACCCTCAGTTACAATCTTTCATTCACTCATCTCCTTACATTTTACCCTCAGTTACAATCTTACATTCACTCATCTCCTGTTATTGCTCCCCATAGAACCACCACTGTAGTGTGTCCCATGCAGGAAGACTACACCCCTAGCTCTTACGTTGAAGCAGTGGTTTCCATAGCAATTTGTTGTATACGACAAGATGGCCAGCCCCATGAACAAGATCATATTTCAAATACTTTAAGAGAGAAGACAGCAACTGGGTTTGGACATACACAGAGAAAAGACAAAGATTATGAGAATAAATGTGATTAATGATTGCTAAATCGGTGAATACATCACTAAATGATGTGGAATTATACGTGTATCTTGGCAGCAATATAGACAAAGTTGGAGGGACAGACACCAGTATCAAAATAAGCATTTAAAAGCCAAGAGGAGCTTTCACTGCAGTGGGAAATATAAGGACATCAAGTCCAGCGCAAAATTAAGAATCTGTAACTCAGTTATCTTGTCAGTCCTACTTCACAGCTATGAACAGCTAACCACCGAAAAATATTGGGACTTTTGTAAATGGCTTCTTGAGTAGAACAGAAAGAGTGAAATGGTAAGACAAGGTCTGCTTGCGTAGAACAGAAAGAGTGAAATGGTGAGAAAAGATCTTGCGTAGAACAGAAAGAGTGAAATTGTAAGAAAAGATCTACTTGCGTAGAACAGAAAGAGTGAAATGGTAAGAAAAGATCTAATTGCGTAGAACAAAAATGAGTGAAATGGTAAGACACGATCTACTGATCACAAAACAAGTGCTAGTGGAACAAAGAGATGAGAAGAAAGTGCTGGCAATGGATAGGACACACACATAGGAAACCGGTTGACATGACTACAAGGACAGATTGTCTTTAAATTCTCTGTCCAGACAGCAACACAGACTGTTCTGGAGTCCCCAGGGTCAGAGAAACAGAAAACTACATGAAGAAGAAAACTGGAGACAGCCATGAAGGGGATAAAGACCATATGGAAAGATCTGGAATGGATGGCACGGGACAGGAAGGTGTGGCATATATTTGTTGAGAGCCTATGCTCTAAAGGCAGCTGAAACAAAATAATGATGACACTGATCAAGTTGTTAGCCCCATGGTTAACCTCAAACACCTGAAAAGTACAAGGGGATTGACATAAGTCTTGGGCCTGACCATGAAGGACATGTCACAGAGAGCTGAAATTTTGTATAGTGTTTATTCCTTTTCAATACAGCCACCGTCTGAATTGACACACTTCTGCCATCTCTGCTTGACCTTGAAAAGACCTTGGGAATAGAACACCCTATTTTTCAAACTAAACCAGTCATCACATGCCAGTATAACCTCTTCATCGCTGTCAAATGATTGATTTCCTTTTAGCTGTTTTTTAAGATTTGGGAATAGAAAAAAGTCTGATGGAGCCAAATCTGGAGAATATGGTGGGTGTGGAAGAATTTCAATATTCAAATCGTTGGCTGCTAGCTGCACAAGCCATGCTTTGTGAGAGGGCGCGTTGTCTTGAAGCAAGGGAAGATTTTGAGTGCGCGTTATCCCTCGTTTCCTGGCCACAACCTTTCTTAGTTTTGTGAGAAGATCTGCATAGTACTGTCCATTAACTGTGTTGCCATGAGGCAGATAATCTTTCAAAAGGACACCTTTGCCATCCAAAAAAAAACAGTCAGCATCACTTTTCCTGCAGATTTCTGCGCCCTCGGCTTGACAGGTGTTGGGGAGCCCGGGGTTTTCCATTGCATGCTGGCAATTTTGGATTCGGGGTCATAATGGTGTACCCAAGTCTCATCTGCTGTCACCATGGTCTCCAAAAAATTTTTTGACTGACACTTTTTGAGCAACTATTGACAGCAATTTACCCTCGTTTGCTTCTGTTCACGTGTCAACAGTCGCGGAACCCAGCGTGCACACACTTTTCTCATGTTCAGTCTGTTGTGTAATATTCTATAAACTGTTCTTTCATTTAGTTTTACTCTACTTGCTATCTCCACAATTGTCATTTTTCAATTCTGGTCAGTGATTTTCTTCACTCTTGTTGCATTTTCATCGTTGCACTCTTGAGGCTGGTCTACCAGATCTTGGCAGATCAGCAACATTTGAGCGGCCGCACTTAAACTGTTGACACCAGTTTTTTACCGAAGTATATGAAGGACAAGAATCACGAAACACTGGTTCCATCTCCCTGTGTATTTCGGTAGGTGTTTTTCCCTGAAACAATAGAAATTTTATCACAGCTCTGGCCTCCTTCTTTTCCATTGTTTTGTCAAATCTTTGGAGCAGCAGATCCGGTCAATAGGGTACACTGCGCAGTGCACCGTAGCAGGAAAACCCATTGAAGAAACAAAAGCGTACTTTACACATTCAGTGCAAATATGATGAACTTTAAATGTGCCAAGTTTCATCTTCCTCCTGTGACTCCTTCATGGTCAGGCCAAAGACTTATGTCAATCCCCTTGTATTTTATTTCAATTCTTTTTTTTAAAAATGGTAAACAATTTTTTTTTTTACATTCATGGATTAGTCCCATCTTTAAAATGACTAGACACTGCCCATGACACACCCACTGCCACCACACAGTCATAAACTAAAATGTGTATATGTAAAATAAATATGAAATCAACATAAATGTTATATACTTTAAAAAAAAACTAATGGATTAAATGTACACCGGTGCATTTTATAAATATCTTGCTTTAAAATTATGGTACATAAGAAATGTGATATTTCTAGTAACAGTGCAAAACATTTTTTTTTATAAAATTCACAAAATACATCAATTCTGACAAAAGTTCAAAGAAAACCCACAAACTTACAAGAAATCACACACTAACATTCTGTGGAGATTTCACAGTCACCATTTTTTTTTAACATAATGATAAATGAACCACTCAAACTTTAGCCAGTCACCAAATTAAAAACTCATATTTTACTAATCTCCTAAATCACTTTTTACAATTGGTCAAAATTTGAAACAGTGGATAAGAGACAACCATGTTGGCCAAGTATATGTCGATATATGGATTTTCAGCCGCAATGTTTCTTGGGTTTTTGTTTTTTAATACAGCATCAGTGTTTGTCGAGTTATTATTTTTGACAAAGTTCAAAATAGGGCTGACGTTGGGTTAAGTCTAACTGTTGACTAAGCACTAAACAGTGTTGAGATTAGGTTAAGGCTAACTGTTTAACAAATCTTGAAACAGGGGTTGGGTTAAGTTAAGGTTAGCTGTGCCATAAATATAGATAGCCACTCGGGCATCATGGCGGCCATCTGTCTACTATTCCAAACTTCTACCTCACAATGAACTGTCCCGACTACTACCACCACCTAGCATGTCTCATAATTTTATCCCATCTATAATCATCGGTGTGTGTTTCCAGTCATCCCTCAGCATATGTTCAAACAGTGCCGCCCGGTTCTGGTTGTCCACACGTTTGACCCAGTGCTTATACATACTGAATGCACATGTGTCTATAACCTTGCGCAGGATCTTAATGCCATATGGATTGCTGCGAACCATGTCTGCTGAGATTGGGGGTGGGTGTTTGTAGTAGAAGCGCAGTCTCAGGAAAAATACCACACAAGCTGCAGCAGCCTAGAGGGGGGAGAGAGAGAAGGGAAAACATTTTTAATAAGTAACAAGTTAACAGTCATTTAAGGCTCCTCGGGGAGCAAAGGCCTTCAACAAAATGTTGCCGTCCTCCTGCCACGCTCCTCCTGCCATGCCCCATCAGCTCAAGGTCTTTCCATGTCTTCTTCATCAATTTTGTCTTCAGTTTACGTCTGCTGTCTATTACCATGGCAATTCCAGTATAAGAACAGCCAGGTAATGCTGTTAACAGGTGTCCACAATGTGTGTTCTATCCATCATCAGTGCTTTCTTCTTGCATGAAGTATTGTGATAGGGAATTGTGGCCAATTTTTACGACTCCTCCAAAGCTGTGAAATTAATCACGTTTTTAGATCTTACTTCTTGTACAAGTGCAAAAAAAAATCTGAGAAATGTCTACAGTTTAAAACACAAGAAACAAAGAATAATACCCACATAACCTGAAATAGGTTGTCATTGGTTTACTCACCCTGAATTTCCTACGAGCCTGAAACTTCTTCTCTTCTGGAATCTGCCAATGGAGACAAAAATGTACACATGAGAACAGCAAGCTCTAAATAAAGCATTAATATGGCACATTGTTACCACTGTTCACAATCAACAACATTGAGCATAGGTGCTCAGTCTACTTCAACAAATGTCAAAAGATAAGAATGTTGATTGTTCCTACAGCTTGCTGGTTGTCTACATGCCTGAACCATCCCCTCATACGCCCGATTCCAATTTCCAGCAGTGTTAATTCATAAACTGCAATGTTGGTCTCTAACGGGCGATCATCAACAATCCTTTTTACCTCTCCCTTAGCAATATCCACTATCCCAACTATGGATACTCTCAATGCTAGTCTGTTAGCTCTCTCAGTGCCATGTACTCCTGCATGTCCAGGATAGCAGATCCAGACCAGTCCCTGAAGGGTTGAGGCCTCTATCCTATGTAAGTTTCCTATTATTGCACATGCACATTATTAACACCACACTGTTTGTTATAAGTCAAAAAAGGTCAAGGTTGTCCCATAGCACATACTGCTGTGGGGAAGTGAAGTGTTAGAGACTTCACCATACTAGATCCAGCATCGAGAGGTGGGGGGCGACAAGTTCCCTTCCTCACTGCCTTTTCCTTCCCTGACTCTGGTCAGGTACCCATTTACAGCTGGGCAGACTAGAGCGTGTCAGTACCATGATTCGAACCCAGCACCTCTGCCATGACAAACCAGCTCTCTAACCACTCTGTCAATCGGACGCTCTTGTTTTAAGTAGCAAAATTAAATGATCTGTGACAGACTTGGAACAGATGATAATTTTTTTTTTCCTGACAAACTAATCAACTGATCAAGACGGAAAGTTACATCAGTTTGTGAAGCACAACATGAGTTATATCACATATGACGAGTTATATCAAATATGTACAGTTGTATAAAATATGACGAATTGGATAAAATTTGACAAGTTATATAAAATTTCACACTGCTGTCCTGTAAAACAATCTGATGGACACAAACGATAAAGATCATGCAGTAGGGGAATGATGTGTTAGAGACCACAATACTAGGTCCAGCTTTATGAGATGGGGTGACCAGTTTCCTTCCTCGCTGCCTTTGCCTTCCTTAACTCAAGAGCAGTGTCAGAAACCCACTTACAGCTGGGTATATTGGAGCGTGACGATACCAGGTTTTAAACCCGGTAACTTTGCCAGGAGGGGCTGTGCTCTAACCACTCTGCTACTGTGTAAATAAATTAAGATAAATAGAAAATATGTAACAGAAATGTTATGTTATGTGTTATGTTATGTTATCTGTTATGTTATGTTATGTGTTCACAAACAAGATACCACTGTGATGTTCATAAAAAGAAAAACATTGCATCAAGTTATGTCACTACAGATTGGTAACCCAGAATCCGAAAACCAAAATATTCCAAAAACCAAAATTTTTTTGGCGATTTTTGAATCGATATTTTGGGTGACTTGGGCGATTTTGATCTACTTTGGGTAATATTCGTAAACTGAAAAAATCCAATTTTCAAAAGATGGCTTTCCCCAAGCATTTCGTAATCTGGGTTACCAACCAGTATACATAACAATTTAATGCAACAACTCCTTGTCAATGGAAGTAAGATTCAGAGTTCTTCAGTGTTTTATAGAACCAACACCCGACATATGGCAGTGTGTCGTGGACAATTAGTAAACAAGTAAGAAGAGCACTTGATGCCTCATAGATTTAGTTTCACAGAAGAATGTTAAAAATACCACGGCAAGCATAGGAAACTAAGAGCCAGGGATCGAGACCCAAAGTCCGCTGGGAGGACAACATTAGACAATCTTTGAAGGATCGAGGACTAGAATGGAACCAAGCCAGGAGGAAGACAGCCAAAAGAATAGTATGGCACGCTCTCTTACAAACCTCTACACCTCACGGTAGAAGAGGAACGACTAAGTAAGTAAATAACAACAAAACAAACCATGGACGAGTAATGAAGATGTTCTGTAAGAGGCCAATGCAGAAAGGAAGCATATTACCCTTGTTTGAAGGAAGCAATTCACATTCTTCTGACACAAAGACAGAAGCTGGAACATATCATGACAACAGGAAATACTGATGGTAAAAGAGATAAGTCAACAACAGAAAAGGTAAACAGTATTGGAGACAGGAAGTTGTGGAGGGACATGATTGCCTATGCTACCAGACATGGCACTTGAAGAAGAAGTCAAACCAAATGTAATGTCCAGTTAAAGCTACAGATGACCAGAACTTGAGGCAAGCTTGACAAATGGAACAGCCAACATTTATAGGTAAAGCCAGTCCCATGGTAGAAACTGCCATAGGGGGGATAATGCGTTAGAGACTTCATTATAGTAGGCCTCGGCTTTATGAGGTGGGGTGACCAGTTGTCTTCTACACTGCCTTGGCCTTCTCTAATTCAAGAGCAGAGTTGGGTACCCATTTACAACTGGGTAGACTGGAGCATGATATATCTTTGAACCCAGCAATTTTGCTTTCAGAAGCAAGTGCTCTAAATATTTCGACACTCTCAATAAAATTTACATCTGTAAAATCAAAATTCTGACAATTTTTTTTCAATTCAAAAAAAAAAAAATGAAACATAAAAAAAAAAAGTGAAATATCTTGTGCATAAGAAAAATTACAAAACATTTACCACAAATCAAGAATTAGAAAATAAAATTAGCTTCATAAAGTGAAATAATGAAACAGTTAACTCAATTTAAAAATGTATTCAAAATGTGAAAAACGAACTCAAAGTGGATTCTTACAACCACGAAGGAATATATGTGATGTGTATACGTTCTTCATATGTCCTGCATTATTTGGGTGTTCCTTGAATTATAAATTTTAAAAATTCATTACTTGAGAAGTAAAATCATCAAACAATAAAAATATTTACATTTTTCTTGTCCATTTTTTAAGACGTGTACTTTGACCTAGATCTAGGTTTTTTATCCCCTTTTCTCCTTTTTTTTTGTGGCCGGCTTGATGCAGGCCACATCACCCCTAGTGTGCTGATGGTCAAGAAAATATGGACCTAACATCATATTCCCAATATGCCTCAATGGGCGTGTAACGGGATCTTTTACCTTTATCTCTTTCTTTTCTTATCTCTTTTTCTTATCATCCTCATTCTCTTTTGCTTTTTCTCCTTTGTTACCATCTCCATATTTCTATTCTCAACTACCATTATCATTATCAACAAGAAGAGATTCCCGGTCACTTTTGTGCAAATCAGGTTGCCCCTGAGACATTTTGGCCAGTTTTTTTTTTCTGCTTAGGTCTACGATTTTCTCCAGCAGATCCCTCAATGGTCACTTGTCTTCCTAGTCTTAAAATAGTACACTTGTGTCTTAAAATCAAGTACAGTTTTGTCTTAATAGAGTACAGTTATGTCTTACTACAGTAAAGTTATGTCTTAATACAGTGCAGTTATGTCTTACTACAGTACAGTTATGTCTTAATACAGTGCAGTTATGTCTTAATACAGTGCAATTGTGTCTTAATACAGTGCAGTTATGTCTTAACGTAGTACACTAACGTCTTAACTAGTACACTGATCTTTTAACGTAGTACACTGATGTCTTAACATAGTACACTTATGTCTTAACGTAGTGCACTTATGTCTTAGTAGTACACTTATGTCTTAACGTAGTACATGAATGTCTTAATATAGTACACGTAAGTCTTAATATAGTACACGTATGTCTTAACATATAAAAATAATGAGAATAAAATTTTTGACGTTTCCTTCTGATTGCATCTCTTAAATGATGGAGGATATCAATGTACATTTCTTTGCTAACCGTTCGGCCTTCAGGAATGAATTCATGGTGGGTTTTCACTGTTTATCGAGGTAGGCGGTCGTCTGCTACGTGAATCATCATCGACACTAACATGACTTTCACGGAAACACTTGTGCCACTCTAAAACTTGCGATTTCATCATTGCGGTATCACCATATGCTTTATTAAGCAAGGTTACTGTCTCTGAGGGTGACTTCTCAAGCAAAACATTTGACATTTGTACGTTGTTCAATCAAGGACATTTTCAACTCCGATGATGCTACGTGCACACCACACAAACAAACTTCTGTTCAAGAGTACATGTGAAGGTTACATCAGCCATGTCTTTTCCTCAAGGTCACTACCAACTTATAAAACTATAATCTCCATGACATAATCACTCATTCAAACATGAGTCGACTATTCTGGGAACTTTCTGAAGCTACCTCGTAGTACTCTTATGTGTTAACACAGTACACTTATGTCTTAATATAGTACACTTATGTCTTAATATAGTACACTTATGTCTTAATATAGTACACTTATGTCTTAACACTGTACACTTATGTCTTAATATAGTACACTTATGTCTTAACACAGTACACTTGTCTTAATATAGTACACTTATGTCTTAATATAGTACAACTTGTCTTAATATAGTACACTGATGTCTTAATATAGTACACTTATGTCTTAATATAGTACACTTATGTTGAAAGTGCTCATCATAGATTCTACATACAGACACATGAAACTGGAATTTTTGAACAGACATGATCACATACACTAGATAAAAATTAATTTTATCCGTTTTTACAGCCTGAAACAAAATAGTGATAATGTGTCTGCAACAAATAAAAAAATGTTCAAAAAATCGCTATTAAAATCTTGAGCGTGATTATTTAAGTGTGACATAACACAGCACAAAAGACTTAAAACATGCATATAGCTGTATCAGAACTGCATAATGACTTCCCAGGATATGAAAGTATACCTGTCTGTGATGTGTACCTCAGTACACAGAACAGAGATTATGCAGAATGTGCATATACCTGGCCATGTATGATGTGTGAACCCCAGCATTAGAAACAAGAATGAGACAAGACATACCTGACTGTGAAAGAACGGATGTTTCAGGGCTTCTTTGGCTGTCAGTCTATCCTTGGGATTAACCACCAGCAGCTTCTGGATCTGCAAACAGGCAGGAAGTGGAGAAGGTCAGGTAGAACTTCTACTTAATATCAACTCTTCATTTTCCAAAATGTACTTCCTCTTTGTTAGGTGACATTTTTAAAAAACATGTTATAAAGAATTCTTGCATTATTCTTCAATATTTGATTACAACTATCACGTGCTCTATTTATGAATTATTTTTTTTAATGTCTAAAAGGTGTCGCTGAGATACTCACTCCATCTTAACAATTTAATTAGTTCACAAGTGACATGGGGCTAAATGTCAAAGTTCATGGCATGCTGAAAGAAACATGATATATTCACTGTCTATTCAAAATATTACACATAATTTACAATGTCTTGTAATGAAACAATAAAAAGAAAATACAGCCCTAAAGCAGATATTAACACCAACTGAATGAGAATGAAAGAGAGAACTATGCTGCTTCTAACTTACCCCATCATTAATCAACAATCCAGCATTGGGAAAAACTGAAAAAAGAAGTGGGACAATGAAGGAATACAAACGTTTCAGAGCAGATACCAATATGGGGCATCAATCTTGAAGTCAAACAAAGGAGATAAAAATGGACTGGACACTTACTTCGCATGAAAAGAAATATATAACCAACATGAGCAAGTGACTCAACTTTAAAGTAACACAGACAGAATGCTGGATCCTGAGGTAAATGGAGGCACATATCTGAGGCTAAACTCCAAGGTGAAAGAACCTTGAGTTGACAGGAAGACATGGTAGGACCTTGAACTGACAGGAAGACATGGAAGGACCTTGAACTGACTGGAAGACATGGTAGGACCTTGAACTGACAGGAAGAAATGGTAGGACCTTGAACTGACAGGATGACATGGTAGGACCTTGAACTGTCAGGAAGACATGGAAGGACCTAGAACTGACGGGAAGACATGGAAGGACCTTGAACTGACAGGAAGATATGGTAGGACCTTGAACTGACAGGAAGACATGGTAGGACCTTGAACTGACAGGAAGACATGGTAGGACCTTGAACTGACTGGAAGACATGGTAGGACCTTGAACTGACTGGAAGACATGGAAGGACCTTGAACTGACTGGAAGACATGGTAGGACCTTGAACTGACAGGAAGACATGGTAGGGCCTTGAACTGATAGGAAGACATGGAAGGACCTTGAACTGACAGGAAGACATGGAAGGACCTTGAACTGACTGGAAGACATGGTAGGACCTTGAACTGACAGGAAGACATGGAAGGACCTTGAACTGACAGGAAGACATGGAAGGACCTTGAACTGACTGGAAGGCATGGAAGGACCTTGAACTGATAGGAAGACATGGAATGACCTTGAACTGACAGGAAGACATGGAAGGACCTTGAACTGACAGGAAGACATGGTAGGGCCTTGAACTGACAGGAAGACATGGAAGGACCTTGAACTGACAGGAAGACATGGTAGGACCTTGAACTGACTGGAAGACATGGAAGGACCTTGAACTGACAGGAAGACATGGAAGGACCTTGAACTGACAGGAAGACATGGTAGGACCTTGAACTGAAGGAAGACATGGAAGGACCTTGAACTGACAGGAAGACATGGTAGGACATTGAACTGACTGGAAGACATGGAAGGACCTTAAACTGACAGGAAGACATTGTAGGACCTTGAACTGACGGGAAGACATGGAAGGACCTTGAACTGACAGGAAGACATGGAAGGACCTTGAACTGACAGGAAGACATGGAAGGACCCTGAACTGACAGGAAGACATGGTAGGACCTTGAACTGACTGGAAGACATGGAAGGACCTTGAACTGACAGGAAGACATGGTAGGACCTTGAACTGACAGGAAGACATGGAAGTTGAACTGACAGGAAGACATGGAAGGACCTTGAACTGACTGGAATAGATGGAATTAACTTTGAACTGACTGGAAGGACCTTGAACTGACAGGAAGACATGGTAGGACCTTGAACTCACAGGAAGACATGGAAGGACCTTGAACTGACAGGAAGACATGGTAGGACCTTGAACTGACAGGAAGACATGGAATTACCTTGAACTGACAGGAAGACATGGAAGGACCTTGAACTGACTGGAAGGACCTTGAACTGACTGGAATACCTTGAACTGACTGGAATACATGAAAGGACCTTGAACTGACTGGAATACATGGAATTAACTTTGAACTGACTGGAAGACATGGTAGGACCTTGAACTGACTGGAAGACATGGAAGGACCTAGAGCTGACAGGAAGACATGGTACAAATTTGTTGAAGGTATATGTACTTTGCAGAGCAGCAGGGCAAAGAATGAACTTATCCAACAATGACTGGCTAATAACTGGCTAATGACTGGCTAATGACTGGCTAATGACTGGCTAATGACTTTATGAACAAGAATAACAGAAATAATACACAAACAAAAACAAATTATACAAACCAAGTTTTTTGGGGCATCTGTGATGTCGTCCCATTCTGGACTGTTGAAAGTGTACTCAGCATTCATGATTGCCCGCAGCATCATCATCTGCCGCCGGTTCCAGAACGGAGGTGCTCCACATAGTCTAGAAAAATGTTATATGGAGTTTAGATACTACACTCTAATAACTCAACAACACATACTAAAACACTGTTTCTTAATTACAGTAGAATGTCAACTGATAATCCAAACTAAACGGGACAGGGAGTTTCAGATTTCCAATTTGTTTGGGTTTTTTTTTTTAACTTATTAAAAAAAGCTGTTCTGGAGACTAAAAGCAAAAAAGGATTTAGCAGTAATGGCTGTACTTATACATTTTCATTTGGCACATTTTATACATCTGTGTGACCTAGGTTGAAAGATCCATTTATCATATTACTTATAAGTTATTGTTACTGTTGAACAGAATCGACATAATTGCACTCTGGGCAAACCCATAGGGGCTCAGTCTCCCTCAGTATATATCAAAGAGTGTGAATGCTAACTGTTCCTCTAGCTCGCTGGTTGTTTACACGACGGATGCATCCTCTCATCTCTGCTAGTCTTATGTTCGATGCCAAATTCCAACAGTCTTAACCTTGATGATTCATCTATTGCAGTGTCATTCTCTAACAGGCGATTATTAATTGTTCTCAATATCTCTCCTTTATCCATATCCAGTGACGCCACTATGGGTGCTCTTGATGTAGTCTGTCAGCTCTCTCATTACCACATACCCCTGCATGACCAGGACAGTACATCCACACCATCTCCTGCAGACTCGAAGCTTCTATGAATGTTTTCCATTCATGCCGTTGCCAACCATTTTGAACCTTTTGAAGCATGGACTGAGAGTCTGACACAATGATAGCCTTTGTGAATGAAGTTTCAGATATCCACCTTAAGGTAGCAGTAACTGTCTCTACCTCTATTCTCATGCTGGAAGTTGTTGTCTTGTAAGCCCTGCTGTGTTCGGCTATAAGTTAAAATGTATAAGTATAACTCAGTCCTTTTAATTGCTAAATCCTATTTGCTATTATAAATCTGTATTCATAGATAACAAGACAAATAGACCTTTTAACCACAATTATACAGAAGTATCAAATTAACCAAATAAAATCTACAATACTGAATAACATCAAAATTAACAAACCCAAAAAAAAAAAAAAAAAAGAGAAAATGTTTAATAATAATGTTAGGCTGTTAGTAAGTTATTATTGATTCAGATTATTGATTTTTTGAATTATTAATGCTCAGATTATGGACACTCTACTATATTTATTTATTACAGAAGAAAGCAATTCTTTGGATTGCTGCCAAATATTTCACTGAACATTTTATGTGTACCTGTGTTTATTTCATCACAGAGAAAACATTTCAGCAGTCCATTTATTTATGTTAAATCAATCTAATCTTCACAGGTGCATTTTTTCAAACATTAAAGCTGCATAACTACTAGCTTCAGCCTTCTTAGTCAAGTTTCTTTTTGAAATTATCACAGGTGTGCTATCACCTGCTAAAGAAGTATTAATAAATACTGTATGTACTTACAAGGTATACATGATGACGCCACAGGCCCACCTGTGTTAGAAGAAAGACAAGACAAAATTACAGATCAAAGGTACAACTCTCATTTAATTTTCTTACAACAGTTAATTGAAAGACAATCTATTTTGTCATGGTAGTAGTTTTGATGGAGATCTTCTGACATCAAGTTTCAGTAATGTCACTATATACTTTAAAACATGATATTGTGTCTATTTTACTACATTAGTCTTGGAGATTTATGTTTGTGTAATGTAACACTAGTCCGAATGAGAGTTAATCTTTTTTATTACAATAATTAATGAAGATTTTATACTTCTGTACAGCACCGTCACAACAGGTTCATAAAAGATTATATTTCTGTTTTATTACATTAGATGGCAATGGATAGACACACAGTGAGGAAACATGTGGATAGCATTACAAGGCAGTCCATGTTCTGGGTCCCCCAAGGTAAAAGAGACAGAGTTAAACTGAGAAACTTACAGAGAAGAGAACTGGTGACAGAAGTGAAAATGATGAGGAAAACATGGAAAGAACTTGACCTGATGGCACGTGATAGGAGGAGTTGGCATGTGCTTGTTCAAGGTGTATGCTCTTTGGGTAGGTAAAGGTTACTGATTGACATAAGTCTTGGAGATCTTCTGTTTGTGTACTGTCACAACAGTCAAATGAGAGATGTTCTGTTTGTGTACTGTCACAACAGTCAAATGAGAGATGTTCTGTTTGTATACTGCCACAACAGTTGAATGAGAGATCTTCTGCTTTTATACTGTCACAACAGTCAAATGTGAGATCTTCTGTTTGTGTACTGTCACAACAGTCAAATGTGAGATGATCTGTTTGTGTACTGTCACAACAGTCAAATGTGAGATCTTCTGTTTGTGTACTGTCACAACAGTCAAATGTGAGATCTTCTGTTTGTGTACTGTCACAACATTCAAACGTGAGATCTTCTGTTTGTGTACTGTCACAACAGTCAAATGTGAGATCTTCTGTTTGTGTACTGTCACAACACTCAAATGTGAGATCTTTTGTTTGTGTACTGTCACAACAGTCAAATGTGAGATGTTCTGTTTGTGTACTGTCACAACAGTCAAATGTGAGATCTTCTGTTTGTGTACTGTCACAACATTCAAACGTGAGATCTTCTGTTTGTGTACTGTCACAACAGTCAAATGTGAGATCTTCTGTTTGTGTACTGTCACAACAGTCAAATGTGAGATCTTCTGTTTGTGTACTGTCATAACAGTCGAATGAGAGATCTTCTGTTTGTGTACTGTCATAACAGTCAAATGTGAGATCTTCTGTTTGTGTACTGTCATAACAGTCGAATGAGAGATCTTCTGTTTGTGTACTGTCACAACAGTCAAATGTGAGATCTTCTGTTTGTGTACTGTCACAACAGTCAAATGTGAGATCTTCTGTTTGTGTACTGTTATAACAGTCAAATGTGAGATCTTCTGTTTGTGTACTGTCATAACAGTGGAATGAGAGATCTTCTGTTTGTGTACTGTCACAACAGTCAAATGTGAGATCTTCTGTTTGTGTACTGTCATAACAGTCAAATGAGAGATCTTCTGTTTGTGTACTGTCACAACAGTCAAATGTGAGATCTTCTGTTTGTGTACTGTCACAACAGTCAAATGTGAGATCTTCTGTTTGTGTACTGTCACAACAGTCAAATGTGAGATCTTCTGTTTGTGTACTGTTATAACAGTCAAATGTGAGATCTTCTGTTTGTGTACTGTCATAACAGTGGAATGAGAGATCTTCTGTTTGTGTACTGTCACAACAGTCAAATGTGAGATCTTCTGTTTGTGTACTGTTATAACAGTCAAATGTGAGATCTTCTGTTTGTGTACTGTCATAACAGTGGAATGAGAGATCTTCTGTTTGTGTACTGTCACAACAGTCAAATGTGAGATCTTCTGTTTGTGTACTGTCACAACAGTCAAATGTGAGATCTTCTGTTTGTGTACTGTTATAACAGTCAAATGTGAGATCTTCTGTTTGTGTACTGTCATAACAGTGGAATGAGAGATCTTCTGTTTGTGTACTGTCACAACAGTCAAATGTGAGATCTTCTGTTTGTGTACTGTCACAACAGTCAAATGTGAGATCTTCTGTTTGTGTACTGTCACAACAGTCAAATGTGAGATCTTCTGTTTGTGTACTGTCACAACAGTCAAATGTGAGATCTTCTGTTTGTGTACTGTCACAACAGTCAAATGTGAGATCTTCTGTTTGTGTACTGTCATAACAGTCGAATGAGAGATCTTCTGTTTGTATAATGTCACAACAGTCAAATGAGAGAGATCTGTTTGTATACTGTCACAACAGTCAAATGTGAGATTTTCTGTTTGTGTACTATCACAACGGTCAAATGAGAGATCTTCTGTTTGTGTACTGTCACAACAGTCAAATGAGAGATAATTAATTTTATTACAAAGTTAAATGTAGAAATTTCTATTTCTGTTCGGTCATGAGGTAGTATAACAATAAGATTTTGTCTCATAACTTTTCAAAGTACTCGTAGTTTGAGGATCGATTTTGTTTGTTTTGTCACAGATCTGCAAACTGAACATAAAAGCCACATATATAAACAAACAAAAAGACGAATAAAAAATAAAAAGATTTCATAAACTAAAGGACAGAAATAGACAAAGGAAACAAGGAACATTAAACAACTAAATCTGAATAGCTCTGCCTGCGTACATCCCAGGGGTCTCTGAGGAGAAAGTCTAGGATTACTACACCCACACAAGTACGTCATACAAGGTGACTAAAACGAGGTTGTGTATGTGAGGCTGGCAACCTCATCACATAAAACAAACTAGCACAGAAACCATCACTACAAGCACATGTGAATGTTTGGTACAAGGGGACCAGCCAGCTATAATGGTGGCTCCATGTTCCATATGGAGTAGAAAGGAAAATGATGATGATCTAAAATAGGTTAGCCACAATTTAATACAGATAAGACAGAGAATGTAATGGAGAACACAGAATGTGATGAAGAACAAAGAGTGTAATGAAGAACATAGAATGTAATGGAGAACACAGAATGTGATGATGAACAGAGAGTGTAATGAAGAACATAGAATGTAATGAAGAACATAGAATGTAAATAAAAACAGAGAATGTGATGAAGAACAGAGAATGTAATGAAGAACAGAGAATGTGATGAAGAACAGAGAATATGATGAAGAACAGAGAATGTGATGAAGAACAGAGAATGTAATGAAGAACAGAGAATGTAATGAAGAACAGTGAATGTGATGAAGAACAGAGAATGTGATGAAGAACAGTGAATGTAACAAAGAACAGAGAATGTAATGAAGAACAGAGAATGTAATGAAGAACAGAGAACGTGATGAAGAACAGAGAATGTGATGAAGAACAGAGAACGTGATGAAGAACAGAGAATGTAATGAAGAACAGAGAATGTGATGAAGAACAGAGAATGTAATGAAGAACAGAGAATGTAATGAAGAACAGAGAATGCACAGACAGCCAGAGAGGGTCATGACAGTAACTGAAGGTAATGCTAGTTTAAAGAAAAGCAGCCTGAGAATGTAATGACAACTATTTAACATACATATAGTAACAAAAATTACATGCACACAGAGACCAGACTTACATATCGACCTCCTTGCCATACCCGGAGACATTCTCGTACATGGAGTGAGCTAGTACTTCTGGTGCCAGGTATCCTGGAGTGCCACATAATTCTGTATGGAAAAGAACACAAACAAACAGTTGACAGTGTCCAGCAGCAGATAGCTGGAATAAGTCATTGTTGTTATACAATTATTTAAAACATTAATAGTGTAATTGTATTCATGAGTACACAAGGCATTCCTTTAATCCAGTGATTCCCAAACTTAAATAAACATGAACCCTTTATGAGAATTTAGTATTACCAGCTTACATGGCTCACCTCTCACAGGCGATGATAATCTGGGTGTAGTGTGTATTTATCTACACTAGCACTCACTTAGAATATATGGAAAGCAGCCAGACAAACACACAGACACACAGATGGATACATAGACACAGACATAAATAAAAAGAAGCAGACAGACAGACAGAGACAGATGGGCAGACATAGAGATGGACAGAGAGACAAGGACAGACAGACAGACTCAGATTAACAGACACAGACTGATGAAAAGATACAGACAGACAGACATAGACAGATGACCAGACACATAGAGATGGACAGACAGAGAGTGAGAGACAGACACAGGCAGACAGACTCAGATAGACAGACACAAACAGATGGAAAAATACAGACAGGCAGACATTATTTTTACAGTATATACTTCATAAACATTAAAAAGTTGTAAACAACATAATTCAAATAACGTAAATAATAATAAAAATTAATACATTCTGACAGGATAGAATATGGTACCAGTCTAGAATTAGCTCTTTGACTCCATAATTATTTTCCACCCTGTGCCATAATTATTTTTTGAATAATTCTAAGCGGTGAAGTGTACTGTCTTTTAGTGCAAATTATATGTTAATCTTTTTTTGTGTGAACATGTACTTATTATATACCAAACTGTAGGGAAATGCATAGAGAATTGTAATATATAACGTCTTTGGTAGTATTAACACACGTGTGTTCGGTATACTTAACTCTTTATTAGTTAACGCTGTCTTTTTTTTTGGCAGAATTTTATAGAGTAAGTGTTCACAGTCTAAATTTGTTTGTGAATTTTCGAACATGTATACCAAACTGTAGGGAAATGAATAAATCAAATTTTGCTGTGGTAGTAAAATTGAAAAACACTAAAGTATGTTCGGTATACTTAAATCATTTTGCATGTAAAATTGAAAAACACTAAAAAGTTAACTGTAGAATACGATCTTACCAAAGACAAATTACTGTAGTAGGCAAAAAAAAACTTTCTTTTTAGTCTTCAAACGTCAAGTTAATCCATATACAAAGTAAAAAAAAAACATTGCTTATGGCCACAATTAGTACATTTAGTGTTATTCACACCAGTTTTTACTGTGGTCCCTTGTAAGAAAATAATAAATTATGCAATCGTGCATTACGTAATTTTCAAACAAATAAATAAGAATAACGTCATATAAAAACTTTTTTACTCTTGTTTAATGTTTTAATAGTATCCCTAGCTTCATCTTCTACCAAGAACTAGTGATTAGATGTTACGGTAGGTCTAGTTTTGTTGCTTTTTGATCGGCCAGAATATGACTACGCCCACTCATCAACTAAATCTAGTGTGTCTAGCTTTTCTGCATATATTCCGTATTTTGACAACAAACTGTGACTACCAAACAATCATCATCAATGTCAGCAATGTTTCAAAGTAGTTTGACACAATTATTTGCTTAGGAGACTTAGAAAATGTAAATATAAAGCGTGACATATTTCTCTAGCAAAAACAACGAAAAACGTAAACACGCGAATCTTCACAAAAATTGTGATAATAACATCAAAACACGCACATGTGCTGATTAACTAAAGTCAAATTAGTTGTTTAAATAGTAGCGGAAGTCATTCTACGAGTTTTAATATATGAACTGCATTAAGCGGACGATTTTTAGGGTTTATTCGTGATAAACTAAAAACCACGCTCTGAGCGTTGCTGGGGCACGGCGTGTTGAATTTTGCAACGCTCAGAGCGTTGCTGTGGAGTCAAAGAGTTAAATCATTTTGCATGTAAAATTGAAAAACACTAAAAAGTTAACTGTAGAATACGATCTTACCAAAGACAAATTACTGTAGTAGGCAAAAAAAAACTTTCTTTTTAGTCTTCAAACGTCAAGTTAATCCATATACAAAGTAAAAAAAAAACATTGCTTATGGCCACAATTAGTACATTTAGTGTTATTCACACCAGTTTTTACTGTGGTCCCTTGTAAGAAAATAATAAATTATGCAATCGTGCATTACGTAATTTTCAAACAAATAAAGAAGAATAACGTCATATAAAAACTTTTTTATACTTGTTTAATGTTTTAATAGTATCCCTAGCTTCATCCTCTACCTAGGACTAGTGATTAGATGTTACGGTAGGTCTAGTTTTGTTGCTTTTTGATCGGCCAGACTACGCCCACTCATCAACTAAATCTAATGTGTCTAGCTTTTCTGTGGTTTGACAACAAACTGTGACTACCAAACAATTATCATCAATGTCAGCAATGTTTCAAAGTAGTTTGACACAATTATTTGCTTAGGAGACTTAGAAAATGTAAATATAAAGCGTGACATATTTCTCTAGCAATAACAACGAAAAATGCAAATAATCACACAAATTGTGATAATAACATCAAAACACCATTGTCATATATCAAATTTGATTGAATCGTGTTCTGCAGCTAAAAGCAAATAGGGAATATATAGTAACAAAGAACCTTGCCTCGTACCTTTTGACCCCTTTTTTTTTGTCCACCCAGATGTTTGCGTACCACACTTTGGAAAACACTGCTTTAATTTATCTAATATGAGAAATACCAGACAATCTGGTAGACATTAGTGAACAGCAGTATTGTGTAATGGGCCACAAACTGGAAAAATGGTTGGGAACCACTCAGCTAAGCAAACATTACACCAGTGTATGTCTAATCTAAGACGTTGGGAACCACTCAACTAAACAAACATTACACCAGTGTATGTCTAATCTAAGACGTTGGGAACCACTCAACTAAACAAACATTATATCAGTGTATGTATAATCTAAAAGGGTAGGAATTACTCAGCTCTAAATAAAGATTACATCAGTGTATGTTGTAATCTAAAATGTTGAGAATCACTCAGCTAAACATACACTACATCAGTGTTTGTCTAATCTAAAAAGTTGTGAATTACTCAGCTAGACAGACGGGACCCAAAGATGCAGCAATAGAGAATGCAGTCAGCGACCCATAGCTTGACTGCTTGCGTCAGGGTCAGCGAACCAGAGCTCACCAAGACCCTACTCCACCTCCACGTGGTGGTCCTGGAAACAGGCTGCATCACTGCAGTCTGGCTGAGAAAGTAGGGATCGAAGAGGGAAGGCAAACCCGGTCCCAAAAAATGCCGTGCTGAAGTTGGATGTGTTGGCCGAAAGGCGCAGATATCGCAGCTCCGGTGTAAACAGACACAACGCAACCAACGTCCTTTTCAGGACGAACGAGGAAGAAGAAGAAGCAGCTAGACAGACATTACACCAGTGTATGTCTAAGCTAAAATGTTGGGAACCACTTAACTAAACAAACATTACACCAGTGTATGTGTAATCTAAAAAGTTGGGAACTATTCAGCTAAATAAACATTACATCAGTGTATGTTCTAATCAAAAAAGTTGGGAACCATTGAGCTAAAAAAAATTACACGAGTGTATGTCTAATCAAAAATGTTGGGAACCACTCAGTTAAACAAACATTACACCAGTGTATGTCTAATCGAAAAAGTTGGGAACCATTGAGCTAAAAAAAACATTACACCAGTGTATGTCTAATATAAAAAGTTGTGAACCACTCAGCAAGACAAACATTACACCAGTGTATGTCTAATCTAAAACATTGGGAACCACTCAGCTAAACAGACATTACACCAGTGTACATCTAATCTATCTCATTTAATCATTCTTGAGTTTCCGAGTGGCAGAGCAGTTAAAGTGTCTGCTTCTCAAGGCAAAGAGACCTGGTTTGAAACCAGGCCATGGCACACTCCACTTTACCCAGCTGTAAACATGAGTACCCCTGCTGTGAGTTAGCAAAGGCAAAAGCAGCGAGAAAGAAAACTGGTCACCCCGACCTCATAAAGCTGAGACCTAGCACAGTGCAGTCTTCAACACATCATCTCCACTATGTCAGTATCTGCCATATGACATCTTTACCTTACTTCTTATCTGCTGCTTGCATACGAGGTTGTGCACAGAGCTGGAAACCTTGTCATGTAAAATAAAGTGGTCCAGGAACCACCATCGCAAGAAAGCTTAGAGCAGGCTTCCTGAAAGAGGGTCAGCTGCAGTTTTAACTACATGCTGCATAGGAATAAAACAAAAAAGGAACATGATGATGATGAAGATGATGACAATGATGTTGATGCTGCTGAGTTCTTATTAAGCACTAGCTCAGCATCGTTCACAATAACTTAACACAACAACCACATACCTGTCAGCTCCTCCCCTTCCTCAATAACTGTAGCAAAACCAAAATCAGACACCTTGATGTTCAGGTTGTCATCCAACAGGATGTTCTCTGGCTGGATGTGATAAAACAATAGATACATTTAATAACTGTGTGTAACAAGCTGGGTAAATTTTCTCTGTAGACATGTCCATTATAGTGACCTCCCCTTGTCATGAATGAGAACCTTTACTTATTCGTAAATGACCAAGATAAACATTATAAGGGGAGGTCACTATAATGGACATGTCTAAAGAGAACATTTACCTATCCGTCCGTACATGACCAAGACAAACATTACAAGGGAAGGTCACTATAATGGACATGTCTAAAGAGAACATTTACCTATCCGTCCGTACATGACCAAGACAAACATTACAAGGGGAGGTCACTATAATGGACATGTCTAAAGAGTACCTTTACAACAAGCTGCCATGTAATACCTGATCTCCTATGTTTATTCTTTCTCTCTTTGGGGAACATGGGAGCCACCTCTGCTCCATGCCCACTTGAGGAAGCCTATACCAAAGCCCCAACTCTTGCAATGGTGTCTTATGTTGTAATTTGTTTTACATGATGAGGTTGCCAGCCCCATGCAAAACATGGTGGCTAGTTGGCAGGGAGGATATTGCGATTCGCTTCCGTAGCTAGGCGGTGTTTCCATTCATAAGGTCCTGGGTTTGATTTCTCTGGTAAGCCTCTCACTTCTGTTTTTTTTTTTTTTTTGTTGTCTAGTTTTCTACTTCTTTATTTTTCTCACGAGTGCCTGAGACATACCTTTATGTGTATTATTTACTTACTGTTTACAGGCCTCGGGTGTCCCTCTTTATGTATTCTCATGTTAGTTGCCTTGTACAACATGCCTGAGTCAGCGGTAGTCCTGAGTCAGCGGTAGTCCTGAGTCAGCGGTAGTCCTAATCTTTCTTTGCCATCTCAGATCCCCCCCCCCCCCCCCCCGAATTACACGAGGCTATGTAATAATTACTGTTAGAAATATCTTACTCTAAAATGTATTCTTTGAATCACATTTAAAATACTCATTATTTGAGATATACAAATTCTATGAATGAAACAGACAGCTAGGTCATTTATTTTTGGACATACCAAAATATAACCGACAGTCCCTGTGTCTAGGTTGAACGAGGTGCGCCTTGTCAAACGAGGAAATTGTTTTGTTTCTTTTAAAAGTTCTATGAATTAATGATAGTAATCATCACTACCCTTCTGCTCCCTACGGAGCATAGGCCTTCAATAAATGTATGCCAAGTCCTCCTGTCATGTGACATCTGCTCAAATTCTTTCAATGCTATCTTTATCTTTCATTTCTGTCTCTAGTGTTCTTCACCATGTGGCTTTTTTGTCTCTTGTTACCTCTTTTAACATGGGGATTCCAGAGCATGTAGTGCCTTGTAATGTTATCAACATGTGTCCCATCCAATGCCAGTGTCTTGTTCTCACCTCTTGTTCCACTGATAAATGTCTGGCTCTTATCAGTTCTACGTAGGTGATCTTGTCATACCATGTCAATCCTTCTGTTCTATGCAAGCACCCATTCATGAAAGTCTGTTGCATCTTTGTTGTCATTTTCATTGTGTTTCCATGATTCAGTGCGATACAAGTGCCTTAAACATTTGAGTTGAAGTTTCTTGCAGTCAATTTCTTGTGATTTCCATTTATTTCCCAGCGCAATGAAAGCTCTTTATTTTGATCTCACTGAATTATTCCTACCCTTGTTTTTATTACTCCAGCTTCACATTCTCCATCACAAGACAACATTTGTTTTGTTAATGAATAAAGCTTTTATAACTTTTAGCTGTACACAAACGGCAGAAGTTTCTTACTCCATGGCAAAGATAGTGGTCCTTTTAAAATTACTGACAATATAATCAGCTCCTCTGTGGTTTAGAAGATAGAGCCATTGCCTACCATGAACCAGAACATGGTTCATTCTCCCATAAATAAGCTAATGCCAGCAGACTTTGCCAGCCAGTAATGTATGCTTATATTTCTAAGTAAAATGGAGAACATCTCAACAGTACGCTTAATTACTTCTCAATTTAGGTAAGACTAGCAGGTACGAACATATGAGATTATTGGTCAGGCGTGTAAACAGCCAGCATGCTATAGTGTGACAGGACATTTTCATGCATTACTTTTCCTTGGTTTAATGGTCTTGGTTTTTTTCCTTCTCGCTATAACTTTTTCCCTAAGTTTTCTCTCTACCACAGTCCCTTCAATTATTTCGCCTTTCCCACACAAGTAATTTAGCATTCGAGTCAGTGGGCGGTACCTTTCCCAGGCTACCTGGACAAAACTCAATTTACAAGTGTGAGGAAAAAATATATTGGATTTCCAGCGTTAGTCCTGTAAGATCAGACTCAATTATGTCTTAAGTTTCTTGTTCAGGGAATGATGGAACATCTCATTTTTGTAGCAGACATGAAGACGCCAGAGACCACCCCTTTGATCTCACAGAAACCACATAAAAATACAGTACACACAATATTCCAGTACTCTCTCTGCTACTGCCTCCGATAGCTCAATGTCACCAGTGCGAAATTCAGAGTAGCTATAAAATCAGTTTTGTACGCTTTGGCCATAGCAAATTCTAAAACACTAGTTAATTATCTAGTGCATTCCTAGCTTAAAATGTTTAGCAAGATAAGTACAAATTCTGATAGTTTCTTCACAAGAAATAACTATAGAAAGGCCATCTCTGGTGACGCCGACCAGAAAACAAGTTCTGGGAAATTCTGAGCTCACTAACTGGGTGAGTTATGTAATTTGTATACATTGTGTATATTAATGATGATACGTATTTCAGGTGACAATATGTATATTGTGACCTTTGCCTTCTGTATATGTCATTCTGACCTTGTATATTTATATATAGGTTTTCTGAAAATAGGAACCCTACTGCGACACTTTTCAACTACGCCAGAAACTGTCAGACGTTTTTTTTTATGTCCTAACCCTTGACGGACAGTATAAATGGGGTAAAACTGATAAAAGTAATACGCCCACTAAACTCTGAGACAGGGGTAATCACTGACAGGGGACGAGACAAATCTCTGATTAATGGTTAAATTTCTAACCGGTTATCTATATTTTATTTACAGTCTCTGTTGACATCAGAAGCTGGTGTTCTTAGCACAGTGTCCTGATAGTCCATCGTGGAAACAGACTGAGGGGTTTACAGAAAAGAAGAGTCACCCCAACCCTTTGGCAATACACTAAGAAAGGATCAGCCAAGCACAGATAAGTCCTAAGGGAATGAAAATCAATTCACGGCTATTTGTATTCTAATTTAAATGCAAAGTTTAACTTTACATAAGACTTTGTAATTACATTTCTCTAAAAGTAAAAAAGTTATCACTCAACAATCCCTGTCTAGGATGATCTAATTAAATGTAATATTTGGAGGAAACAAAAACTCATTAATACATCTGTTTGATTTGATGTGTAGCAAGATCACTTGTCTGCATTTAGATTATTATATTATCTCAAAGTGTTGAACAATCTTTGTAATAAATGTTATTCGTTATATTTATATAATATAACTGCAGAGTATTGTTCAATTCATACTTCAATGTTGTAACAAGTACGTTGTGACCCGTTATTATACACTCTTATTATTAGAATTTACTTCACCTATCCTTACATCTATACCTCACAATCCAGTATATTCTAATCCTCGACTATACGTCAGGAAGGGGCATCATCGAGCCACAGTCTATCAGACATAATTGTCAGATCAGATCTATTTAGACTTTCAGTGGTCTCAGATAATGCAGGACAGCAGTGGCAGAGATAAAAATCTGGAGCAGACATCTATTCTTCGTTATCTGTACCTATCGCTTTCTCTAAGTTCTGTCCCATAGTTTCCGCCAGGCATTTCTTACTCCTTTCACGAGCCTAAACTTCTTTTTAGAAAAACTGTCCTGGAGAACTACTGAGTTATCTATTATCTCATATATTATCTACTAATTATAGGAGACTAGTAATTGCTTATCTCACCTTCACCACAATTAGTGACAAACGATTTTTAAAAATATTTAAACGGGCCACAATAGGAAATAACGCCACATATAGGAACAACTAACATTCATACGCAATGACATTTGCACAAGGAGACTGAGCACCTATGAGTTTGCCTGGAGTGCAATAATGTCGCTCCTGATCAACAACAAAAATAGAAATTACACTTAATGGCACACGGTTATTAGATTATTTTTTAATCATCAGCAACTAAAGACCTACCTTGAGATCCCTATGCACAATATTTTTATCATGAATGTACTCTACGGACTCTATCAGCTGTCGCATGAAAATTCTGAAACAGAAGAAACAAAAGAATTCCCATTGTTGAAAATTAATCCCATATATAAATTTAGATCTGATATGATGTCACCTTTTTCTTCACATACCACCCTGGATATTGTAGATGATCATGTCTCTCCACAACTTCCCACCTCTAGTGATGTATATCAAGCCTGTTGATGACTTCTCTCTATACCATAATGTCAAACTGTCTAGGTTTTCCCCTCTTTGTCCTCCTCTATATTTTAGCCATCAATCTTTCCTGTTGTCACAATACATCCCAGCTTTCCTCTTTGAGATGTCCCAAGAAAGTGGATTGCTTGATTCTGATCTGAGTAATTAAACGTCCCTTGTCAACTAGCCCCTTGCAGGACATCTTCATTACTCTTTTTAGCTTTCGATAATTTCTTAAAATTTGTCTGCAAATCCCAGGCCACAGATTTTCCTGTTCATATGTTGATTGCTCATGATTCACTTGCACATGACAGGATCAGCTTTATGTGACAACGAAGAACTAATGAAAGATAATGAAGATAATCTCATATAACATATGAAATAATATGTTTTAAAAGATATGATATATGGCTACATAATAGTATAACACTGAATTATCATACAATATAATATGATATAATATACTTTTAATGTCCCAAGTGACCATCACTTGATGACGTCAATTGTTAGAAATGGCAATCAACAAGTATAAATGTCTCATGCAGACACTCTCTCGTGCTACTTAAGTGATGAGCAATCTTAATATTAAAAAGCTGATCTGGAACACAATTTTTTATTGTGAAGAACAATAAAAATGACTCGTAAGAAGTTACAGGCTTTCATACATGGGTACTTGAGAAAATAAACAAAGTAAAATGGTATGGCATGATAAAAAAATGTGGAAACGACGGAAAGAACCACAAAAATACCGGTAGAACAAGAGGATTTAGAGAAAAAATACAAAAGACATTAGCAACTGGCAGTATACACAGAGACGAAACCAGCCAATAGCACCACAAGCGATGCCTTATTATAGATTCCCCCAAAATATTAAAGAAATACATAAAATCACATAAAGATAAGAGATGGAGGCTGTCATAATAATGGTAAGGAAGATGATCGAAAAGACTTAAATAAGTGGCATAAGATGGGTTAGGGTTTGGCCTAAACTAATACATACCTATACTCAACAAAGAGTTGAAAATCAAATAAGAAATACTATTCAAGATTTTCTTTTCATCTGATGATGTTTTAAACAACATTCCTGACATCAGTAATGTTAAAATCCTAATAATATTAACCAAATATAAAGACAGAGAAGGGCCAAAGATAAAGAAGCATTCAGGTTTTTCTTTTCATCCTGTGATGTTTTTAAACACCATTCCATATAACAGTAGTGTCAATATTCTATTAATATAAACCCAGTATTAAAAAACATATCATTTTATATCATATATATATATATTAGTATACCATGGACAGCCAACAAGAGTAATGAGGATGTCCTGATAGAGGCCAATACAGAAAAGAAGCCTATCCCTCGTGTTAGAAAGATGCAGTCTACATTTGTATGGGTATGTTATGGGTATGTTATGGCAGCTAGCGCCTTCAATAGATTATCTAACATTTGGAAATTACGATCATTGAATATACATACCAAGCTTCGTCTGTTTAATTCAAATGTTATCTCAGTGTTAACATACGGCTGTGAGAGTTGGAAAATAACAAAATCATTGGAGAACAAGCTGAATACATTCGAGAACAAATGTCTTAGAAAACTCATGAACATCAGTTGGAAAGAATTCAAGACTAATCGACAAATAAGAGAAGACTCTAGGCAGAAATATGTCTCCGACTATATAAGGAAAAGACGATGGTCAGCAAAACAACAGAATACCACTACAGGCGCTCACTTGGGTTCCTGAGGGTAAGCGGAAAAAAGGAAGACCAAAAGAAACACTCAGAAGAACAATAATAAGAGAAGGAAGAACGTTGGGCCTAAATAATGTGCAAGAGCTAAGAGGAGTGGCGTCACAACGAACAACCTGGAGAGCACTGGTTTCTGCCTTATGCGCCGTGTTTGGCGCTTAAAGAATTTATTATTATTATTATTATGGGTATGTTATGGGTATGTTATGAGAAGTAGAAAGCTGGAATATGTCGTAACAACAGGGAAAATGCAAGGATAAGAGACAGTGGAAGACAAAGAGAGTAGATACTGGACAGTTTGACATAATGGCATGGAAAGAAGTCAAAAGCAGAACTGATAAACTGTAACTGAGACAGGAAGTTGTGGAGAGACATGATCACCTACACCAACAGGCATGATAGTGAGAGAAGAAGTAACAGATAAAGGTCAAATGACAAAAATAACACGTTACTTTACTTAACTCAGCATGACATTAAACAGCCACAACAAACTTAGAAACGTGTGGCTTTTAATTAAAAAAAACCATCACAAAATGAGTTACACCCTTTCAACATAACTGCTGGACAGTCAGGAACAGAAAACATAAACAAACAATTTTCAAGTTTTGTTATTTACCTTGTTCTCTTCTCTGACAGTGACACCACAGACGTCAGGTAGTCAAATAGTTCCCCTTTTCTACAGCTGTGGATACATAAAGCAATAAACATTGTATCTTTGTCAAAGGTTAACAAGTTAACCTTTTCTACACCTGTGAGTGTATAAATTAATTAACAGATACATTTTTCAACAGTCAAACAGTTGATCTTTTCTATAGTTGTGGATATAAAAATTAATAAACAGACACATTATTAAGGGGAGCCGCGGTAGCATAGTGGTTAGTGCACTGGCTTCCTAGCTCAGTGGTCTATGGTTCGATCCCCTGATAAGGTGCAATTTGTTAAGGCCGCAAACGGCTCCTGGGTCGACCCAGCCCCAACTGGGTACCAGAGCAACTTCTGGGAAGGTTAAGGCAGCCGGCTTGATGCTGACCACATCACCCCTAGTGTGCCGAAGGTCAAGAAAATATGGGCCAAACACCATATTCCCAGTCTGCCTCAATGGGCGTGTGTGATGATATACTATAAAATTTGTAGTATTTATAAGTCAAAGTAATGTAGATATAAAATAGTGGAGTTGTGACGCTTCTTCTTCGCCCACGCCACCATCGTGTTGATTTTAGCAGACAGTATTGTAGATTAAATGGTACTATCGTTTCTAATGTCCTTGAAAAACTATTTATAACATTTTGAGACGAAAGGCTTATTCGTCTAGAAGGAGTGAGAGAGGAGCGACAGAAAAATGATACACTGTCACGCGTTGGTTTGAAACACAAATTGGCAGCGAACGCGTCGGGTAGTGAGTAAAATTAAATAGAACATGTTTGAAACAAATCAAGACGTAACCCTTTCCCGCATAACATGTTTGAAGCAAAAATCTTTGTAAGGCCAATATTTGTTCGTTTGATAGTCACGCTGTTGGACATATATAACCACACACACAGCGCAGTGTCTGCCAAGTAGCGTAGTCAGACCAACTTGTTGTTTCGGTTTGAACAACGGGAAGGAGGGGGAAAGATGGTGGATTTATATAAAAGTAGAAATTGCCAAATAATATGGAAAATATATGGAAATCTTTATTACCAGGATTAGGACCATAAAACTTAGTTAGTTTGATAGAATATGATCTTCTGAGCAATAATATGTTTTATTCTCCAAAATCGCCCAATTAATAGTAGAGATATTGACAAAATACTGTGTAGGTTCGTACAGACAGTCGAACAGTCCCTCGTGTTTGCATTCACTATCTATGACATTTTTGACGCGCGTTGGTTGAAACGAGGCAGGAGGGGGCAAGGCAAAGCCAAAAGGGGGAAATCTAGGAGTAAGTGAGAGGCACATTTGTTAGTCCAAAAGCAAGTCTATTTTTAACTTGTGCGGCCAAGATTGGACGGACAGACCGACAGAGATACACCAATTTGGCTGTAATTTTGACTTTATTTTCAAATTGAAGTCAGAATTGGGAATCGTCCGATCCCATTGGCCAGCTTAGCTGATATTGAGAAGAAAATTTGAAGGCTTGACGCCATTTGAATTATTACTGTCCCTTGAACAGGATGATTGAAAGTCTGTGAAGTGTGACTTGCCTTATTAAATATATTTAAAAAAAAAAAAAGGCGTCATAGTCCAGCCAAATCAACGTACCTGTGTGTTTTCATTGAATTTATGGTAAGACAGAAATTATTTTATTTAAAAATGTGAGTGTGAGATACTGCCATATGACAAATATTAAGACTGTAAGTACATAGACTAGGTCCCTAGCCGACTTCTGCAGGGCCTAGAGGTTGATCCATTATATAACAAGCTACAAGAGATGTAGAACTAAAATATTTTATGGGTTGTCACCATGGATCATATCACCTATCATATTTAATAGAAAAAGATCATTGATAATGGCAGAGGTGTTGCAGCCATTAGGGGAGAGGAATGTGAAACTGGTACTACTTGTTACATCATTTATGTGGATGGGCTGGGTTGGTCAGAGGGATCTGACCCAGGTCTTTTATTTTAAATATATTATTGTTTGTAAAATTGGTGGACTAGATAGTATGTTAAGACCGAACATAATTTTCATGTCACAGGGTTTCTGTCTGGCGCTGTGCTAGTGCCAGATGTTCTGAAGTGAACGACTCTATGTTTCTCTAGTGGTACAAGCTTTCTACCACTGGAGTAGTAATATTGAAACACGCTGTCTATCATATTACCTCAGAGAAAGTGAGGCAGTGGCCGTTGGCCGGAAAGATAACTATCTTCTATCGTCACAGGCCAGATAAGTACATCAGACCTGGCCTGCGGAATTCATCAACTTCTCCACCCAAAAAAAATTGAACTGTACTTGTAATAAAAACTGTTCCACCAATACTTATGTATAACGAGAAAATAAACTTTGTGAAATAAAAGACTGGGTATGATGTAAATACCCCGACCCTCCATCCAGCACTATTTAGGAATTAATATAGGTTTAGTAACAACATTATTAGATTTTAAAATATATGTATGGACAGTTCTTCCTTTTTGGTTTGATTGACTTGAATATCTGTATGTGTATATATATATATATATATATATATATATATATTGATTTCATTTGATTTGACAGTCCTGACCAAAAGAATATTAGGTTCAGGACTAATAAAATTGTAAAAAGATTTTCCAATACCAAACTTAAAACACAGTGTTAGTCGAGTTAATCATAGAACTTAATATTGCGAGTGTCTTGAGTATTGGGTTATCATTACACTACAATTTCATTACCCTAGACATTAGACGTAGCCATCAGACATACTAGTCAAGAATAAGTCTGAGTGAGATCTTAGGGTGGTAGCAGAAAGGTTCCCTGAGAACACATCTCATCAATTGTAATACTCAGGGGCCTTCACAGCTTGGCCTCACTCAGTTACACTATCAACTTAACACTAACATTCATAACATCTAAAACCACCACAGCGTGTAACAGGATTCTTTCCTCCTTTATCTAAAGCTGTGGATTTATTAATTAATAAACAGACAAATTAATACTCAGATACTCAAATAGTTAACAGTTACAGCTATAATAGTTTGTTATGCATGTTTCTTCAAACTGGTCATTTTATTTTTAGCCCGTCGGTAGTTCCAGGGGCCTCTGGGGAGACAAAAATAGAACTGAACTACTGCTTCCTCAGGTATGTCGTACAAGGAGTCTAATATGTAGTTATACACCGGGCTGACAACACCATCATGGCAAACACTCGGCTATAAAAACCACCATTGCTGAAGCATACACTTTTGTGCTTCCTGCAAAGGGTCAGCTGCCTGTGTGGTTCCATGCTGGATAAGGAACCAAAAAGTCAATGATAATTTCAATTTTTTTGGGACGAATCATAACATTTCACTTGATATGCTCTTTACCAAACATGAGCCACACTACACTTCTCCCCCACCTTTTTTTTAATTACTTTTCTTTGCTTTAATATTGTTGGCTGCTTTGCCAGTGAAAACCCTTTATGAATAGGTTCGCAAAGGTCTTCAGTCGAGTCTGGGAACAGTATGTGAAAAATGAGAAATTTTTTTTTTATCTTTTAAGCTTGCCAGGCTTGAAAGTCTGAAAGATTAAAAACATTGGTTCACCAGCATAACAGTTTGGGAACCACTGGGTCGACTGTAAGATAATAAGGCTTTAGTCTACGACTACTTTCTGTGGTTTCTGTAATTTACGTAATAGGAACACGCTTGAACTTTCACCTTTTCATATACATATTCACTCACACACAGATATACAGACAGACAGAAGGACACATACACACAGAGAAACCCACACATAGCCACTCCATACATGCCACATGCTATGGTTTACCCATAATCTGTACAAGGTGTTTGCATTTTCAGATGTGTACACCCTGTACATAATTTATGTACAGGTTTTCTAACCCATTCCCCTTATTACTGTGTCTCAGAGTTCTTTTATAAAGTCCTATTGAAAACAGGATTTCCCAGTCTCTTAGTGATAATAAGGCACAGAAATAGACTAAATGATGACACCATCACATTATTTTTAGTGCAAAATAAACTCAAGACACTTATTGTTTGGGTTTTAAAATAAGTGAAGACCTGCTTTAAAATGCAAAGTCCCCGTGCCTCATTTATAATGCAGCGCACTGTAATTGAAAATATTTTTACACGAATAAACTCTTTTGATATGTTTTTTTCAGTCTTTGTACAGGTTTTGTGGGTCTTTGTACAGGGTTTTGGATTTTTTGTACAGGTTTTTCATCTCCGAGGTGTGGCATGTATGCCACTCTAACAGAAAGACAAAGTTAAAGGTTGCACCGTGTCGTTCCCTGAGGTCTTGAAGTGGCAAAGATAGAACAGAGACTACTGAACCTTCAGGCATGTCGTACTAGGCGACTAATATGAGGTGGTAATTGGTGGT
The DNA here is from genome assembly GCA_024509875.1 of Oreohelix idahoensis. Lineage (NCBI taxonomy): Eukaryota > Metazoa > Mollusca > Gastropoda > Stylommatophora > Oreohelicidae > Oreohelix > Oreohelix idahoensis. Next base: position 875,948 of record JAMPIV010009111.1, read on the forward strand.
GGCAACCTCGTCATGTTAAACAAATAACCACAGAAACCACTGATACAACAGCACGTGAATGATTGGTGGAGGGCTCCTGTCAGGTGACCAACCAGCTGTACTGATAGTTCCATGCTCCGTAATGAAGGCAAAAAATATGATGTTGACAGAAGAGCGCTGAGTGTTAACGACTTCACTTATGCTAAACCTCAGCGTTATGGTATGGGGGTGACATGTACCTTCCTCCCAGCTTTTCCCTTCCCAAACTCACAGCAGTCACAAACCTTTTGCTGGGTAGATAGAAGGGTGACACGACCTACCGACAAAGACAATCGTTCATTCTTGAAATAACCATGTCTGACCTAGATTCTGTGACCTATAATACACGCGGATATACTGGCAACAGAAATCAGCAAACGCGAGTGCACGGCCTATAAACCAGCCAATCATAAAGTCCCTATCGGACCGCTCCCCTTTCTCATCCAAGTCAGGTCATACATTTTGTTTGCTTGAATAAATTACAATTGGTGGCAGTGGCGTACTAAGGTGGGTGTGAGGGGGGGCGGTCCGCCCCGGGTGACAGCCAAGAAAGGGGTGCCATTGGACACCATTATGACAGAACTTACTGTTAAAAATATGCTTGCAAGAGTTTTTCTTTATTGCAGGAAGGTGCCAAAGGTAAGATCCGCCCCGGGTGCAAAATATTTTAGGGACGTCTCTGGTTGGTGTTATTATTATTACTGATTTCTAACAACCGACGTCCCTCACTGAGTAAAATGGTACCACATTCCTCTAAATTGTCATTGCTGTCTATTCGCTCTTCCAAAAAATGTGTTGGTCCACCACAACACAATCTGTCCGTCTTCGTTCCTTTTAAAGACGTTGGTCGAACCAGTGGTCGGCAACAAGGGGTAAATTACCCCGGCGGGGATCATTTAGAGTGGTTAAGCGCTAAATACAGTTTATGCAGTACCACTCCCTTCGCATGTTTTATGAAGATTTTGACATCTTCCTTCCAAATTTGGGTTGTTGCATTTCGAGGCCAACTTGAAGTAACAAGTGTCAATTGAGCCATTAGACTAGCTAGGATTACAACTAGATTCTGCATTTTATCCAGTTTGTCTTGTGTTTTATGGAGACTAGTTGCTGTGGTGGCACCATGATTAACATGGAATGACAAGGGAAAGGAATGATTAATTGAATCAATGAAAATTAGGGCTGGGATTAATTAATTGGTTAAAAAAAATTTTTCATCAATTTACTGATAAAAGACATTATAATCAATTATTCCATTTTTAGGAACGTTTATGTTTCTTGCGAAGATCATTTGTTATGTCAGTGGTATTAGATACGGGATTAGGTAAATATAGACAATACTAATAAACTAGCTTTTCAGTATTGTTACTATATTTTCTGGACGAAATTGCCTTTATAACAAGCAAAATAAAATTTTAAAAAGTCTTTAGTGATTTAAAAAAAAAATGTTATTTATAATTTTTCAAACTGTTCGAAACTGGCCGATTAATCTTCGATTAAAGAAATATAATCCGATTAATCGAATGATTATAATAAAAATATATGACGGCACAGAGCACGCTCTCTTCCTAACACAATTTAAATGTGTATTTATTTATTAGTCTAGTATTAAATATAATACACAGTCACAATGCTGGCTTCTATAAGGGAGGTAATGTGATTACAAGAATGTTGGAACTGTTAGGAAGCGTTACGTCAAAAAAGGTAGAGTGAGAGAGAGAGAAAAGGAAGGTGTAGTGCTGGCAAATACAATTTGAAAGCCGCATCAAGCCTACAAGGTGATGAGTTGCCTGAAGTCACTACACACATTTATCTGAGCGCTTCTCAGAGCAAAGGGACTGGGTTCGAAACCAGGTAAAAATCACAGTCCAGTGTACTCAACTGTAACAATGGTTACGTGACTCTGCTCGTCAGTTACAGAAGGCAAAGGCAGTGAAGAAGGAAACTGGTCACCTCAGCTCAAAAAGCCAAGACCGAGTTCTGGTTAAATCTATAACACTTCACTCCTCTACGGCAGTAACTACTAAGAAACAACCTTTGCCTTCAAGTATATATCTTAGTCCATTTGTACGCCCAATTTCATTGTAGGAGGCGGCCCTTAAGCAGGTTGCAACTCTCAATTTTGGAGGGGGAAAAAACCTAGGTATCGGCGACTTGAGCTATTTTATGACTACTTTGGGCGAATTTTGTGTAACGTTGGCCGATTTTGGGCGAAATCTAGGTGGCGTTCTTCAACTAATGAAGGAAAATGACACCTAGACGGGACTAAAAAAAAAAAAAAAAAACTAGATCTAGGTAAATCCACACATGAGTGGCAACGCTGCCCATAGGTCTAAATATATTGACCCCAATACACCTAATGTGTAAGGTCTATGTACTGGTTACCCCTATCAAAGGTTTTGTGTGCTGGGTGAGTTGGATCTTTTGCCACTTTTGCCCAGTAGCTGAATCTCAGTTCTTTTCTCCTTAGCTCCAGGGGTATAATGCCTAGCGCTACTTCTAGTGCCTCTGCTGATGTTCCCTTTGAGGCACCTGCTATTATTGACAGTGCCTGGTTTTGGACTGTGTCTAGTTTTTTCTTATTGCTCGGGGCGGCTGATGCATAGACAACACTTTCATAGTCAAGTTTGCCCCTAATAAATGATTTATAGAAGGTTAGCATTGTCTTATTGCAGGCTCCCCAGCCACTTCCTTTCATATATCTTAGCATGTTAATAAGTCCCCTACTGCTTTGCACTAACAGGTCTATGTGTTTGTTCCAGTTTAGTTGCTGGTCTAATACCATACCAAGAAATCTAGTTGATTTTGCTGTGCATACTTTTTGCTCATTAATGCTTATGTCAATTATATTGTTTTTAATTACACGCCCTCTACTGAAGATCATTCCTATGGTTTTTTTAACGTTTAGATTAAATCCCCACTTGTTCATCCAGTCAGATACTTTATCCATTAAACCATAATAGATACCCGTCAGGGTGGAAAACAATGGATGAAGTGGATCAATACCCAGACCTGTTTAATACGATAAACAGTAGTGCTCAGTACAAAGCAAAGATCCCACCATGGGAACTGAGAGTGCCAGAAACTGACTCTCACTTATCAAAGATCATAAGCAAATCTAACGACATAATCTCAGCAAAAAGTAAAGCACTAGAGTACATAAAACGGTATATAAATAATAGCCTAACTATATATACTGATGGGTCAAAAGATGAAGAAGGACAATTAGGAGCAGGAATAGCAATACCAAAATTAAAAATTTACAAAAAATACAAAGTAACAGGTAATACATCCATCTTTACAGCAGAATTAGTGGCAATCCTAAAAGCTTTAGAAATAGCTGCAGAAAACCCACCCAAAAAAGTAACCATTCTCACAGATTCCCTTTCAGCAGTATTAGCTATCAGAAACAGAAATGGTTGTAGTAGGCCAGATATTATAGAGGAAATACTACAGGTTAATACATATCTGCATACTACAGGATGCAGGGCAACACTAACATGGATACCATCACATGTGGGGATAGCAGGAAATGAGCTTGCAGACAAAGAAGCCAAAGGCGGGAAAACTAGCTATAACAAAATTGAAGTAGGCCTAGGGAAGTTCGAAATAAAGAGTTTAATTGCTCAAGCAATAACTAAAGAGTGGATAACAGCATGGGACCAAAATAAAAAAGCAAGACACGCATATAAAATCCTAAAAAACCAAGCAAAAAATGTCAAATAAAAGATGAACTAAAAATACCAATTAATAAAAAATTGCTGAGGCTCAAGCTTGGAACTGGATATTTCATGACTGAGGAACCCACATGTGAAGAGTGTCAAGAACCAAACACAATTAGACACTTTCTGGTGGACTGCAAGAAATATGACCAACAGAGGCAAAACATTAAGACATACTGTAGTAAACACAAGGTAGAAATGAGTGTAGAAAATCTCATAGGCACAAAGACCCCTTCAGAAATGCAAAAGTTAATAAAACACTATATTACCAAAACAAAAGCTAACATATAAAAAAATAAATAAGGATCCGAGCCAGTAGTCCAAACTGGAGAAAGATTCCTCCCTAGATACATACAGATTAACCAAATAAAACATCCAGTGAAAATTAAAAACATACCAGATTAGACAATAGCATATTTTAGATTTTTAAAAAAAAAAACCCATTATGAACTATAACTACAAAAGGAAAATACCTACTAGAGATAATATAGTATAAAATAAATACAAACAAAAACATATTACAACAAAGGAAACACGTCCTGATATAACCAACAACTCCATGCACATGGAAGATGGTTGAAAGGAGCGTGCTACAAAGAAAAGTAGCAAACACATTAATAATAAAAAAATGTGTATAGTCAGAGGTCAAACATGTGTGTCCAATCATTTAGTTACATTTTTGGGACAATAAACGTGTGACAAAAATTATAATCTATCAAAAGGTAAGTCGCAGTGCAACATAAAATATAAGAATATGTACGTCGTGCATTTTCTTTCTCTCGCTACGTCAATCCCCCCCCGACTAATTACAGATTCTCGTTTGGCCATTCGTAATCTCTTCTCTCTTTCTGTTACGTCCCAGCCGTTAACATGGTACTAAAGCAATGTCCTTGAACCGCTTTCATCATGTTTATTTCCTACTTACGGATTGGCTAATATTCGGCCAAGAACACGAGCCAAGAAACGTTCACGATACAACATAACCTTTTCAACCTTCAACCCGTGTCAAAGCTGACGTAAAGACGTTTTCTCACCGTATCTCCCGCTACTGCTGTACTCGCCCCCTATGGCTCCTGGCGACCGATATAAACCACCACAAACTAAAACGACCGACAAATATGTTTCTAGACCTCAGGGCCATCTATATTTAGACATGCGCCCCAATATAACCGATGCACCTGGTACGGTTCACATAATTCATTTCAAGCATTCCTATCCTGTGCCCATCATTTAATTCTTACCGCTTTAATTACTCCGTGTAGATCCCTCAAGAGACTAAGAAAGAACAGGCCTAAAGCAATTCGTACAAGGCGACTAATTTGAGTTTATGATTGGGGTTGGTAACTTCATCATATAAAACCATGTGCCTCATAAACTACTGCTGTAAGAGCATGTGAATGATGGGGTGCTGACTTCCTGCCAGTAAACAACGTGCGATGGTGGCGGCATGCTCAATAAAGAGCGCAAATGGAAGAAGACGTATATCCCTGCCTATCTCCATTGGCCTCCTTCGCGTGTTTTTTGCAATATCCCACCGTACGTGTGATATATATCGTATTTTTGACGATAAAATACGTAATATACGTGTACAGTAAAACTTCCGTACGTTGCATCACTGCGTCAAATGTTTCAAAACCCGAAAATGTATCTCCTATTGAAACATGTTATGTTGTCCTACAGAAGCTAGACAGCTAAACCTAAAAGCAATTTAATTTACTTATTTTTATTCTAATATCGAGCATAAATAACAGAGGCAACAAGATCTTTCATTACAAAAAACGCATGTTCGTCTTGCAATTCAAGCTGTAGTTTAAATAAAACATATCTGTATGATATTTACCTTTAAAGTGTCAGCCAAACTCGTGGAAAACGTGTTTTTTTTTTTTTTTACATTATGCGCCAATGACGTAATTTCACGCTATACCTATGGAAAGCGCCCCATGTCAAACTTATGCATATTAATTTAACGTGTAATAAAACAAAGTCCCAAATGTGGAATTGATGACAACAACCAGACAAGTGCCAGTGGAACAAGAGTTGAAAAGAAAACGCTGGCAATGGGTAGGACACACACTGAGGAAACCTGTTGATAGCATTACAAGGCAGTCCTTGTTCTGGAATCCACAGGGAAAGAGAGGCAGAGGTAGACCAAAAAAAAACACATGGAGAAGAGAACTGGAAACAGAGGTGAAAATGATGAGGAAAACATGGAAAGAACTTGAGCGGATGGCACAGGACAGGAAGACTTGGCATGTGTTTGTTGAAGGCCTATGCTCCTTGGGGAGATAAAGGGTATTGATTGAATAACGTATTATACGCGTATTTTATTTTTTCCATAAAATACGTATAAAATGCGTATTTTATTCTCAGACAAGCACTGGTTCTTCTGCCCTCTCTCTCCCCTCTTAATCTGGCGATTCCATAATAAGAATTGCATTATAACGTTACCAAAAGGTTTTCTGAGCTTACAACTTAGAGGGGCGCATGTTAGGCCCAGCACATAAATCAGCTTACAGTGTAGATAGGCACATGTAAAGCCCAACATAGAAAAAAGCTTAGTGTAAAGGGGCGCATATTTAGACGTGATCTCGGTCACAGAGGTTAAAAAAAAAAAAACAGGACGTCTACGTAAAAACCACTAACTCAACGTTATCAAGTGTCTACATTAAATTAGGCACTTTGTGCTCTCTTACAAACATACAATACATTCAAGAGACACACCTCTCTCATACAATCTTTCATATCCACACCTCTCTCATACAGTCTTTCATATACACACTTTCTTCGTGTATCCTTCTCGGATTCACACGTGTCCAACACTCTTAACTGACACAGAATAAGCATATAGCTATGAAAGATATCAGGAAGACGTACCCAACCACAGAATGGACCCACATAAATATAGATGGATCAGCAACAACAGCTACAAAACATGGAGGTGGAGGTGTATATAAAACAGTTAAAGAATGGACGGTAAACCCAAATCTCAATGGCCACTGGACAATGCAAACAACTTTACGGCTGAGACAGAAGCACTAAAAACAGCTGCAATTACCATCATGGAAAAGATTTTGCAAGAGACAAGAGTGTTCCTAGCGGAATCACTAGTAGTCATCACAGCTCTCAGGAACAATAAAAGCAACGAATCAGACAGCCTGGCAGAAGTATGGATACAGCATGGTGGCCGCATAGCCTTCTCCAACCCAGCTAAGGGAGAAACTGTACAGTGACGACAGAAACCTGGGACGGACTTCCTGACTTTGTAAGAGAGATAGATGTGGTTATCTGAGAGATATCTGTGGTTATCTGAGAGATAGATGTGGTTATCTGAGAGATAGATGTGGTTATCTGAGAGCGAACGAGAGAAAAACTTCACATCAGAAACTCGCCTCCATTCCACTTGACTGTCACCGTTAATTCCCTCATATACTGTCCATTAACCACCTCCGTGTTCAAGATCCTACATTCCGGAATTGTATCTGTAATTAATCTACCTATTTCTACGTCCCTTTTCTTTCTCTTTACATCCCCTCCCCTTTCCCCAACTCCCACTATCAATTATTTTATGAACATCATTTTTACTCTCTTTAAAATATTTGACTTCATATTTCTGTTCCAATAATCTAAGATTAACTTGTCACTGATTCTTCTCTCTCCCCTTCTCTCTCGCTCGCTCGCCCTATCTTCGTTCGTTCGTTCTCTCACATGTCTCGAAATTACATTTGAACTCTTCACTGATTTCTTCCTCTCTCTCCGCACTACAAATTAAATGTAACTCCTCCATAATCTACGTCTGTCGCTCCACACATCTTCTGCCAAGGACGACAACAAATAACACTGACAAACAACATTTTTCTTTCTTATATAAGAATAAGTGTTCTTAGGTCAGTTTTTTGCGCTGATTTCAAATTTGAAATCCGTTTATCTCTATCACGTCGGGTTCTTAAGATATTTGTGAATAAATATATTTTTGGGAAACCATTATTTGCTCCGTTTCATTTTTACTATATAACTTATTAAAAATTAATAAAATGCAAAATAATTCTACTTTTTATACTGCTAAAAGATGCATGACATATGTTACGCTATTTTTCAAATAGATACTGTATTTTGAAATAATTCTGAGCGAAATATGGCTTCTAGAAGTTTTAGAAATACGGCTGATCTGTTCTGTTACGTGTGCTGATATTTTACCGATCGTGTTCACCAGAAAAAACTTTACACCATTACTAAAGAAAGCATATGAACTTTATTTCGATTCGAAAGTTGATGATGCAAATAAATCTTGGAAGCCAAATGCAGTTTGTTCGACTTGTGCAAATACATTGACAGGTTGGTTGCGAAAATCGCCGAAGCATAAGTCGATGCCTTTTGGAGTGCCAGTAATATGGCGTGAACCGAAAAATCACGCTACTGATTGTTACTTCTGCTTGACAAATATCCATGGTTTCACTTTTAAAACTAGAAAGTCTGTGGTTTATCCAAATATTGAATCGGTTTCAAAACCAGTGCCTCATGATCCAATCACGTGTCCGATCCCAGTTCCACCAGAACAATATCCGTTGGACGTGAATGAACCATCACAAAGTGATAGTTTACCTGCTTTAGAAACTAATTCTGACTCGGATTATATACCAGTGAAGGATGGTGTTCACTCAATTAACCATTCTGAACTTTCAGATCTAATACGTGATCTCGCTCTCACCAAAGGACAAGCTGAATTACTCGGTTTGCGACTCAAAGAATGGAATCTTTTAGCGCCCAATACTTCGTCATAGACATAGAGAACTTGTTCAATACTTTGAGATGGATGATGACATTTGGTATTGCAAAGATGTAAACAGTCTAATGGTGCACCTCGGTCATGAGCACATAGTCCACGAATGGCGACTTTTCATCGGATCTTCCAAGACTAGTCTAAAAGCCGTGTTATTGCATAACGGAAATTTATTTTCATCAGTTCCAGTCGCCTACTCTGTTCATATGAAAAAAACTTATGACAATATGGCTATACTTTTGGCAAAAATAAAGTACAACGACTACCAATGGCGGATTTGTGGAGACCTAAAGGTCATTGCAATTCTCACGGGCATGCAGACTGGGTATACTAAATTTTGTTGCTTCCTATGTGAATGGGACAGCCGCAACAGACAGGAACATTATGCAAGAAAGTTGTAGCCTATCAGGGATCGTGTGCAGCTCGGGCATAAAAATGTAATACACAAGCCATTAGTTAACAAAGACAGCATCATTCTACCACCGTTATATATAAAGTTGGGGCTCATGAAGAATTTCGTAAAAGCGTTAGATAAAACGAGCAAAGCTTTCACTTATCTTCGAGAAAAGTTTCTGCAAGTTAGCGATGCAAAGATAAAGGAAAGTATCTTTGTAGGACCTCAGATTAGGAAAGTTATTGCAGACAAACAGTTCGAAAACTTGTTACATGGTAGTGAACTTCGCGCATGGATGGCATTCAAATCGATCGTCGATAACTTTCTGGGAAATCACAAATCTGTGGACTATGTGCATATTGTTCAGCAGTACATAGATGCATACTGAATTATGGGCTGTAACATGTCCCTCAAAATCCATTTGCTCGATTCGCATCTTGTCTTTTTCCCTGACAACCTTGGCGAAGTCAGCGATGATCATGGAGAACGATTCCATCAAGATATCGCCGTAATGGAGTCACGTTATCAAGGACGGTGGAGTGTGACCATGCTTGCTGATTATTGTTGGATGCTTCATCGCGATGTACCACATGCCATTCACCGACGAAAGTCGACTGCAAAAAAATTCAAGCCTACATAACTGTTATACTTCTTGTACGAATGATGTTGTAATACTGTATACGTTGTTAAATAACTTCAATTGCGTATTTCTTGAGATCCCGACCTGATAGAGAAAAACGGTTTGCAGATTTAAAAACAGCGCATTAAAATTGACCAGAAAAATATAGAAATGTTAGAGAAAGAAAAAAAGTTTTTTTTTGTTAGCCAGTGTAATCAATAAAACAAAAACAAATGTTGACTATTGCTAAACAGAAACGGTTGCTCGCTTTAAACGGTTCTGTACACAGGCGGCACAAGGAGGAAACACAAATGTGGAGATTGCAAGAGGGGTGAGCAACGGAAAATGAAGGCAGCATGAATGATTGTAGGGAAATATAAAGATGGGGATGAGGGAGATGTAAGAGAGAGAGAGTAAGAGAGAGAGAGAGTAAGAGAGAGAGAGAGATATGGGGGGGGGGGGTGTTTACACAGAGATGTAAGACAAAGATTAAGGGATTACACAGAGAGGTAAGACAGAGATGAAAGGATTACACAGAGATGTAAGACAGAGATTAAAGGATTACACAGAGATGTATGACAGGGAGATGGAGGGCTTTCACAGAGCTGTAAGACATATATTAGGGGCTAATAGACAGATTAAAACTGAGAGATTGGGGGGGGGGGGGCGGCCTTACAGAGAGAGATAAGAAAGAGAAATACAGGACTTCACAGACTGGTAAAACAGAGAGACGGAGGGCTTAGACAGAGAGGTAAGACAGATATCAGGGGCTTATAGATAAAGGCAGATAGATTGGGGGAGTTACAGAGAAATAAGAAAGAGAAATAGAGGGCTTACACAGAGAGGTAAGAGACAGAGAGATGAAGGGCTTACATGAACGAGTGAAAATTCCGTAGACGGAGACAGTAATAGAAACAAAAGACCAACCAGGATAATACTTACATCTCAAACACTAGGAATATAAAGGTCGGGGTCTCGAACACATCGTGGAGCTCAACTGAAAGCAGAAACATTCCATTATTACACAAATATACGCTGGTCACGTGGTGGTGAAAGAATTCAACAACTAGCAATCAACCAAACAACACATCTACGAAACTAACTATTTAATCATCATCACCACCATCCAGCTACCCACGGCACATATGCCTTTAACAAACATGAGTCTTCCTGTCCCGTGCCATCAGCTCAAGGTCTGTCCATGCCTTCTTCATCTCTGTCTCTATCTCTCTTCTCCAAGTGTTCCTTTGTCTTCCTTTACCTCTTTTACGCTGGAGATTCCAGAACAAGAGCTACCGTGTAGTGCTATCAACAGGTTTCCTCAATGTGTGTCCTATCAACAGGTTTCCTCAATGTGTGTCCTATCAACAGGTTTCCTCAATGTGTGTCCTATCAACAGGTTTCCTCAATGTGTGTCCTATCAACAGGTTTCCTCAATGTGCGACCTATCAACAGGTTTCCTCAGTGTGTGTCCTATCATCAGGTTTCCCCAGTGTGTGTCCTATCAACAGGTTTCCTCAATGTGTGTCCTATCCATCTCCAGTTACAGTGCTGCCCAAGACTAACTGACCTGCGACACCAGCTACTCCACTCGCACCCAACCATCCCCAATACACTCTACACATCATCACAACAACTGAGGAAGACTTGCACCTTTGTCAGAGAGGCAATGCGCTATCAAGAGCTACCTGCTCACAGCTATCATCATCATCATCATCATCATCTCCAGTGTCATCTCATCTGTTGTTCCACTAACACTTGTCTGGTTTTGTCATCAGTTCCACATTAATGATCGTGTCATACCACTCCTATCCTTTCATTCTAAGCAATGACTCATTTATGAAAGCCAGTAACTTAAACTAATTAAGGTATACATTAATCCAGCAGACAGCCATCCAAGAGCAATTTAAAAAAAAACAGCTAGGATATCAGCCACTCAAAACAATGAACGACAAAGACAATCCATGCGATATCCGCTGTCCTTGGGTCTCCTGTTAGAGCCACAATAGGCATCCCGTTGGCAAACGGCCACAAGCGGTCATTTCGTAAAAATGTGAGGCCAAAACTAGGTTTAGGTGAACCAATTTCCTCCTTCACCTTATTGCCCCCCTCCTTCACCTTATTGCCCCCTTCCTTCACGTTATTGCCCCCCTCCTTCATCTTATTGCCCTCCTCCTTCATCATATTGCTCCCCTCCTTCATCATATTGACCCCTCCTTCATCTTATTGCCCCCCTCCTTCACCTTATTGCCCCCCTCTGTCATGAAGTGACGTCTGTATCACAACACGAATTCTGCGTAACTCTGACCACACCGCGCGCCATACATTGTAAGAACTGCAAGATATACAGACCAATCAGAACGCTCCGTTATGCCGTGTTTACTACAGCCTTGGATAAATAAAATGGAAGTCCAAATATGTGCAAACAAGTTTCGAAGGACAATTAACTACGGCATTATGAAAGAAGTACCACCTGGAAGAGGCTACTAAAACGATATTAGGGATGTTGCTCTACCCGTAAGTACTAATACTTGTACAAATACTGATATAGGACGGGAGAGATCTCTAGTTGAATGCATCGAAGCCTCAGGTTAGTCCATTATTTAACTGTGTAACGTACGTATAGAATAAAATGCATTTAGGAATGAAAAAGGTTGTTTACTAGAAATATGTAGAATAATATAGGGCGTATTTTAAACTTTAGATGAATAAAATCGCTCCAGGAATAACTTAGATAAGTAAAATCTTAGTTTTCCTGATTTGCACAATAGGCAAAATTTACCAATGTTTTCTGAACACAAAACACATTCGTTGGGGAACCACCTCGGACGGTCGAGGTCACCCTATATATAGAGAGCGTGTCTAACAGAATCAGGTCAGTCACAATATTTGAAAGCGACAGCGGGCGGCAAAAGAAAGCAAGTGTTAGTGGAAGCGATTTGCCTTCTGTACTTGAAAGCAGACCTTAAACAACCATTAACAGCTCGTCTGTGTATGTGTGTCTGAAGGTAAGAACGAATATATATATATATATATATATATATATATATATATATATATATATATATATATATATATATATATATATATATATATATATATATATAATTATGTGATTTTCTAGTGATTAATCCACCTGTATGATAGGAAGTGTGTAGATGTGTTAGAAAATTACAGTGTGTTGCTAGTGAACTTACAGGCTTGTGTGTAATTCTGGAGGCAAAGCCAGCCTTGGGAAATATTCAAAATAATTGAGAATGATTGCCAAAGTGTGTCTGTAAGTTTGGAAATGTATTTAAAGAAGTATTTCTTAATGGAATGACACACATACCAGGAACATAAGGAAGGATGAAAGTAATTGGATTACTGTATAGTTTGATATATTACTTAGTAGTTTTATTCATGACCAAATTATTGTAGGGAGGCAGATCATGGGAAAAGGATTATAAATAAGGATGTAGAAGAAATTTATGATCACAGTGAACTGAACTGATTGTTGCTACTATATTATATCTTGTGCATCTGCTAGCACTCTGTCTGAAACTGTCTATCATCCCCGTCTCTGTCATAGAGGGATATTGATAGAAAAATACAGGGATTGCATTTAACTTTGTTTCAGGTTTTATCCTGTAAACCTAACAAATATACAAGAGGCATCTCTTACTGAGGTTACGACGGATGCAGTGCCGGTCTATGTCAGAGGGCCAGACATCTTGTGTATACCAATTGGAAGACTTTCAGCAAATATTTCTATCCAATATCAGAGGGAGCCATCTTCAGTGACTCAGATAATTTGCCCACAAAGGCAACTGTACACCAAACATAAGATAAAATATTTTGTGATGACTATAGCAGTGTAGATCTTCAATCAGAACTGTGAAATTAACTATTAATTAAAATTAATCAGAGAGAGATCAACCAAGCAAGACTTTCTCCATAGTGATAGACATCTTAATTCAGTGAAAGACTTTGTTGAACATTTTATTATTTATTTAATGTTGTAATATGATTTCTTTTAAAACTCTTCAAATAGAAAAGAGTAAATGTACAAATAAATTGTAAATATTTACCAGCAGACTTACTTAAATTCTTTAAGTTAAGTTACAGTCCTTGTTGGATAATTTAATTAAATAATTACCCCTAGCAGAGTTAATAACAATAATAATTACCATATTAACAGAGAAGGATCTGGAGAGGTAGCAAATAAGGACTCAGAGTACTACATTACCATCTTCTCTGGGAACTTATACAGCTTGACCCTACCTTTGTTGTCTATACACCCATACTCTTTTCAGAGAAGGGGTATTACTGATAAGACAAGACTATTATCTGGCACTATCCTGGTATCATCTGATACACCTTTATGTCCAGGATATCATATTAAATTCTATAACCATCTACACTCTCGCGACATCCTCCTTCACCTTTATTGCCCCCCTCCTTCACCTTTATTGCCCCCCCTCCTTCATCTTATTGCCCCCCTCCTTCATCTTATTGCCCCCCCCCTCCTTCTTCTGCGTTAAGTCTGTTAGCCATACTAAATTTGCAAGCACGCCGCCAAATTCAGCTCGAAAAATATCTCAGGCATGTAATATGAACCTTATTTAAAATAGGCAAAGATAAGATGGAAATACCTTGAACGAATGGCACAGGATTGGAAGGTTTGGCTTTAGGAAGGCCTATGCTCCACTGGGAGGTGAACGGGAATGAATGAAAGTCTCTCAAAATCTCTTAAGCAACAGAACCTGAGTATCACACCAATCTAGTAAACTTGATGCTAGCTTTCATGAACCCATAAACTAAGTACAGCAGCTGGATATCGTAAAGACACAAACAACCACGTCAAAAGTGGACACCAATCCATCAAGTCGAGAAATCAGACAACAAGTCAATAAATAGACAAAGCAAGACAAATGTCACAGTGACTATTAACTATTAATTTACTTTACCATTTCGTTCCATATGTTATTAACTCTTTTAATGTTCTGTTTTCCTAGACATTTGTATTCTTCTTTTCTATTCATTTTTTCACCTGTTCAAACCCCACCCGACGTTTGGTTACGTTTGGCTGGCTTTCAGAGTAGAAATTCCCACTGGACCAGCAGACGGTCATATAACGTAATGTTATCTAAACGCACCTGTGGTCCGAACAGGGGGAATTTCTCTGGTCGCTCTAGTCTTTGATCACGAGCGGCTGGTACCCTTTGAGGCCTAGGTAACGAGTTTGATCTGTTTCACGGGGAGATAAAACCCGCTGTTAGTCCTTTGTGGGTTTTTGCCCCTTAGAACGCATTAGTGATCATAATATTATGTCTATCGGGGGGAATCTTCTCGCGGTTGTTGTCTTTGATGCAGTCTCTAGAGAAACTTTTGTCTTACTCTCCGGATTACGTCTTTCGCCGAACATCTGTAGAAATATGCAGGCCAGGGGTCCGGGGGGGGGGGGGGGGGGCGTCCTTTGTAATCTATAAGAGTAGATTGGTTTAATAAGCCAACACACTCGTGAATATTCCTGGCCCGTAGATGACCATATGAGACTTAGGCAGAGCTAGCACAGCAAAACTAGAATGTGTTTGCCTATGTTCTTGTCATTTTTCGGGTTTCAGGGAGACCGAATCGCTAGAGCAGACTCCAGTCAGGCGAAGAACGTTATGTTCTCTTCGTTCTAGAGGGATTCTGAATACAGCTAGCATCACGAGTCGTCAACCCGTTCCTGAATCACAACCCCTTTTGTCAACGCCAAGTTTAGCTCACGCAGTGCAACGAGCCCACGCTAAATCCTGGAGAATCATCTGATGCAGTAGTAGTTCCTTACTCGCCTCTTGATTGCCAGTCAGAGCATGGCGGCTTACAGCATATCAATCAGCCCAGCGTCTATAGCAGAATTTCATATCACCCGCCTTTGTGTGCCTAAACGGGGCAGTCAGTCAAACCACAGTCAAACCAGCCCAAACCGGATTTAACGCCAAGCAGAGTCAAGCGCCGGATGAGAGCGCATGGGACCGTTTGTCCTCAAGTAACCTCGTCTTGGGTGTATTTTCTGGATACTTAAAACCTCGCACGTATGAGCAGCCATCTATGGACAGAGTTCCAGCCCCCCTCACGCAAGTAGCGGTCACCAACGTATAGCACCTACAAGGAAAGTTATGCAGTCTATTCAAATCATCTTGAAGGATATATGCACGTAAGACACTTTCTGGAGCTAGCACATTTGGTCCCACGAAAGCGGACAGGCTGTCGCTCAGTTCGTTTAATTGGTCAGCAGGAGATAAACAGCGTCTTCCAGTTTTCCCTCACGCATTTAAGGTCACCAAAGCATAGCACCAACAAGGAAAGTTTGGTATTTCACTTCATTCATCTTGAAGGATATTTATCTGTAAGACACTTTCTGGAGCTAGCTTCTGGTCCCACGAAAGCGGACAGGCTGACACGCAGTTTATTCATGTGAAAAAACGGAGGTAAAGAGAGTCTTCCAGCCCACCTCGCGCCAGTAGGGAGGAGTCACCAACGATAGCGCCTATACAGTGATTTTATTCAGGTTAATTCCATCACCCATGGAGGATATGTACGAAAAAACCACTTACTGGAGCTATTTTATCTGGTCCCCGAAAGCGGATGGACTGACACTCGATTTATTTATCTCTCCGTGTTCTACAGATTTTATGAGTGTTGGTGGTGTGTGTGTTTGGGGGTGTGTATTTGCATTATTGTGGTTATTGATGATTATTGATGACTATTGATGATTATTTTGATTATTGATGTAATTTTATGTTGTTGGTGATGAAATGCATTATTTTCATACATGCTTCTTCATTTAATAAAGTTTACACCTTTATTAATGCGCTGTTCATGACCCTTCCATTCATAATTAAACTTGTTTTAGCTCTTGACTATAATCTCTATGTTTGATAAGAGAAAAGAGTGAGAGCAGGAGGTGCTTAGACAGTAAAAGTGAGCTGAGGCTTGGAGAGAGAGAGATCATTTTGATAAATCTTCTTCCAGGTTGTCTCAAGTCCATCTCCTATTTACACCTTTCTGTGTGTGTAATCTATAACTCTGTCAGTCCACTATCCCTTGTCGATTTCACTACTATTGTCCAACTCGACAAATACTCTACACTTTACTCAACCACGACAACAAACAAATCCAAGAGACTACATTTCAGAAGTATACCATTTCACATTAAAAAGGTAAAAACAATCACATTAAACGGGTAAAAACAATCACATTAAAAAGGTAAAAACAATCACATGAAAAAGGTAAAATCAATCACATTAAAAGGTAAAATCAATCACATTAAAAAGGTAAAAACAATCACATTAAAAAGGTAAAAACAATCAAATTAAAAAGGTAAAAACAATCACATTAAAATGGTAAAACAACCACAATAAAACAACCACGTTAAAACTGTAAAACAATCACATTAAAAATGTAAAAACAATCTGAACAGTTATCCTAAACAACGAAACACTAACTATTCAATAAACCAATCAAATGCAAGAACCATCTTCATCTCTATTTTCGCACCTTATGAAGCATGGAACCACTACCTACTGCAGCTGGTACCTAGGAAGACTGCACTAAAGTATTGGCATGCTGTAACAACGGTCATTTAAGTTACAATTTGGTTCTGACATCCTGACCTTGCCTGCCCCACATACACCATCCTATTATTCGCCTCTGGAAAAAGTAGTTTCATTCTGTCCTTGTCCCTCTCAGAAAACCCCTGTCGTGAAATATTCTAATCCACATATATAAATTATCAGGCAAATGTAAAAGGAAAGAAGAATGGTAAAGAACAGTGCTGTCACAATGACTGTACTCGAAATCCCCCTTGTTTTCTACTTCGTCTGCAAATTGTAACGCTTTCACGTTGATAGTAAAAGCCTACTGTATCACTACACGCTTTCTTCAATGAAACGTGTACTGCCTTTCTAAGAAAAACCTTGAGATACGCAAGCTGATCAATGACCTAGATTTAATTCATTCCATTTTATACACGGCGTAACTAAAAGACAGATGAAAGTAGGAGAGAGAGAGGGACGACTGAAGGCAGGAAGCATGCAACACTACACGCGTCGCGCGATTAATAGTAACGCCACTCCCACGTGTAAGGCCAGCACTAACTTTTTTTCAAATAAACAGTGTCAGAAAAACACTACTACTACTACTACAAGAATCAGGTTTAAAAACATGAAAAATGCTTATTAGGAAATATGAAATTCTACTGAATTACATCTAAGCTCCTGAAAGTACAGAAGACACCCTATGACAAAGAAGTGAACGCGTGGAAAAAAACAAATATACGACTATCTTTGGAAAACACATATTTTGAACGCCATCATGTAGCTCGCTTTAACTTATATATTATTGTACGGCAGGACGTGCTAGCCAAGAATATGTTATGTGTTACGCCTTTAGTCTGTTAATAAAATAATTATGGCCAAAATACAATAGTGGGGGTGCTTGACAGCATGAAATCATTTCTGCTCATAAATTTTTTTTTTATAACGTGGTTGAAAAACATTACGTTACGGAAATAGCCTACCATGTTAACTCCTATTTGATTGGCGGGAATGAGATGTAAGACTAAACACGATTAGTTGGACTGCAAATACTAGTTTTTTGTTGTTATGGGAAACGAATAGAAGGGGTACTTTTTTGAAAAGATGTGTAGACATGGCATGATTGGTTAGATCTGCCAATATAGTCAGTTCAGAGCGTCTGTTCCTTGCCACATCTTGTAATAAACCTACTAAGAACAGTGCGTTGAGCACCAGTGCATATTTTTTTCTAAAATAAAAGCCTGGGACAAGAGGCAGATCGGAATTTGTGCCTATTCATTGCCAGTCAACGAAACTGTTTATTATTTCCATTGAATTTGTGGTAAGCTGAAATATTTGATATCTTTTTAATGAAAATTGAATGTGAATTGATGATTTATGTCTATATATATATGTGTGTAGTTCAGTGGCCAACTTGAGAAAAGCCTAAATATTGCTCCAACCTGAATAGGAGGTGTCGGAAAAAAGTAAAACTGCATGGGATTGCCAAACAGTACACTGACACCTATCTTATGGACTAGGAAGAAATAATGCTGGAATGGCAGAGGCGTAGTAACCATTAGGAAGGAGTATACTGGTGTAATTTGTTTCAGATGAAGCTAGCAGTGGCCTACAGCACTGAACACAAGTGTTTGTTATGTATTGTGCTCATTGTGGAAATGGATTATGACTTAGTTTTGAAATAGGAGGTACAACCTTCTTGTTTCAGGGACGGTGGTCAAAAGTCATTGAGGCAGCATTTGGCCTGAGTTACTGAATCCTGAGGCTGACAGCATACTACTGGGTCCAGATAGCGACCAGTGAGGTGGCTCCAGAACTCATTGATTGAAGTAATCGAGCAGAGGAGTCTTTTACTGCAGTCATCACGAAAGTTAAGAAAGTGTGGCCATGGAGCTCAACATTATGTGCCCCCCCCCCCCCCCTCTAAAATTGACAGTAAATAAAGAGGGAATATAAACTGTTTAAATTGACAGGAACTGTGAACTTTTCCCAATGATAAGACACTTGAAGTCATGATGACAAACAACACTCTAGCTTGAAAAACAAAACCAGTATTAACTCATATTACTACTTCACAACTTACACACATAAGATAAGAATAATAAAATATGTCAATAACAAGAGTAAATTGATAAACTGGGTACATACTACTTGTAAGAATATTGATTGTGATTCCTGGTTCACTGTGTAGTTGAATCAGGATATCTCTATGTAAATAAATTAATACATATATATATATTTGACTTTTCAAACTGACTCTTTTAAGATAGTCTTATAGAGTGTTACATGTGTGTGAGTGTCACAGTGTTGTAAAGTGCTGTGGAATAAATTAAATTGTTTATCTGTCTGTTGTTGTTGTGACTTACACTTCATCATATACATACCCTAGACATATAACGTAGTCATCACAATATTCCAGAATAATTCTGACTGAGGTATACATATGTGGCAGCAAGTAAGGTTATCTGTAAAACACTACACCTATTAGATACAGATACCTTCACAGCTGATCTCAGTCAGTACACTAAGTCCCCTATAGATATTTATAAATCCCACTTTACCACATATATTGGGGTCCGGTCCGGGATATTGAACTTTCTCCTGTTATATATATTGGGAATTATAAGAATTAAAAGGTATCCTTGGGTGGAATTAAATAAGGTTGAGCTCTCAGTGCCTGTGTTGTAATTACATAATTAATTACAGAGTATATTGTTTAGTTAGAAATTGTTTACATTTATCTGTTAGAAAATGGCGGACCTGGCCAAATTTCGATCTGCTGCTGTACAGACTGCAAAAGAGTTAGGAATGGACGGGCAAATTATGATTTCTTATGTCACTGCTGAATGTGACAAATATATTGAACGGGAAGAAAGAAGATTAGAAAAAGAGGCCGAAAGAAAGTTAGAGGCTGAAAAGGAAATTAAGAGGTTGCAGATTGAGGCTGAGGTTAAGAGGTTGCAGATTGAGGCTGAGGCTAAGAGGTTGCAGATTGAGGCTGACAAAGAGACTAAGAAATTAGAGGCAGAAAGGGAAGACAAGCGATTAGCGGCAGAAAGGGAAGCCGAGGAAAGAAGATTGACTGCAGAGAGGGAAGCAGAAAAGGAGGAGAAGAGATTACAAAGGGAACATGAGTTACGACTAAGGGAGTTTGAGTTTCAAGGCCATGCTCCTGAAAATGGTGCCAGTCCCTTTGCCTCTGATGCCACTGCTAGCCAGGAAGCCTCAACCTCAGCTATGAATTTTCATTTAGATCATTTTGTTGAGAAAGACGATGATATTGAGAGCTATCTAAATAGATATGAACTATTAGCTACCACGTATGGGTTAGAGAAAGAAAGGTGGAGCTTAAAGTTATCTCAAGGACTTCGTGGGGCAGCTTATGAAGTTTTTGCCAAAATGAGCAGAGGTGATCAGGAAAATTATGACATGCTAAAGCAGGCTCTTTTGTTAAGGTATGAAAAGAACGCAGAATTTTATAGGAAAAAATTTAGGAATGCTAAACTACTGTCAGGTGAAACCTATCACCAGTTCTCTGCACGGTTAGAGACATACTTGGAGAAATGGACTTCTCTGGGGAAAACCCAAGATCTTAAGGAAATGGTCCTTATAGAACAATTAAGAGAGTCCATGGCTCCAGACCTGAGAAAGTTTCTCATGGAACAAGGTGCAGAGAGGCTGGGTGAGTTGCAAAATGTTGCTGAAAGGTATCAAGCAGCTCAAGCAGAGGTAACAGGTAATAAAAAGAAACAGGTGGATAACTTTAGGGCACCACAGAACTTTAATAAATTTGATCCTAGGGATCAAAACAAAGGTAAGCACCAATTTGATAGGCCACGGTATGACAATAAAAATAAAACCCCACAATTCGATGAAAGGAAATATGATGAAAGAAAATCTTTCAACCAAGGGAAAAGGTGGTGTAAAAATTGTCAGATGGACAATCATGACACTGACCGTTGCAGAAGGAAACCTGTGTATATGGCCACCCTTCAGGTCAGGTCGACCTCAAGAAAGGAGGAGGATATTATGTTAGATACCACTCCAGAAGAGATGAGGAAGGCACAGGCTGGGGATAAGACCCTCAAGCCTTGTTTCAGGAAATTGTCAACTTGTCATACAACTCCAGGCAAGGGAGATTTTTACATGAAAAACAAGTTGATGTATAGGAAGACTGGAGCTAGATCCAAAGGTCAGGGACAGCTGGTACTTCCTAAAAGATATAGGGCAGACTTAATAAGGAGCCTACATGTGAAACCAGATGGGGACCATGAGAAAATAGGTACCATCATCCAAAAGGTGGCTCACAATTATTATTGGCCCAAGGCAAGATGGGACATTGAGAATTTTGTAGAAAGGTGTAGCATAGCACATGAGGGAACACCCACAAGTGGGAACATTGATCAGGACCTGGACACGCCAAGGGGCAAAATTAGGCCTGATAATAAAAAGAAATATAAATTTGATAAAGTGGACCAAATGGAATGGGAAGCCCCTTTTCACGGACAAGCTTCACTTAACTGTTTTACAATGGCCACTATGCGGAGAGTGCAAAAAGATGTCTTACCCCAGGATAAGCCGAAAATCCCTCAATCGGACTTAAACAAACTGGAGGAAGAGGATGTAGAGAGGAAATCTCTCATCAAGAATTTTAAGTGGGGAGAAAGCCCCAAGAGGAAAATTGGTAGCGGTCGTTTTGTGCATGATAATTCAGGGAAGAAAAATCATCACTATAGAGCTTCTAGTGGAAGAGACCATACCGGTGCATGGACAAATAGGTCCACAAAATTAAAGCTCCACATGTAACGCTGTTAAGAACGTGGACGGACGAAAAGGCAGAGGAAAATATTACATCCTCATACCAATATGTGAATGAGCTGACCACTCGTTTAAAAACTGGCTGGAAACTTGCCAATGAAAATTTGAAACAAGCCAGGAAGAAACATGCTACCTATTATAACAGGAAGGCGAAAAACAGAGATTTGGCTGTGGGAGAGAAGGTACTGCTTCTCCTACCCGGGAGTCAGAATAAGTTACAAATTGGATGGCAAGGTCCATATACAGTTCTAGAGAAGGTGTCTAGAACAAATTATAAGACAGATAAGAAGGGGAAAGAAAAAATCTATCATGTGAATCTCCTGAAGAAATACTTGGAAAGAGAAAATCAGGAAGAGACACACTTGTTGACCTTGTCCATTGCCATGGAGATGAAAAAGGAACCACTTTCATCATTTGAATATCCATTACACCCCTGTGAGACAGCGGCACAGGTGAAAATCAGTACACATTTAACGAAAAATCAGAAAGAGAGAGTGAAACAGGTTTTAGATAATCATACAAAGGTGCTCACAGACCGACCAGGGCATACAAACTTAATGGAATATGATATGAAACTGATAGACTCCACACCTGTCTGTATGAAACCCTATTCGATTCCTTTTGCTAAGGAGAAAGCTTTGAAGGAAGAGATAGACTATTTGTTGAAGGAAGGAATTATTTCACACAGTGAATCTCCGTATAGTTCCGGTGTGGTGCTCCTAAGGAAACCCTCTGGAGAACATAGACTCTGTATAGATTACAGGAGACTGAATGCCATTACAGAAGGACAAGTGGATCCATTGCCGGATACAAATCAGTTGTTTGCCAGGCTAAATAAAGCTAAATATTTCTCAAAAGTGGATCTGAGTAAAGGATACTATCAGATTCCAGTAAAACCTGAGATCAGACAAAATTGTTGGATGTAAACATTTCGGAGGAACGTAATGAATCCCTGAGTTGCCTCTTTGATTGAGGATATTCCGAATGTTTCATACAGGCTAATAAGAAGATTATGGGATCCCCTACGAAAACTCTGCTATCACCAGGTATATGTTGTCTCCTCATAACGTACATTTTGAGGAAAATCTAATGTTCTCTGGACATGTCATTGCGCAGACTCAGAGAAGAGAAATGGTGAATACGGGTTGTGAAGCAGCATTAAGACAAGCAGTCACACTTGCGGCTGTTCAGTAACATAACCGAAAAATATTATTGGTTATAGAGGTCTGAGGCAGATTTCATGAGTAGTGCTTACTCTGAATGGACCCAACTACATAAAACCATGATAGCACAACAGCAGAGTAAAGTCACGTTGACTTACATTTATCTATGTGTATATAGAATAAAGGACTGACATAAGATGTCTGTTTTAAGAGGGGGGATGTCGTGAAATATTCTAATCCACATATATAAATTATCAGGCAAATGTAAAGCCTAACAAATAACTTCAATAAAAGGAAAGAAGAATGGTAAAGAACAGTGCTGTCACAATGACTGTACTCGAAATCCCCCTTGTTTTCTACTTCGTCTGCAAATTGTAACGCTTTCACGTTGATAGTAAAAGCCTACTGTATCACTACACGCTTTCTTCAATGAAACGTGTACTGCCTTTCTAAGAAAAACCTTGAGATACGCAAGCTGATCAATGACCTAGATTTAATATTTCATTCATTCCATTTTATACACGGCGTAACTAAAAGACAGATGAAAGTAGGAGAGAGAGAGGGACGACTGAAGGCAGGAAGCATGCAACACTACACGCGTCGCGCGATTAATAGTAACGCCACTCCCACGTGTAAGGCCAGCACTAACTTTTTTTCAAATAAACAGTGTCAGAAAAACACTACTACTACTACAAGAATCAGGTTTAAAAACATGAAAAATGCTTATTAGGAAATATGAAATTCTACTGAATTACATCTAAGCTCCTGAAAGTACAGAAGACACCCTATGACAAAGAAGTGAACGCGTGGAAAAAAAACAAATATACGACTATCTTTGGAAAACACATATTTTGAACGCCATCATGTAGCTCGCTTTAACTTATATATTATTGTACGGCAGGACGTGCTAGCCAAGAATATGTTATGTGTTACGCCTTTAGTCTGTTAATAAAATAATTATGGCCAAAATACAATAGTGGGGGTGCCTGACAGCATGAAATCATTTCTGCTCATAAAATTTTTTTTTTATAACGTGGTTGAAAAACATTACGTTACGGAAATAGCCTACCATGTTAACTCCTATTTGATTGGCGGGAATGAGATGTAAGACTAAACACGATTAGTTGGACTGCAAATACTAGTTTTTTGTTGTTATGGGAAACGAATAGAAGGGGTACTTTTTTGAAAAGATGTGTAGACATGGCATGATTGGTTAGATCTGCCAATATAGTCAGTTCAGAGCGTCTGTTCCTTGCCACATCTTGTAATAAACCTACTAAGAACAGTGCGTTGAGCACCAGTGCATATTTTTTTCTAAAATAAAAGCCTGGGACAAGAGGCAGATCGGAATTTGTGCCTATTCATTGCCAGTCAACGAAACTGTTTATTATTTCCATTGAATTGTGGTAAGCTGAAATATTTGATATCTTTTTAATGAAAATTGAATGTGAATTGATGATTTATGTCTATATATATGTGTGTAGTTCAGTGGCCAACTTGAGAAAAGCCTAAATATTGCTCCAACCTGAATAGGAGGTGTCGGAAAAAAGTAAAACTGCATGGGATTGCCAAACAGTACACTGACACCTATCTTATGGACTAGGAAGAAATAATGCTGGAATGGCAGAGGCGTAGTAACCATTAGGAAGGAGTATACTGGTGTAATTTGTTTCAGATGAAGCTAGCAGTGGCCTACAGCACTGAACACAAGTGTTTGTTATGTATTGTGCTCATTGTGGAAATGGATTATGACTTAGTTTTGAAATAGGAGGTACAACCTTCTTGTTTCAGGGACGGTGGTCAAAAGTCATTGAGGCAGCATTTGGCCTGAGTTACTGAATCCTGAGGCTGACAGCATACTACTGGGTCCAGATAGCGACCAGTGAGGTGGCTCCAGAACTCATTGAAGTAATCGAGCAGAGGAGTCTTTTACTGCAGTCATCACGAAAGTTAAGAAAGTGTGGCCATGGAGCTCAACATTATGTGCACCCCCACCCCCCACCCGCCTCCCCCCCCCCCCGTCCCCCCCCCCCCCCCCCCTCTCTAAAATTGACAGTAAATAAAGAGGGAATATAAACTGTTTAAATTGACAGGAACTGTGAACTTTTCCCAATGATAAGACACTTGAAGTCATGATGACAAACAACACTCTAGCTTGAAAAACAAAACCAGTATTAACTCATATTACTACTTCACAACTTACACACATAAGATAAGAATAATAAAATATGTCAATAACAAGAGTAAATTGATAAACTGGGTACATACTACTTGTAAGAATATTGATTGTGATTCCTGGTTCACTGTGTAGTTGAATCAGGATATCTCTATGTAAAGAAATTAATACATATATATATATTTGACTTTTCAAACTGACTCTTTTAAGATAGTCTTATAGAGTGTTACATGTGTGTGAGTGTCACAGTGTTGTAAAGTGCTGTGGAATAAATTAAATTGTTTATCTGTCTGTTGTTGTTGTGACTTACACTTCATCATATACATACCCTAGACATATAACGTAGTCATCACAATATTCCAGAATAATTCTGACTGAGGTATACATATGTGGCAGCAAGTAAGGTTATCTGTAAAACACTACACCTATTAGATACAGATACCTTCACAGCTGATCTCAGTCAGTACACTAAGTCCCCTATAGATATTTATAAATCCCACTTTACCACAACCCCCTGGGACTACACGGGACACATTCTACAATAATGATCCGATGGATCCCATCTCACTGTAACATCCCTGGCAATGAAAAGGCTGACAGATTGGCAAAGGAAGGTGGAAAGTTACCTCAACCTGATACAAGCATAACTTTCGAAGAAGCAAAGAGTTTTATCTGAACTAGATACAGAAAACATAGGACGCACAGCATCCAGGAAACTTAAATAACATGATGCATATTATCAGCAGAAGATAACAAGTGATAATCTTCAGACATGGGCCACAACAGATTAGAATATCATCTGTTCAACAAGCTAATGATAGGAACTACCGATGAGTGTAAATGTGGCACTGATACAATGAATGCTGAACATCAGCTTCACAGATGTCCAACATATGAGAAACATAGAAAGCACATATGGTCGTCACCAGTATCATTAAGAAGACATGGAAAAACCTTGAGAAGATGGCGCAGGGCAAGAACTATTAGCGTAAGTTTATTGAAGGCATATACTTTTGGAGGCTGAAGGGTAATGATGATTTAGCTAACATACCAAACAAAAGACACCAACAAAAACATTACACTTACTTATATTGGGATGTCCTGCACACATCCGGAGTATCTTGATCTCCCTAAATGTATCTTTCTTGACCTGTTCCACCTGCGATATCTCCCCCTTTTCTCCACTGATGTCGATAATCTTGACCGCGAACTCTGCACCCGTGGACTTCTCAGTCACACGCCTGACCGTGCTGCTGATGCCCCTGTTAGGTCAGAAATAAACTGTCAGTCAGTGACATGCAAATTTTGGCTTACTTTCTCTTTTTTTTTTTTTTTGGTTTTGTTTTTAGACTGTCGTAAACAATACCTTACAAAATCAAAATTTGAAAACAAAGGGCGACAACTGGGAGCACCCGTGGTGAGGTCAATGAAAGCGATGAATGAAGGCCTGAGAAGATTGAACTGATTTGGGAAATACAGGGAAGTGTACTTAACTCGAACCTGAAAGTGTGCTTGATCAAAAGGTTCTTATTAATATATTTGAATTATGGTAACGGTGTAATTAATATATTCGAATTATGGTCACGTTCTAATTAATATATTTGAATTATAGTGACGTTCTAAAATCTCCAGTGTAGATACGCTTTGATCGCTTCGTGGAAAACCTATCAGAGTTGAACTGGTCAGTAGATTAAAGGGTTTTAGAGAAGTTCTTAAGAAGGCCCGTGAATGCCAATCGCACTGGAGACTGAACATTTCACGTTTCTTTCGTGTGTCCTAGATGGTTACTAAAAATGACGGCGGATAACCCCTCGAATTAAGAGGTTAAGAACCAATGGAAAAGAGGGTGAGGGGATTTTGTGAACTGCGTATAACAGCTATATCGTTAATTCGAACTTCGAATTAAAAACTGTTTTCAGTTTACACACACAGACAGCAAATGAAGGGGCGTGAATGAAGGTTTGATTTGTCCAGCTTCAAATTAAGTGCACTTCCCTGTATATGGAAATCACTACAAATTAAAGCCCAGCATAAAAATCAGAATCTTCAGCTCAAATGTCAGGTCAGTCCTATTGTATGGCTGTGAGACATGGAGAACAACAAAAACAACAACCACGAAGTTACAGACTTTCATAAATGGATGCTTGTGCAGAATGGAAAGATTGAAATGGTAAGACAAGAACGCTAATGCGAAACATGAACCAGGCTGCGTGGTTTCTGCGACAATTTGTTTTACATGATGAAATTGCCAGCCTCATGCACAACTTCTTATTAGTCGCCTTGTACGACATGCCTGGAGGTGCAGAATTCTTTTGTGTCTCTTCCAAGATCCCCGAAAGCTACACGGGGCTATATTTATTATATTGATAGTAAATTATCAACAGGAACTGTAAGTACAAATTATAATGAACATGTTTTGTATGACACGTACTGATGACACATTTTAAAGAACGTGTTTTGTATGACATGTAATGATGGTAAATTAAAAAGAACATGTTCTGTAGGAAACGGAATAATGACAAATTATTTTTCTGTTTAAACATATTTTGTACGAAATGTTGACAAATTATACAGAACATGTCTTGTATGAAACGTAATGCTGAAAAATTACAAAGAACATGGTTTGCAAGAAATATTAATGTTGACAAATTATAAAGAATATGTTTTGTATGCAATGTTAATGTTGAAAAATTATAAAGAATATGTTTCGTACGAAATGTTAAGCTGACAAATTATAAAGAATGTGTTTTGTACGAAATGTTAATGTTGACAAATTATAAAGAATATGTTTTGTACGAAATGTTAAGCTGACAAATTATAAAGAATATGTTTTTGTACGAAATAAGATATCTATCTATATATCGCTCAAGTACCAACTGTTATTGTTGTAATGCATCTTGAGTTACTCGTGTTCATCTGGGGGGGGGGGGGGGGGGGTAGTATTTGTTATTGACCACAGGTTTATGACTGGTAACATCAACACTAACGGCTGTCAAAATAGCCAACGATAAGCATTGGGACTCCGTAAACATCATGCATTTATTCCACAAGTAAGACATGAATTATAGCATCTCGGTATAAGCAGAACATCTTCCAAAAATACACTGTAGCAATCCAGTAATTGTAGTACACAGCTAATATTCATTCCATAGATTAATAATTATATCATAGTGGGTTCCATATGAATACTTTCCATTCAACACCATCCAAGACTACCAGCTGGGTATCAAACACTTCTGACCCATACAGGGCGAACGTAAACAATCCATCTCGTTTCTATGCTCAACATTCGCACGTCATATGCGAAGTACACATAGTGACAATTTATACTAGTGCCGCGCTTACCAGCACCACAATCATCACCATTCTTTCTCATATGTGGCGTACAAAAGCCAACGCCACATTACCCCCGCCCGTCCAACTGAAAACTGTAAGTTTTCAGTGGCGAGGAGGACAATTAAGCATACTGTCACTCCACATCTGAAACAACGCATTACCAAAGCTAGTCAAACCTAGACAAGACCATTCGTGCAATTAATTATGTACCCAAACTAATACGGTTTGGCCTCAATAATAAGCATAATGAGAATATTAATATATGCACAATAAGTACTGATATATATAATGGAATATATAAACGATGCACCAATGAAGGAAAAAAAAAGTGTATGCATAAAATAATCAAACTCGTTATGTCATGAGTACTGTATCCTTGACGTGGACATCCCTGAATGTGATTATCACATTATAACGCGAAAGTTAGTACATACCCTCCGTTAAAAGTGAGCTTAATGTTCATCAATTTTAAACATAAACATTACCCCTCATGTCCACAAACACCAAGTTAATGTTTAAACCCATTGAGAAGAAAAATTACTGTGTAACCCTAGACAAGGCATCGGCTAGGACACTGTCCTTTCCTTCAATAGGGATGACGTCAAAATAAAATCCTTGCAATTCTAATGCGAACCTCGTAAGCCGCGCATTGGATGACACAGGTCTGTAGATAAATCAATGATCGTTGGTCTGTTTGTAAGGAAAAATGTGTACCTACCAGGAACTTCTCTAACTTTTTAAGACTCCAAACAATCGCTAAAGAGACAAGAGGAAGTATACTGAGGAGTTGACAAGAGAGGCAGAAGATGCTGGAGCCAAAGGAAATATGAGAGAACGGTATAACAGCACAAAGAAGCTGACAGGGAAATACAAGCAAACAAGTTGCCTCATAAAAGACAAGAATGGAAAACTGCTCAGCAATATACAAGAGCAAATGAAGAGGTGAACGGAATATTTTGAGGACCTTCTCAATAGACCCGCTCCACAAAACCCCCCGGACATCCAGCCAGCAGAAGAAGAG
This sequence comes from Oreohelix idahoensis, assembly GCA_024509875.1. Classification (NCBI taxonomy): domain Eukaryota; kingdom Metazoa; phylum Mollusca; class Gastropoda; order Stylommatophora; family Oreohelicidae; genus Oreohelix; species Oreohelix idahoensis. The sequence goes on from JAMPIV010009111.1 coordinate 905,554, forward strand.
CTACAAATTAAATGTGAAAGACCAACGAAGGAAGAAATAAAGAAAGCCATAAAGCTTCTAACAGACAGAAAAGCGGCTGGACCAGATGGCATTCCAGCAGAGGCCATCAATCCAGCAGATATCGACACGGCTACAAAGATGTTATATAAATTACTTGGTAAAGTCTGGGAAAAGGAAGAGATACCAGCAGAATGGAAGGAAGGATATCTGGCTAAGTTGCCTAAGAAAGGAAATTTACAAGGGTGCACAAATTATAGAGGAATAATGTTACTATCAATGCCAGGAAAAGTATTAAACAGGATTATCCTCAAGAGGTTAAAAGAGTCCATAGACGAGAAACAGAGAGATTGTAGTGAAATTGACAGAGATACAACGGTAAAATACTCAAAAGATAACATTTAAGGATAAAAACATAATGCGTAGGCTGCTGATGTACATGATCGCCTAGACCGCGGGTCATCACCCTCCATAAAATTGACTTGCTAGACAGGAGGGGAACGGCGGATCAAAAACGAGGTACGGAATTGGACGTTTTGCGATACCAAGCCTTGATTTGAATTCAGCGGCTAAAACGCAGATGTTAGGAATATTACAAAAATTTAAAAAGTAATTTTTCTTAATATTAATGTTAGGAATATAAAAATTAGCTGGCCGGATGGCCTATTCTGAGCAATGAAATAATATGATCTTAATTTTACAAACGGATAGATAATATTGAAGATAATGACAAAAGACAGTGTAGTTTACATCATCGACAGACTGCCTTGAATAAAAAGTGTCGTTATTTGCACACAAAACACGACCTTGGGGACGCAGGTGTTCAAAGTTACTTGGCATAGAAGTGAAGGGACATTGGTGGTAGCTGAGTCTAAATATAACTTTTTACGACAAAATTTTAAGGGGAGAGAAAGGTTGCTTCAAAAATCAAGCACATTTTTTTTTGAAACACAAGTAGAGACGGACAGACTAACAGATAACCATCCATACTTGACTGAAGCATGACTGAAATGACTTTAGTGTAGAAATTTGAAATTTAAAATAAACCTCGGCAGTGATTGGCCACAGACAATCATATCATTAGCGCTCAGAGCGCATTTGGGGTCATTCTTCAATAATTGTTCAGTGTTAGACACAGATTTTAAAGTGTGGTGTTTTCCCATATGAAAGACAGTGAGTTAAATTTAGGGACGCCATCCTATAGCCAGCAGCTCAGCTGAGTTTTGCTAGCACTTCTGTGTTAATTATTCATAATCTGGTAAGATTGAAATTATTTCTTTATATATTTTGAATATTGTTTCATGTTCGAGTGATTTGATACTGCCATATCAAAATCTAGCCTTACAAACAAGTAGGGATTTGCTCTAGACCCCCCGCCCAAGTCAGGGTCTAGGGACCAACAAGGTACATAAACTACAGCAAGGATTATGCAAGATAGATCAAGCGTTGAAACAGGTTACCTATCTTCTTTTAGGGCCGACAACTAATAAATATTTTTCAGAATCTATGGTCTGGGAGGATCTGTCTGATGTAGGCCCACCATGGTAACTGTGCTGTTTGGTCAGAGAGATCTGACCTGTCTGTATGATGTGGTTGTTGTGTCAGTGTTGTGTCCAGACGTGGGTAGAGAATAGATTTTGACACATGGCCCATACTTTGATTGCAGAGCTGTGAGTTTCTATCGACAACAAAGCAGAGTCTATTCGGTGGGTGACTGTACTCGAGTGTATCTGTGCAGTTCTTGTGACAGAGACCACCATTATTGCCCGCCAGCACGGAGAGGTGGGACCGCAAGTTTTCAGCACCAGAGCTACAAAAAGATGAGTGAGCCTCTGGTCTGCTGGACATTCACCAACTATTGGTAGTGACTAATATCCCCGTAAAAATTCCCACCATTTTCTGGACATTGTGTAGTCAATATAGACAGGTGTGATGAGGCCACCCCAACAGCACAAACAGTAAATATCCTCCCAAAGAGATGACTACTCGAACTTTTTTTAATAAAACTAACTAGTCTAGTACTTAAATAGGTACGCTCTTGCATTTATTATGTAACATTCCATGCATTTTTTTTCATAAATTTTCAATCCTTCTTTTAAAACAAGTTCTGGTCACATAAAACTTGATCCAGAACCAATAAATGTAATATAATTATATCAAAAACTTTATACACGTGAGTTAGTTCAGTGTATTTTAACACTTGTTAATCTTATTAGTCTTCTTAAATGTCTGTGGGTGTATTTATAACTAACACACCACATTACACATCATTACCCTAGACACTTTACGTAGCCACATTCATTAAGAAAAAAAAAATTAAGTGTGAGGTCGTAGTGGTAGCAAGAAAGGCCTTCTGATAATTCTCAACTACATTTTATCTCAGGAGCCTTCACAGCTGGCCTCATACAAGTTACATGTAGTAATAACACCATCATACAATACCATCAACACCACTACATAAATTGGGGTCTTGTCCAGGGATAATTAGCCCAACAGTAAAATTAGGATCTCCTGGTGGGAGAAATAAAAGTAGGGAAATAAATTGTAAAATTTCCTTTAAAATTAAAAGTGTCCCTGCAGATAAAAGTTGGTGAATCTTCACAGCCAGTAATAATTAATTAGTTAACTGGTTAGTTAGAATTAGTTAGACTATAGTCATATAGTAATTAGAAGTACTTAGTGTATTTACTGGTTAGAGATTTATCTTGTATATTATTATATTGTCCAAAAAGTATGGCAGAGCTAGCAAAGTTTAGATCAGCTGCTGTGCTCACTGCGAAGGAGATGGGGATGGATGGTCAAATTTTAATTCAATACGTAACGACTGAATGTGATAAATATATTGAACGGGAAGAAAGGAGATTAGAAAAAGAGGCTGAAAGAAAATTAGAGGCTGACAGGTTAGCTGAAGAAAAGAGATTACAAATTGAGGCTGATAGAGAAATTAAGAGGCTGCAGATTGAGGCAGAAGAAAAACGACAGCAAAGGGAGGCAGAAGATAAAAAGGCCGAAAGGGAGGCAGAAGATAAAAAGGCCGAAAGGGAGGCAGAAGATAAAAAGGCCGAAAGGGAGGCAGAAGATAAAAAGGCCGAAAGGGAAGCAGAAGATAGAAGGTTGCAGAGGGAGCATGAATTACGACTAAGGGAGCTGGAATTACAAGGCCCGGCTCCTGAAAATGGTGCCAGCCCTTTTGCCTCAGATGCTACGCCCAGTATGGGAGCCTCAAACTCAGCTATGGGGTTTCATTTAGACCATTTTGTTGAAAAAGACGATGACATAGAGGGGTACCTAGGACGTTTTGAGTTATTAGCTACTACATATGGGTTAGAGAGAGAGAGGTGGAGCTTAAAGCTATCACAGGGATTGAGGGGTACTTCTTACGAAGTATTTGCCAAAATGAACAGGGAAGACCAAGACAATTATGACATGTTAAAGCAGGCTTTGTTATTAAGGTACGAAAAGAATGGTGAATTTTATCGTAAGAAATTCAGAAATGCCAAACTGTTGTCTGGGGAGACATACCACCAATTTTCTGCCAGAATAGAAACCTATTTGGAGAAATGGACGGCTCTGGGGAAGACCCAAGATCTTAAAGAAATGATCATGATTGAGCAATTGAGAGAGTCCATGGCTCCAGACATGAGAAAATTTCTCATGGAACAGGGTGCAGAGAAGTTGGGGGAAATTTTAAATGTTGCTGAGAGGTATCAGGCAGCTCAGGCAGAGGTAAGTGGTGCTAAGAAGAAGCACATAGACAATTTTAAAGCTCCACAGCAATTTAATAAATTTGATAATAGAGAGCAGGGAAATAAGGGTAGGACAAACTTTGAGCGGCAAAGAAATGACTATCGCGACAGAAACTCACAGTTCAATGACCAAAAGTTCAATGAAAGAAAACCGTTGAACCAAGGAAAAAGATGGTGCAAATGGTGCAAGAAGGATAACCATAACACCGAATTTTGTAGAAGGAAACCTTCAAACATTGCTGCAATGAAGTCGGGGACGCAAAGAGTAAAGGTTAATCCTAAGGGACAACAGGAACCTTATCACCCCCCAGTTTGTGAGGATGTTATTTGTAATGGGGTCACCATAAGGTGCCTTTATGATACAGGTTTGGATTATGATTCAGTTGTGAAGTCTAGCCTAGTGGACCCAAGTCAGTATACCACAGAAACAGTGGAAATACAAGGGGCGACTAAGGACATACCACTCATGACACTTCCCATCGCAAGGATAACGGTGAAAACTCGCTATGTGGAAGGAGAAATCAGAGCAGCAGTGATAGATGAACCAATCTACCCTCTGATATTGGGGTGTAGATACGTCTTCTTGGGGAATCCCGAGAAACCTGTGATCATGGCGACAGTGCAGACCAGGTCACAGAAGAAGGAGGAAGAAGGTGAACCTATAAATGCTCATCCAGAGGAGATGAGGAAGGCGCAGGCTGAGGATAGGACACTCCAGCCATGTTTTAAAAAATTACCCAAATGCCACACACCTCCGAGCAAGGGGGAATATTTCATGAAGAACAAACTCTTATACAGGAAGGCCGGAACTGGAACAAATGGTCACAACCAGCTGGTTCTTCCCATTTCATATAGAGATAAAGTGATGGAACTCGGACATGCGATTCCCTTCAGTGGTCACATGGGGATCAGCGCCACCGGACAGCGTATAGCTTGTCATTACTTCTGGCCAGGGATAACGGAGGATATAAAAAGATATGTCAAATCCTGCCCAGAATGTCAAAGGGTAGCTCCAAAGCACTGGACTGCTCCTGCAACTATAGGGGAAATGCCCATAGTGGGAACACCTTTTGAGAGGGTTGCAGTGGATATTGTAGGACCTCTCACTCGGACCAAGAGGAGGAACAGTTACATCCTTACTCTGGTGGACACTTGTTCTATGTGGGGAGAGGCGGTAGCCCTGCCATCAATTGATTCAAAACATGTAGCAGAGGCACTACTTACAATATTTACCCGATTAGGATTCCCGCATCAAATCTTGACGGATAATGGTTCTCAGTTCAAGGGGAAACTAACGGAAGAAGTTTTTAAGCTATTTCAAGCCAGGCACTTTCATTGTAGTCCGTACCATCCACAAGGGAACGGCCAAGTAGAGAGGTTCAATGGGACTCTCATTTCTATCCTGAGAAAGCTGGCACACGAAAAACCGGATCTGTGGGATCAATTCCTGCCCGCCGCATTGTTTGCGTACCGGGAGGTACCACATAGTTCAACCGGGATGGCTCCCGCAACTCTGCTATTTGGGAGGCCAATAAAAGGGCCTTTAGAAGCTCTATTAAGGACCTGGACAGATGAGAAGGCGGAAGAGACTGTTACCTCATCGTATCAATACGTGAACGAACTGACCACTCGTTTGAAAGCTGGATGGAAACTGGCAAATGATAATTTGAAACAAGCCAGGAAGAAACATGCAGCATACTTTAATAGGAAGGCAAAGGACAGGGAACTGGCAGTCGGAGAGAAGGTGCTGCTTTTACTACCCGGAAGCCAGAATAAATTACAAATTGGTTGGCAAGGTCCATATACGGTTCTAGAGAAGGTGTCTAGAACAAACTATAAAATTGACAAAAAGGGGAAGGAAAAAGTTTATCATGTAAACCTGTTAAAGAAGTATCTGGACAGACCACTCCAGGAAAGCACCCCCTTATTGACCTTAGCTATTGCAACCCAGATGCAAAAGGAACCACTCACCTCACATGAATACCCATTACATCCTTGTGAAACAGCAGCACAGGTAAAAGTCAGTAAGCACCTGACTAAAAACCAGAGGGAGAGAGTTCAAAAGGTTCTGGAGGAACATACAGATGTATTAACAGATAAACCAGGCCATACAAATTTGCTACAGTATGACATGAAACTGGTAGACTCAAACCCAATCTGTATGAGAGCCTATTCTATTCCGTTCGCGAAGGAGAAGGCATTAAAGGAAGAAATAGATTATTTATTGAAGGAGGGGATTATTTCGCACAGTGAATCATCTTTTAGTTCTAGTGTCGTTTTGTTGAGGAAACCGTCTGGGGAACACAGACTGTGCATAGATTACAGGAAACTGAATGCTGTCACAGAAGGACAAGTGGATCCATTACCAGACACAAAACAGCTATTTGCCAGACTGAACAAGGCAAAATACTTTTCAAAGGTGGATCTTAGTAAAGGCTATTACCAGATCCCAGTGAAGCCTGAAGTGAGACCTTATTTGGCTTTTAGCACTTCGGATGGACATTATGAATTCAATATGCTACCATTCGGACTGAAAAATGCTCCGAGTGTGTTTTCAAGGATGATGCGAAAATTGTTGGACCCCCTGAATAACCCATGTATCACAAATTTCATGGATGATATTCTCGTCGCCACCGAGACCTTTGAAGAACACATTGAAGCTCTGGAGATGTTGTTTGATAGACTTCGGGAGGCGAACTTAACTGCTAGGCCAACAAAATGTTGTATTGGATGCAAAGAGTTGGAATTCTTGGGACACACTGTATATCAGGGTAATATGACCCCTGATCCTAAGAACTTGGAAAAACTGCAGAGAGCACCTAGGCCGCAAACAAAAAAAGACGTGCGATCATTTGTGTCGTTATGCGGATTTTATCAGAAATACATCAAGAATTTTAACGCTATTTGTGCTCCTCTGACTGATCTGACTCGCAAGGGACTTCCAGATAAAATTATTTGGACTGCACAATGTGAACTAGCGTTCCAAGAGTTAAAGGAAAAACTCACTAGCAAGCCTATTCTCAAACTGCCTGATTTGACACAGGACTTTGTCTTAAGAACCGATGCAAGTAATGTGGGACTCGGAGGGGCTTTGTTGCAAAGATCATCTTCACCTGATGGGGAACTGAAACCAGTCGCTTATGCAAGCCGTAAATTGAATAAGGCGGAACAAGGATACTCCACAAGCGAAAAAGAATGTTTAGCATTAATCTGGGCAATAAAGAAGTTTCAAATCTATCTATATGGTAGGACATTTGTGGTGGAGACGGATCATCAGCCTCTCGTGTTCTTGTCTCAGGCTAAGCATGAAAACGCAAGATTGCTGAGGTGGTCTTTATTGCTTCAACCTTATCAGTTCAGTATCCAATATATCCCAGGCAAATTGAATGTCGGTGCAGATTTCCTCAGTCGGCACCCCTGTGATCAAAATTAGAGTAGTGGCAGACGTGAGGAGTAATTTTACCTATGTGTATCGCTGGTTTTGGAACTTGCCATAGGCATGTTTTCAAGTGGGGAGATGTGTAGTGAAATTGACAGAGATACAACGGTAAAATACTCAAAAGATAACATTTAAGGATAAAAACATAATGCGTAGGCTGCTGATGTACATGATCGCCTAGACCGCGGGTCATCACCCTCCATAAAATTGACTTGCTAGACAGGAGGGGAACGGCGGATCAAAAGAAAAAAAATATGACTGGAAAGGCTAAGGAGACGCAATGGGGGGGGGGATGGAGGAAAGTAAAAATTCACGTCCCCCAAATTGACACGAGGTACGGAATTGGACGTTTTGCGATACCAAGCCTTGATTTGAATTCAGCGGCTAAAACGCAGATGTTAGGAATATTACAAAAATTTAAAAAGTAATTTTTCTTAATATTAATGTTAGGAATATAAAAATTAGCTGGCCGGATGGCCTATTCTGAGCAATGAAATAATATGATCTTAATTTTACAAACGGATAGATAATATTGAAGATAATGACAAAAGACAGTGTAGTTTACATCATCGACAGACTGCCTTGAATAAAAAGTGTCGTTATTTGCACACAAAACACGACCTTGGGGACGCAGGTGTTCAAAGTTACTTGGCATAGAAGTGAAGGGACATTGGTGGTAGCTGAGTCTAAATATAACTTTTTACGACAAAATTTTAAGGGGAGAGAAAGGTTGCTTCAAAAATCAAGCACATTTTTTTTTTGAAACACAAGTAGAGACGGACAGACTAACAGATAACCATCCATACTTGACTGAAGCATGACTGAAATGACTTTAGTGTAGAAATTTGAAATTTAAAATAAACCTCGGCAGTGATTGGCCACAGACAATCATATCATTAGCGCTCAGAGCGCATTTGGGGTCATTCTTCAATAATTGTTCAGTGTTAGACACAGATTTTAAAGTGTGGTGTTTTCCCATATGAAAGACAGTGAGTTAAATTTAGGGACGCCATCCTATAGCCAGCAGCTCAGCTGAGTTTTGCTAGCACTTCTGTGTTAATTATTCATAATCTGGTAAGATTGAAATTATTTCTTTATATATTTTGAATATTGTTTCATGTTCGAGTGATTTGATACTGCCATATCAAAATCTAGCCTTACAAACAAGTAGGGATTTGCTCTAGACCCCCCGCCCAAGTCAGGGTCTAGGGACCAACAAGGTACATAAACTACAGCAAGGATTATGCAAGATAGATCAAGCGTTGAAACAGGTTACCTATCTTCTTTTAGGGCCGACAACTAATAAATATTTTTCAGAATCTATGGTCTGGGAGGATCTGTCTGATGTAGGCCCACCATGGTAACTGTGCTGTTTGGTCAGAGAGATCTGACCTGTCTGTATGATGTGGTTGTTGTGTCAGTGTTGTGTCCAGACGTGGGTAGAGAATAGATTTTGACACATGGCCCATACTTTGATTGCAGAGCTGTGAGTTTCTATCGACAACAAAGCAGAGTCTATTCGGTGGGTGACTGTACTCGAGTGTATCTGTGCAGTTCTTGTGACAGAGACCACCATTATTGCCCGCCAGCACGGAGAGGTGGGACCGCAAGTTTTCAGCACCAGAGCTACAAAAAGATGAGTGAGCCTCTGGTCTGCTGGACATTCACCAACTATTGGTAGTGACTAATATCCCCGTAAAAATTCCCACCATTTTCTGGACATTGTGTAGTCAATATAGACAGGTGTGATGAGGCCACCCCAACAGCACAAACAGTAAATATCCTCCCAAAGAGATGACTACTCGAACTTTTTTTAATAAAACTAACTAGTCTAGTACTTAAATAGGTACGCTCTTGCATTTATTATGTAACATTCCATGCATTTTTTTTTCATAAATTTTCAATCCTTCTTTTAAAACAAGTTCTGGTCACATAAAACTTGATCCAGAACCAATAAATATAATTATAATTATAACAAAAACTTTATACACGTGAGTTAGTTCAGTGTATTTTAACACTTGTTAACTACATTTTTAGCCTTCACAGCTGGCCTCATACAATGTACATGTTAGTCTTCTTAACCACTGTGAACAAGCAGGTTTTGATGGGTGTACTTTTTATAACTAACACCACCACATTTTTTTCTCTAGCCTTCACTTACTAGCAATAGACTGGGTTATGAGAACATCGACAACACACAACAGAAATGGAATCCAGTGGACTCTGACTAGGCAGATAGATGATCTGGATTTTGCTGATGACTTGGCTCTTCTGTCCCATAACCGTAATCAGATGCAGGACAAATTTAAAACACTCGATGAAAGGTCACAGCAATTGGGTCTGAAAATACACATGGGAAAAAAAAACAAAAATAATGAGAATAAATCCAGGTAATGATAACAGGGTTGAACTTGAAGAAACACAACTACAAGAAGTAGAATCGTACACATATCTTGGCAGCAATATAGACAAAATTGTAGGGACAGACAGTGATATCAGAATAAGAATACAAAAAGCAAGAGGAGCTTTCATTGCATTAGGAAATATATGGAGATCAAGAGAAATCGGATCCAACACAAAAATAAGAATCTTCAACTCAAATGTGAAGTCAGTACTATTATATGGCTCTGAAACATGGATAACAACAAAGACAACAACCAAAAAGCTACAGACTTTCATAAATGGGTGCTTGCATAGAATAGAAGGATTAAAATGGTATGACAAGGTTACCAACGTGGAACTGATGACAAGAACTAGACAAGTGCCAGTGGAACAAGAGATGAGAAGTTGACGATGGCGATGGATAGGAAACACACTGAGAAAACCTGTTGATAGCATTACAAGGCAGTGCTTGTTCTGTAACTTCCAGGGCAATAGAGGCAGAGGTAGACCAAGAAGCACACGGAGAAGAGAGCTGGAAACAGAGGTGAAAATGATGAGGAGAACGTGGAAAGAACTTGAGATGATGGCACGTGACAGAAGGACTTGGCATGTGTTTGTTGAAGGCATATGCTCCTTTGGGAGTGGAGGGTTATGAATGAATGAAACAATCGCTAATAATTCGTTCTCGACGATAGGATACTTAGTCTCAGCATCGGAGAGTGTTCTGCTAAGGTATATAATCGGATGGTATACTCCCTAAAACTTCTGCATCAGGCATTCGCCTATCCATGTAACCGTGCATCTGTCATGACGAGAAAAGGCAGTCGTAGGTCCGGTAGTCGAAGTATGGGACTTTTGGAGAAACATAATTCAATGTTATGCAGTGCCTGGTCACATGTCTCGGTCCATTTAATTTTGTCTGGCATACCTCTTTTAGTCAGTGAAGAAATGTGACTTACTCAGCTACACAACTTGTTACATGACCATTGAAATGCGACTTACTCAGCTACGCAGTCTGCTATGTGACAAGTGATATGTGGCTTACAAAGCTGCATTCAGTCATATGACAAGTGATGTGTGGCTTACTTAACCACACAGTCTGCCACATAAGAAGCCTTATGCATTTCATTCATCAATAAAGTCAGTCAAATGACAACTCTGCCTGGATAGCTCAGCTATACAGTCCGTCACATGACACGTTATATATACCTACAAAGTTTGTCTGGAGAAGATTACTGTGTCTCTGAATTATTTTTTAGAACCATATCGATGTGGGCGACTTAACTGGACTCCGGAAACATTTAGGCGAAATCGGACAAACGTCCCACTCTTCACCATTTTAACCACAAAACTGTATACATCAGTTATTGTATAAAATTATATTCAGAGCTTTTCAGCCTACACCCCTTTATTTTGTTTTCTTCTAATTTCTACCCCAAATACTCTCTCTCTCTCTCTCTCTCTCTCTCTCTCGCTCCCTCCCTTTTTCAAACAACAGTTTACATATATTCTCGTTCATCCCTGTCCCAATTTAAAACAGTGGCGTTAAGCTTGTAAGCCCATGACCACTGGAAGCAATCAACCTCCTGCTATTATTAAACACAAATGTAAAGGTTGCTGTGGTAACATAAAGACATCAGAAGATCATTAGTTACCAATACTTACGTTCCCAGCAACTGTTCGATCTGGTAGTCTCTGAAATGTAGCGAGTAGACTACGTCCGCTGAAAGGTCCTCGTTCTGATGGTAAAGGTCATGAAGCTCATATTGCAAGTCTGAAGGCAAGCCAGACAAAGGGGAATCCGGTGTCACTATCCGCGGGATATCACTGGGTGTGTGCAGTGAGTGTCTGGTCGGTCGAGAGGCGGCAACACCCAAGTGTATATCTCTATGAATGATTCGGGAACTTCTACTGCTTTGTGGAGTCCTCCTGGCTGCGGCAGTTCTGATTCTGTTAAGTTCCATATTGTGGCTGATAATCTGAGAGGAAGTGATGTGCAGTGGCGGGGAATCAAACCCCCTTTTATGAAAGTGTGCCTCATGGCTGTTGACAACTTCTTCTGAAGGCAACTCGAGAAACTGTTTAAATTTAGAAGGTGCCTTCTGTGCTTTCGTGTCATCTGTTTTAGGCAAGGGCCCACGGGTCTTCTTGCTCCATGTAGAAGCTCTCTCTGGCGAGTCTTCACTCTGAACTGATTCAGAATTTGCAGAGGTCGCCGGATGCGATGGTGTCTCGACTACCTTAGTCGGGTCGGTTAATGAAATAATCCCTCCACATGGAACGTTTTGTTGAGTATTTATGTTGGCACAAACAGATGTCAGTTCAGGTGTCTCGAGCTCAACAGCTCCAGCTACATTCACGCCTCCACAGTTAGGACAAGGTGGCCCAGCGCTATCTTTCGCCCCTTCATTTCTCACTACAATGTCTGCCTTTATGCTAGACCCGTGCGTAAGACTGTCTGACGAGTTCCGTGATAAAGGAGCAGGTGAAGAACATTGATCGCATGAAGCGTCGGAATGGCTGACAAGTGGATGTGAATGTTGTTCATGACTAGATTGTGCTGGAATAGATAATGGGTTCTGGCATACAGAATCTGATGCAGAACTTAGCTCTAACGTGCAGGGCTGACCGTCTCGGACGGAATACTGATCGGGGCTACTAGTACTACGAGGTCTGGTCAGTGGTATATCGAGATCACCAACTGACGTTGAACATTCTGTAGATGTTACTGTCGACGATTTTTCTAGACATGAACAACATCGCGGCCGCGTGAGGTTAGGCAGTGCCACAAAGTCTTGATGGGTTTGTATCATGGGGTTATTGTTCACCAGTGCGCTATCTATGGCCCTCTTGCAGTTCTCGCACTGGATAAAACGCTCAGTGGACGATGTACACGAGGAAGAGCTCAGCCCACAACTGGGGCAGCTGGAAAGAATGTTTGAATTCATGGTATCGTCCATAAGATACTCCATTACGAACAGGTCTAGCACTGGACCTGCAGGAGATCAAATTCCAGAGATATTTATCCAGCAAGAAAAGGCACCACAGTGCTAAAGTCTAATATTTTTACCACTTATTACTACCAATTGTGTCACTTACTCCATCATATTAATGTGCCATGCATACGGAGTCGATGTGCAGGTACTTTAATGACAACGCAAATTACATCTACATCAAAGTATGAGCACAAGTACCATCCTGCACCAGTCAAAGTACCGTCTTATATTTTTACTATCAGAGATTATATTAATTAAAACAGTCTGAAAAGTTGTAAGCGACATCTATAATCTACCTAACGCAGTAAGTCCACTGCGGTACTTTGAATACTAAATGACTGCCAGTGTTCATGATGATAAACTTGGACTACTCCACTTACATAACCTTGAATCTGTGCCTTTAAGTAAAAGTTACTGATAAAGTCACTCAGCATTATCTCGTGCTACTTTTAAAATAGTTAGTTTTTCGTCACATTTAATCTGTTGGCTTCCGGCAGATCGGTTAGATAAAAAATGATTTAAATTACAAGCACTGTCGACAAACTGCGGACACTTGGTGACAGCATTACAGGGCAGTCTGTGTTCTGGAGTAGGTGGCGTGAGAGAAGCAGATGGAGAAAAGCATTGAGAGGGGCAATTAGAGACAGGCATAAGTGGGATAGAAAAAATACAGAAAGATCTAAATGGATAACACAGGAAAAGAAAGTCTGGCGTGTATTTGTTGAAGCCCCGTGTTCTGGTAGGAGCTGAAAGGTGAATGACAAAGACTTAAAAAAGAGCTAGTGGGATCATAAATTTATAAATGGCAACACTGGAGAATCGCCGTAGGCAACTGTTGAACTGTAACTGTAATTCATGTTGCCAATTAAGCTACTTTTCTGCTAGAACTAGAATTCTTTATCATCCTATATATAATATCCCAGCTTTTTCTGTCTGTACGTAACGCTCCCTAAAATAGTAACACGCAACAAAGAAAAGTGCGCAAAACATGGTGTGCATGCGCCATGTTAACAGCGTGCATGTTCGGACTTTTTAAACTTCGGATGTTAAACAAATATTTTGGTTTTTTAATACTCTCCCGACAAAGAAAAGTGCGCAAACGTTGGTGTGCATGCGCAATGTGAACGGCGTGCATGTTCAGACTTTGTACAAAATTATTTTACTACTATAATTAACAGGAATGCCCGTACAATGATTTAAGTTTCACGCTTTTGTTAGAATAAAATCAACTGGTATTTTCCTAATGATCGGCTACCACGACAAGTATGGGGAATTAAGAGACTTCACTTTACTAGGTCCAACATCGAGAGGTGTGGCGACCAGTTCCCTTCCTCGCTGCCTTTTCCTTTCCTAACTCAAGAACAAAGTCATGTGCTCATTTACAGCTAGGTAAACTGAACCGTAATGATACTGTGAATCGAACCCGGCACCTGTGTCCCGAGAGACCAGCGCTCTAACCACTCTGCCAATCGGACGCTCCAGAACTCACGTAACGACTTTTAATAGCGGGCAAACAGCCGTGTTCTATATCACTTAGAGTTTAACAATATTTTCTTGATCGAGCCAGTTTTTCTCTCACGGACAGCCGTGCGTCGCATTGTCTTGATCAAGAAATCACAACAAAGCAAAATTAGAAATTAAAACAAGAGAAAATCTGTGTACTCTTCTGATGAACAATCGGATATTAACACCTAACATTATTTTTCACAAGTATCTGAATAAGTAAAATTGCCGTTAAGTATTGGTGCTTTTGGATTTAGCTCCCGTCTTATGATGGGCTTTTACGCTAATTTATACATATTTACTGTACTTCAATCCACCAGCTTTTACTGACATCAAGCAACTTAAATTCTAGCTATATTATGGAGATTTAAGCCCCATTTTTAGGCAATCTAAACTTAAACTGTGCCATTTTCTTGTAGTTTTTTTTTTTTTTTCGTACGCCCGCTAATACTCGAGGCGAAATCTCAGGTTATTATTAATGTCTAACCTGACATTGATTTTACGTGGGTATCCCTTTTCTTGTACAGAGACAGGTGTCCCTCGCCATTCAGGCAGATACTCGCCGATTTCGGAGGTACCCATTAGAGCTGGGTCGGCTCAGGAGCCGCCAATCCCTGGTCGACGACACTCCTTCAAATGTCCTCGTCAGGTCTCGAGTTAATCCAGTCCAATTCCCGGTCGACGAAAAATCCTCAAATGCCGTCGCCCGGGTTTGATCCTGAATCACCCGGTCGCCAGAGCGGTGTTGTAACCACTACGCTAGCGCGGCTCCCCATCTTGTAGTGATATCCTGCATTTTCTGTTCTAGCGACGTCAGCATTTTGTGAGTTTGATGTGGTAACCCTGGTTACACTACCACTGCTCCAGGCACAGCCAGTGTAGAAGTATACTGGTTGTCATGTCTGTGTGGCAAACATACACAATAAGACAACAAGACTGTTGTTTACTAACTTTACTTTATGTCAACTAGAAAAACGCTAATAATTTTTCTGTTTTTTTTTTTTAACCAGCGGCACTCGAGCTTTCCAGCTCTTTTGGCCCAATGACATGTCATTGCGAGGCTGGGGGGTCAGTGGACTTTCCTTTCAACCCGGTCAGGAGCTTCGCTCCTTCCCATCAACACGGGATTTATGTGTAGGAGCCGTTCAGGTTATTCAGCCAAATTTCCGGTCGTAAACATTCCTTCAAACGCTGACGCCCGGGTTTGAACCATGAAAACCTGGTCGCCAGTACAACGTTTCTCTCTGTTAAGTTTGTCTGTCACTCCTAGTTTTCTTTACATACATAGGTTGTTCAAAAACTTGAAAAAAATAAACACTTAAGAAATGAGGTTATTTATGTTTTTTGCTCATGTGACAAAATGAATTATATATAAAATTATACACAAGGGAGAGCAAGACGAAAAATTACCACACACAAAAAATAATAATTAAATTTGGTCACGGGTGAATGAAATTTTGTGATAAGGACTCCGAGTGTGAATGAAATTTTGCGGAGATAAAGACTCGAGGGTGAATGAAATTTTGTGATAAGGACTCAAGTGTGAATGAAATTTTGAGGAGATAAAGACTCGAGGGTGAATGAAATTTTGCGATAAAGACTCGAGGGTGAATGAAATTTTGTGATAAAGACTCAAGTGTTAATGAAATTTTGTGATAAGGACTCAAGTGTGAATGAAATTTTGTGATAAGGACTCAAGTGTGAATGAAATTTTGTGGAGATAAAGACTCGAGGGTGAATGGAATTTTGCGATAAAGACTCGAGGGTGAATGAAATGTTGTGATAAGGACTCAAGTGTGAATGAAATTTTGTGGAGATAAAGACTCGAGGGCGAATGAAATTTTGCGATAAAGACTCGAGGGTGAATGAAATTTTGTGATAAAGACTCGAGGCTGAATGAGATGTTATGATAAAGACTCGAGTTTGAATGAGATTTTGTGATAACGACTCTAGGGTGAAAGAGTTTTTGTGATAAAGATCGATGGTGAATTGAGATTTTGTGATAAAGATTCCAGGGTGAGTGAGATTTCGTGATAAACACTCGATGGTGAATGAAATTTTGTGATAAAGACTCCATGGTGAATGAGATTTTGTGATAAAGACTCCAAGGTGAATGACACTGAAATAGTTTAAGAAGCAATGTTGTAATGTGCCTACCAAGGGTCACAAATAATTGTGTTCGTTGCTACAAATATTCACGTCTCGTGTAATTTAATTCCCGGAGGGGGAGGGGGGTCTCTTTTACAAAGAAAGAATATGACTTGTGCTCGTTAATGCATGTCGTACAAGGAGACTAATGTGACGTTGTCAATGTGCTGGCAATGTCATTATGTAAAAGGCGTTGCTACAGAAGTCATCGCTGCAAGCGCATTCCAATGCCTTATACGGGTTACAAGGGGACACAACTGCAGTGTTGGCTGTATGCTCCAAAGGAGCCAACAGGAAAATGAATGAATGCACGATGTTGCCACGTGCACTATCTGAGGCGGAAGATTGGAATAAACTACTGCAAAAGGGGCGATATAAGTGTTCATTGACTTGGTTGGGGGGGACATAAAATCGGGGGGGGGGGGGGGGGGATAAAATCAACGACTAAAATTACTATTATAAAAACGGACTAGGGATGGATAAAATCAACGACTAAAATAACCATAAAACAAATATAACGTTGCCTACACCGTGTTAGACGCAATAGATATTGAAGAAATGAGGACGATATTGTTAACATAACCAATATATAGACAGTCAAATTATGACGGTTTGGTCATACCGGATAGAATGAAGTTTTTAAAAAAAATCACCATCGTCAACAGCAGAAACATAGTAAAAAGAATAAACTATAATCAGGTACTATCATCATTAGCAGAAGGGTCTGGTTTCAGGTGACACCAACGAAGACAGGGATATGGAATTAGATCTATACAAACATGCGCGCGCGCGCACACACACACACACAATGGGCAACAGCATATCGGGCAGTGTACCTCGTTCAAGACCTGAAACTGCATTGCAAAATAAGCTGCTTGCGGTCACAATGAAAAAATATATAAATAAACAAATAAGGCACACATATCCTTTTACTGAACAAGTCTCTGTCCACATCAGTGCCATGTTGCCATTTCTCTTACTTACTTAGTCGTTCCCCTTCTACCGTGAGGTGTAGAGGTGTTGCCATTTCTCAATAAGTTTATATCCAGTATCACCGCATGAGACTTGAGCAAGTTCTACAGCAAACCACCAAAAATAACTGGCAAATATTGATTTGCGTGCTCGAAAATGTGAACACATTCAACATACCCTCACTGCTAGTTATCAAAATGCAGACAGTAATTACCGTAAATCAATTTACGTCATGCATTTTAATAACTAAGTACCAGCAGAGTATATAAGCTTGGGTTAATGAACTAAAATGTCTAAAAAGAAATTCCCTAGAAGATTAGGGCATTACAGGAATGTCAGAATGAAAAGACCAGATTAAATATTATGTTTCTGGCAGGCTATTTAACGCACATCCAAAATGAGTGTTGCCCAACAGGCTAGCACAGTATTGTATCATATTCTCATTGTTGCCTGTAGACGTTTGAAACAGCAGACTGCGCCCGCGATGTTGCCCAGTGTTACCAGACTATCCATTTTACGTTTGAACTAGCCTTAACCGAATCCCAACCTTATTTCCAGCTTTGTTAAAAATCATAACGTTCCACAAACACTGAGGCGGTTTTAAATATAAAAACGAACAAAAAAAAAAACTTCCAATTCGAAGCCAAACGCCACGTTTTTTTTTTTTTTTGTTGGCTGCCTCGAGTCTACTATCCCCTACTTTAACTTTATTTTCTTTTTGTTGGCTGCCTCGAGTCTACTATCCCCTACTTTAACTTTATTTTCTTTTTGCACACATTAGTGAGCCACTACTGCAGCTGGTCCTGTAAGAAGCATGCGCCCAGTATTCACAGGCTCTTGCAGCTGTGGTTTGTGTGGCAATTTGTGTTAAATGATGCGGTTGTCAGCCACATGCACACATTAGCCATTTTATCATATTACTTCAATCCTTCTACTCGACGCAACCATTTATGAAAGTCTACAGCGTTTTGTTTGCTCTTTTTGTTGTTTTTCCATGTTTCAGAGCACCGACTTGACATCTGAATTGAAGATTATGATTTCTGTGGTGGATTTGATTTTTTTGTTATCAACTAATATTCCCAGTGTTGGCTGAAGTCGGTATTTCCATAACCCACTCCACAGCCAGTAAGAAGAGAAATGGTGAAAAGGGACATCCCTGTCGTACACCAGTTCTTACCCCAGACGGTTCTGTAAGCTGCCCTTCATGAAGAACTCTGCATGTCATGTCTTCATATGTTTTCTTTATTAAGTTAATGATCTTCGGGGGGACTCCAGAATGCCTCATCAATTTCCAAAGCCATTATTGGTCTATGTCATGGAATATTCTAATCCACATATATAAATTATCAATTAAATATAAAGCCTAATAAATACATATAATAAAGAAAAGAGCAATGGTAAAATGACAGTGCTATCACAAAGAATGTACTCGAAATCCCCCTTGTTTTCTGCTTCGTCTGCAAATTGTAACGCTTTCACGTTGATAGTAAAGCTTACTGTATTATTACCCGCCTTCTTCAATGAAACGTGTGCTGTATTTCTTGGAAAAGCATTGAGACGTACTGCGTAATGACCTAACTTAACCCTAACATTAATTATACTGCGTTACCAAAACGAACGAACAGATGGACTAAAGGGATAAAAAGAGAAGGGAGAGGCAGAAAGCCGAACACTAAACCCGCTTCGCGCGATACACAATTACTACCATCACGCGTGTAAGTCTACATGCACTAATTTTTTTTCAGACGGACAGTGATAAAATACACTACCCTTTCCCAGAGTTAGGTTTATAAATCATAACAGACTCTTATTAGAAAAGACAACATTATATGGGTTTACGTTTGAACACATAACAGTACCCAGACAGCACATCTTCTAAACAGGAGATAGAAGAAATTGCATATTTTGAACGCAGCCACGTAGCTCCTTTAAATTAGTATTTTTGGGTTCCTTAGGGTTTGCTGACAAATAATATGTAAAACGTTACGCAAATAGTCCAGGAATTAATAAATTATACCCAAAATAAAATATTGGGGGTGCCTGACAGCATAAAATCATTTCTGCTCATAAAATTTTTTTTTATAACGTGTTTGAAAAAACCTTACGTTACATAAATAGCCTACCATGTAAACTCCAAATTGATTGGAGCGCAACAAATGAAAGCCTAACCACGATTGGTCGGGCTATAAATACTATCTTGGTTGTTAGGGGAAACGGGAAAAGGTAACATTTTTTCAAACACTTGTCGAAACGTGGCTCATTGGCCAGTCTCGCTGATATACACACTTGGGAGCGTTAGTTCGAGACCACTAATTCAAATAAGCTTGATAAAGCGACAGTACGTTGAAGCCAGCTCACATTTTTGCTAAAATAAAAGCCTGGAACATAGGCAGAACGGAATTTGTGCCAGTTTGTGCCAGAATTCATTGCTAATCAACGTATCTGTGTTTATTTCCATGAAATTGTGGGACAGTGGTCTTGATGGTAGTGAGCAGCACCTGGTCATAGCTGTGCTGAATCCAGAGTCGGACAGCATACTCCTTGGTCTTTTTAGCTATCAGTGAGGTGTCTCCTGAGCCCAGAGGAGAATTCGAGCAGAGGAGTCCTTTCCTGCCGCCATCACTAAAGATAAGCAGAGTTGGCCAGCTGAGCTCAACATTATGTCCCCTCATCTAGAAATAACTTTATAAAAATACCATTCAGAGGGGAATTTACTTGTCTTAAAATCAGGAACTGTGAACATCTCCAATACTGATCCCTAAAGACAAACTATTGAAGTCATGATGACAAATACCAACAGAGCTTGAACAAAACAAAACCAGTATTACCTCATTTTACTACTACACAACTGACACACATAGAACATTTGTAATAATATATGTCACTACAATATTCATATTAAATACATTCTGTACATAACTTGTAATTTAAATTGATTGTGATTCCTGATTCCCTTGTAGTTGAATCAGGACACATATTCATTCATGCCAGTAATGAATACATATTGTTATTTGAAAGTTATCAGTGCCTCCTTTAAGATATTCTCATAGAGTGTTATATGTATGTGAGTGTCACAGTGTTGTCAAGAGTAGTGGATTACATTAAATTGTTTATCTGTCTGTTGTTGTGACTTACACTTCTTCATACACATACCCTAGACACATAACGTAGCATCACACTATTCCAGAATAATTCTGACTGAGATAAAGAGATATGTGGTAGCAAGTAAGGTTATCTATAATACACTACTTTTAATAGATATAGATACCTTCACAGCTGATCTCAGTCAGTACACTAAGTCCCCTATAAATATTTATAACATCCCACTTCACCACATATATTGGGGTCTCGCTCTTGGGATTTTGAATCTTTAACTATTAAAAATATTGGGGGTAATTCACTTCAGGGAATATAAGAATTAAAAGGTATCCTTGGGTGGAATTAAATAAGGTTGAGCTCACGGTGCCTGTTTTGTCCATTAGAGATTGAATTGTTGGTTAGACATTGTATTAAGTTACATGATAGACAATGGCGGACCTGGCCAAATTTCGATCTGCTGCGGTTCAGACTGCAAAAGAGTTAGGATTAGATGGGCAAGTTATGGTTGCCTATGTCACAACGGAATGTGACAAATTTATTGAACGCGAAGAAAGAAGATTAGAAAAAGAAGCCGAAAGAAGGTTAGAGGCTGAAAGGGAAATTAAGAAGTTACAATTTGAAGCTGAGGCTGAGACTAAGAGGTTGCAAGCTGAGGCTGAGACTAAGAGGTTGCAGATTGAGGCTGAGGCTAAGAAATTAGCTGCAGAAAGAGAAGACAAGAGATTAGCTGCAGAAAGAGAAGAAAGAAAATTAGCTGCAGAAAGGGAAGCAGAAGATAAAAGATTACAAAGGGAACATGAGTTACGACTAAGGGAGTTTGAGTTTCAAGGCCATGCTCCTGAAAATGGTGCCAGTCCCTTTGCCTCTGATGCTACGGTTACTCAGGGAGCCTCAATCTCAGCTATGAATTTTCATTTAGATCATTTTGTTGAGAAAGACGATGATATTGAGAGCTATATAAATAGGTACGAACTATTAGCTACCACGTATGGGTTAGAGAGAGAAAGGTGGAGCTTAAAGTTATCTCAGGGACTTCGTGGGGCAGCTTATGAAGTTTTTGCAAAAATGAGCAGAGGTGATCAGGAAAATTATGACATGCTAAAGCAGGCTCTTTTGTTAAGGTATGAAAAGAATGCAGAATTCTATAGAAAAAAATTTAGGAATGCTAAACTACTGTCAGGTGAAACCTATCACCAGTTCTCTGCCCGAATAGAGACATACTTGGAGAAATGGACTTCTCTGGGGAAAACCCAAGATCTTAAGGAAATGGTCCTTATAGAGCAACTAAGAGAGTCCATGGCTCCAGACCTGAGAAAGTTTCTCATGGAACAAGGTGCAGAGAGGCTGGATGAGTTGCTAAATGTTGCTGAAAGGTATCAAGCAGCTCAAGCAGAGGTAACAGGTAATAAAAAGAAACAGGTGGACAACTTCAGGGCACCACAGAACTTTAATAAATTTGATCCTAAGGATCAAAATAAAGGTAAGCACCAATTTGATAGGCCACGGTATGACAATAAAAATAAAGTCCCACAATTCGATGAAAGGAAATATGATGAAAGAAAATCTTTCAACCAAGGAAAAAGGTGGTGTAAAAATTGTCAGATGGACAATCATGACACTGACCATTGTAGAAGGAAACCTGTGTATATGGCAACCCTTCAGGTCAGGTCGACCTCAAGACAGGAGGAGGATATTATGTTAGATACCACTCCAGAAGAGATGAGGAAGGCACAGGCTGGGGATAAAACACTCAAGCCTTGTTTCAGAAAATTGTCAACTTGTCATACTACTCCAGGCAAGGGAGATTTTTACATGAAAAACAAGTTGATGTATAGGAAGACTGGAGCTAGATCCAATGGTCACGGACAGCTGGTTCTTCCAAAAAGATACAGGACAGAATTAATAAGGAGCCTACATGTGAAACCAGATGGGGACCATGAGAAGATAGGTACCATCATTCAAAAGGTGGCTCACAATTATTATTGGCCCAAAGCAAGATGGGACATTGAGAACTTTGTAGAAAGGTGTAGCATAGCACATGAGGGAACACCCACAAGTGGGAACATGGATCAGGACCTGGACACGCCACGGGGCAAAATTAGGCCTGATAATAAAAAGAAAATAGATTTGATAAAGTGGACCAAATGGAATGGGAAGCCCCTTTTCACGGACAAGCTTCACTTAACTGTTTTACAATGGCCACTATGCGGAGAGTGCAAAAAGATGTCTTACCCCAGGATAAGCCGAAAATCCCTCAATCGGACTTAAACCAACTGGAGGAAGAGGATGTAGGGAGGAAATCTCTCATCAAGAATTTTAAGAGGGGAGACAGCCCCAAAAGAAAAATTGGTAGCGGTCGTTTTGTGAATGATAATTCTGGGAGGAAAAATCATCACTATAAAGCTTCAAGTGGAAGAGACCATACCGGTGTATGGACAAATAGGTCCACACAATTAAAGGTCCATATGTAGTTATGTTAAGAACGTGGACTGATGAAAAGGCAGAGGAAAACATTACATCTTCATACCAGTATGTGAATGAGCTGACCACTCGGTTAAAAACTGGCTGGAAACTTGCCAATGAAAATTTGAAACAAGCCAGGAAGAAACATGCTGCCTATTATAACAGGAAGGCGAAAGACAGAAATTTGGCTGTGGGAGAGAAGGTACTGCTTCTTTTGCCCGGGAGTCAGAATAAGTTACAAATTGGATGGCAGGGTCCATATACAGTTCTAGAGAAGGTGTCTAGAACAAATTATAAGATAGATAAGAAGGGGAAAGAAAAAATCTATCATGTGAATCTCCTGAAGAAATATTTGGAAAGAGAACATCAGGAAGAGACACACTTGTTGACCTTGTCCATCGCCATGGAGATGAAAAAGGAACCACTTTCATCATTTGAATATCCATTACACCCCTGTGAGACAGCAGCACAGGTGAAAATCAGTACACATTTAACGAAAACTCAGAAAGAGAGAGTGCAACAGGTTCTAAAGAATCATGCAGAGGTGTTAACAGACCGACCAGGGCATACAAACCTATTGGAATATGATATGAAATTAATAGACTCCACACCTGTCTGTATGAAACCATATTCGATTCCGTTTGCTAAGGAAAAAGCTTTGAAGGAAGAGATAGACTATCTGTTGAAGGAAGGAATTATTTCGCACAGTGAGTCTTCGTATAGTTCCGGTGTTGTACTTTTAAGGAAGCCCTCTGGAGAACATAGACTCTGTATAGATTACAGGAGACTGAATGCTATTACAGAAGGACAGGTGGATCCATTGCCGGATACAAATCAGCTGTTTGCCAGACTAAATAAAGCTAAATATTTCTCAAAAGTGGATCTGAGTAAAGGATACTATCAGATTCCAGTAAAGCCTGAGGTTAGACCATACCTAGCTTTCAGTACCTCAGAAGGACACTATGAGTTTAATAGATTGCCATTTGGATTGAAGAATGCGCCTAGTGTCTTCTCTAGAATGATGAGAAAATTATTGGATCCTCTGAATAATCCCTGTATAACAAATTTTATGGATGTTATCCTTATAGCAACAGAAACATTTGAGGAACACATTGACTCTCTGAACATGCTGTTTGATCGACTTAGGGAGGCAAATTTAACAGCCCGTCCAACCAAATGTTGTGTTGGATGTAAAGAATTGGAATTTTTGGGACACACAGTTTATCAGGGAAACATGACCCCTGACCCAAAGAATTTAGAGAAACTACAAAAAGCCCCGAGACCACAAACCAAGAAGGACGTGAGATCCTTTGTCTCATTATGTGGTTTCTACCAGAAGTATATCAAAAACTTTAATTCCATATGTGCACCTTTAACGGAATTGACACGTAAAGGACTTCCAGATCGCATTACATGGACACCACAATGTGAAATGACTTACCAAGAATTGAAGGAAAAGCTCACAAGTAAACCCATTTTGAAATTACCTGACTTAAGTCAAGAATTCATAGTAAGGACGGATGCAAGTAATATTGGGCTAGGTGCAACTTTACTACAGAAATCAGATGCATTGGATGGGGAATTAAGCCCAGTGGCATATGCTAGCAGAAAGTTGAATAAAGCTGAAATCAACTACTCAACTAGCGAAAAAGAATGTCTTGCAGTAATATGGGCAATAAAGAAATTCAATATTTATCTATATGGGAAGGCATTTAAGTTGCAAACTGACCACAAACCTTTATCGTTTTTAGCACAGGCTAAGCATGAGAACTCTAGGTTACTCCGATGGTCTTTGCTTCTGGCTCCATATAATTTTAGCATTGAATATATATCTGGAAAAACCAATCTGGGAGCGGATTTTTTAAGCCGCCATCCGTGTGATGAGAATCACCGTAAACCCCAGAAATAATAATAAATTTCTCTATGTGTATATAGAATAAAGGACTGACATATAATGTCTGTTTTAAGAGGGGAGGTGTCATGGAATATTCTAATCCACATATATAAATTATCAATTAAATATAAAGCCTAATAAATACATATAATAAAGAAAAGAGCAATGGTAAAATGACAGTGCTATCACAAAGAATGTACTCGAAATCCCCCTTGTTTTCTGCTTCGTCTGCAAATTGTAACGCTTTCACGTTGATAGTAAAGCTTACTGTATTATTACCCGCCTTCTTCAATGAAACGTGTGCTGTATTTCTTGGAAAAGCATTGAGACGTACTGCGTAATGACCTAACTTAACCCTAACATTAATTATACTGCGTTACCAAAACGAACGAACAGATGGACTAAAGGGATAAAAAGAGAAGGGAGAGGCAGAAAGCCGAACACTAAACCCGCTTCGCGCGATACACAATTACTACCATCACGCGTGTAAGTCTACATGCACTAATTTTTTTTCAGACGGACAGTGATAAAATACACTACCCTTTCCCAGAGTTAGGTTTATAAATCATAACAGACTCTTATTAGAAAAGACAACATTATATGGGTTTACGTTTGAACACATAACAGTACCCAGACAGCACATCTTCTAAACAGGAGATAGAAGAAATTGCATATTTTGAACGCAGCCACGTAGCTCCTTTAAATTAGTAATTTTGGGTTCCTTAGGGTTTGCTGACAAATAATATGTAAAACGTTACGCAAATAGTCCAGGAATTAATAAATTATACCCAAAATAAAATATTGGGGGTGCCTGACAGCATAAAATCATTTCTGCTCATAAAATTTTTTTTATAACGTGTTTGAAAAAACCTTACGTTACATAAATAGCCTACCATGTAAACTCCAAATTGATTGGAGCGCAACAAATGAAAGCCTAACCACGATTGGTCGGGCTATAAATACTATCTTGGTTGTTAGGGGA
The DNA here is from genome assembly GCA_024509875.1 of Oreohelix idahoensis. Taxonomy (NCBI): domain Eukaryota; kingdom Metazoa; phylum Mollusca; class Gastropoda; order Stylommatophora; family Oreohelicidae; genus Oreohelix; species Oreohelix idahoensis. The sequence continues at coordinate 931,175 of JAMPIV010009111.1, forward strand.
AACGGGAAAGGTAACATTTTTTCAAACACTTGTCGAAACGTGGCTCATTGGCCAGTCTCGCTGATATACACACTTGGGAGCGTTAGTTCGAGACCACTAATTCAAATAAGCTTGATAAAGCGACAGTACGTTGAAGCCAGCTCACATTTTTGCTAAAATAAAAGCCTGGAACATAGGCAGAACGGAATTTGTGCCAGTTTGTGCCAGAATTCATTGCTAATCAACGTATCTGTGTTTATTTCCATGAAATTGTGGGACAGTGGTCTTGATGGTAGTGAGCAGCACCTGGTCATAGCTGTGCTGAATCCAGAGTCGGACAGCATACTCCTTGGTCTTTTTAGCTATCAGTGAGGTGTCTCCTGAGCCCAGAGGAGAATTCGAGCAGAGGAGTCCTTTCCTGCCGCCATCACTAAAGATAAGCAGAGTTGGCCAGCTGAGCTCAACATTATGTCCCCTCATCTAGAAATAACTTTATAAAAATACCATTCAGAGGGGAATTTACTTGTCTTAAAATCAGGAACTGTGAACATCTCCAATACTGATCCCTAAAGACAAACTATTGAAGTCATGATGACAAATACCAACAGAGCTTGAACAAAACAAAACCAGTATTACCTCATTTTACTACTACACAACTGACACACATAGAACATTTGTAATAATATATGTCACTACAATATTCATATTAAATACATCTGTACATAACTTGTAATTTAAATTGATTGTGATTCCTGATTCCCTTGTAGTTGAATCAGGACACATATTCATTCATGCCAGTAATGAATACATATTGTTATTTGAAAGTTATCAGTGCCTCCTTTAAGATATTCTCATAGAGTGTTATATGTATGTGAGTGTCACAGTGTTGTCAAGAGTAGTGGATTACATTAAATTGTTTATCTGTCTGTTGTTGTGACTTACACTTCTTCATACTCATACCCTAGACACATAACGTAGCATCACACTATTCCAGAATAATTCTGACTGAGATAAAGAGATATGTGGTAGCAAGTAAGGTTATCTATAATACACTACTTTTAATAGATATAGATACCTTCACAGCTGATCTCAGTCAGTACACTAAGTCCCCTATAAATATTTATAACATCCCACTTCACCACAGTCTACACAACACACAACCCATGGATACAGAATAATATTTTCTAGGCTGCACGTCTATGTGTCCAGTCACCTACAACAGAACACATTCAACTGCCACTAGTTAAAATGTCCGTGGATTGACGTTACCGGGTAGAAACAGAGATAACAAGAAACCGGCGTGGAGAGTAAACAGAAAGTGTCAAACGTGACCCCAATAAACATCACTGTTAGGTCATAGTGCACCAGACAAGGACAGATAGGTCAAATTCCGTCCCTGGTTTCGTGGCATCTGTCCAGAAATAGATTTACAGATGGATCATTTCTCCTTGAAACAATCACTGCTCCTGCTCCATACAATTACCCTCCGACTCCCCTTTTCCGCGCCTCACATCTCTTTGAAGAAGGATACGGAGTCGACATGGTTAGACGCAAACTAGGGGGAGAATCTGAAGAGAAATATATATATATATATATATATATATATATATATATATATATATATATATATATATATATATATATATATATATATATATGGGAAAAGTACATGGAGCCATTTGGCACACAACCTATGATCTAATGGTAAATCGACAACGAAACAATAAATGAATTTAACACGTGAACCACAGAAATATATCAGCTTCAGAACAGGACCGCTTGAAGCAACTCTATATGTTCTTAGTTGTCTACCACCGCAAAGACAATATGTTTTGTTGTTCCTACTTCTAATTTTAAATTTCAAGTTGTCCATAATTCAAATTCCTGTAATCAATATTTAACAACTGCTACGGCGTGGAATATTCCGGTAATCAATATCGAGTGTTGGACTGTGCTGTGAGTGAGCACGCACATATACAGCACGCGATGATGAAACACGTGCAGTTGTGACCACTCGTATTATGTTCGCATCACGAGGTGGGCGGCCTTCAGCGAACCAATAGCACACAATAAGTATTTTACGAACAGTCCACATGTAAAACCAGGAACAGAACAGCGCGTGACATCGCCCTGTGATAAGTGCCTCAGAATAGACGACCTTGGTGCACCGATTGCAGGAAGGTGCGGGAAAGTGTAGCTGTGTGGAGGTGGTGGTGGAAAGATAAAATAACGCTAACTTTAGCTGGAGAAGAAAAAGTTCTAGCAAGCAGGAGTCATAAACTCGGAGATACATACAGTTCTTTAAGCACTATGCCCGGTGGCGTACGTGATACCCGACCATCGTCAAGCTAATGTTATCAAAATTCGAATTACAGATAACCAGTGTTGGGAGTGCCATTATACGAACAAAATATAAGCTACAGCTGCAGCAACATAATGAGAGACTGATGTAGTAACTGTGGGTGATTTACGTTAACAACGAATGGGATATTGTTATAGTGACGAGTAAAACTGACAAGAAGGCACGTCATACATTTACAGTGAATAGGTGTGCAACTAAGTTACGGTAAACAAGAATAATGAGCTGAAGGGTACAATACATACAATAATAAGAATATAGTTACAGTAACGGGGTGTTAAGGTAGGAATATTAATGTAATTTGTATCTTGACCACACATAGGCTATTACCAGTTAATACACGCGGTAATATGTCTCTCTGTGGTCAATCATGTGTTTGCACAGGTTTTCACTTACATTGAACGCGACATATTTAATACGTCATCGGTTGTTAATGACGTAATGCGTTCTGCACTAATTTATGCCAACGGTTAAGATTCTTTGCCTTTCGTGATTTGTAGTCTTCCAGCTCCCAGAATCGTGGAGGAATATTGTATTTTATGTGGCATTAAATTAACTTCGAAGGCCGCCACTTGTTTCTAAGATGGTCCCGAACTTGTGAAGAAGTTCCGCACCTTGTAGAGAAGTATTCTATAATATAATTCAGCGTCTACATTTATCTGACCCACATTACTTGGGTGATCATCGTTCGTATGCACCCCCTAGTACAGCGGCCAGAAATGTTTGATGAGACGTGACTGTTGAAGGACAGGATGAAGTACATGTATAATATGCCATGCCATTTCCATGATGTCATTATCTACAAGTATTATTAAACGTTACCCATATTATGTGGACGAATACTACAAGAGAAATATCATCCGTAACAACTGGAGTGGTGGTTACAGTTACAGCAACAATGGCATGAATATAGTTACAATAAAGAAAGTGAACTTAGTTACAGTAACTAGAAGAGTGGATACAATTATTGTAAAATGGAAAGTTGATACGGTAACATGGAGAGTGGGTATAGATACAGTAACATGGAGAGTGGGTATAGATAGAGTTACAATGAGAATTTATACAGTTAAAGTAACAAGGAGAATGGATACATTTAAAGTAACAATGGATATGGTTAACAGTAACAAGGAGAACTGATACAGTTACAGTAACAAGAAGAATTTATACAACTGTAGTAACATGGAGAATGGATACAGTAACAAGGAGAACATTTACAGTTACAGAAACAAGGAGAACGGATACAATTTTAGTAACATGGAGAACGGATACAGTTTACAGTTATAAGGAGAATGGACACAGTTACAGTAGCAAGAAGAATTTATACAATTGTAGTAACATGAAGAACGGATACAGTAACAAGAAGAATTTATACAGTTGTAGTAACCAGGAGTGGTGATACAGTTGCAGTAACCAGGAGTGGTGATACAGCTGCAGTAACCAGGAGTGGTGATACAGCTGCAGTAACCAGGAGTGGTGATACAGTTGCAGTAACCAGGAGTGGTGATACAGTTGCAGTAACCAGGAGTGGTGATACAGCTGCAGTAACCAGGAGTGGTGATACAGTTGCAGTAACCAGGAGTGGTGATCTGTACGATGACAGGGATATATATATAAGAAAACTGAATGATCTAGTTACACAAGAAAGGAGGGAAGATATAACTACAGTAAAGAGGAAGGTGAACATAGTTACAATAACAAGTAGGCAGGCTACAGAGAACATTGTTCCAGTAACCAGTAGGCAAGTTATACTGGGTATGGTTAAAGTAACAAATAGGTAGGCTACAGTGGATATGGTTAAATTAACAAGCAGGCAGGTTATAATTAACACAGGAGGAGGAAACTATTTACAGTGAGGCAGATATAAGAAGAGGAGTTGACAGACATGTTAAGCAATGACAGCACGCCAGACAGCACTGTGTGCACTGAATCGGAAGGGAAACCAACAATAAATTCCGTTTAAGGCGTAGGCCGTAGTTCCAAAATTTTTGTTTATCTTTCAATCCTATGTTTTAATATTTTTGTTCACTTCCCGTGAACTGATGAAGGTTTTGTTATAGCTGATACAGTATGTAACGTTTGGTCACCTCAAGGTTGTTATAGCTGCTACAGTATATAACGTGTTATCATGTCAAGGTTAAGTTATAACTGCTACAGTACATACATTTGATCATGCCAAGGTTATGTTACTGTTGCGTGCATATTTTGACGCACATATTACAAAAATCGATATGGCTATTTAATATGGAAAAGATATAGACATTCATTCATTTGTGTATGAAAATGCTGTCTATGGTAAAGCTAGATAATCCATGATTGATTTACACTTTTGATTATAGGAGTAATCGTTCTTGATATTGATTCGGCGCATGGATATGGCACTCATGTCCGTACTTATTTGTTAGGGCCAGAAAATAGATTAATTTGCTTATTATGTTTATGGCCTGAATTCATATGTATTACATATTATTAGTACAAGTAGAATCAGTCCTATATTGTATATTTTGGATGGGTAGGCAGGACTATATTCTTGTTATGCCGCTCTAGCGGAAGTAGGAGTTGTCTTGACAAGTCGTGATGAGTTCCGAGGTACCGTTTACAATGGCGGTTACGCATTTTCAAGGGCTGGTACATTCTTAAGTAAAAATGATTTATGAAGTGGTTTTTCTTCTGTAGGAGATTGTGTCTCTACTAGAGTTTGTGTTAGAGACTCTCCTAATGTACGGTACCATGTATGATTCGGACTCCAGGTAATGCCAGACCCTATTTTTGATGATCTCATGTCGGTTAGACCTAGCTGGAATTTTGTGCTTCGCAACGCTAGGGTCATGTTTGTATCGACGAAGATGACGGGCTTCCATACAGCAGTTATGTCTACGTGAAGTAACTGGATTACTGTAGAACTGTATGGAGGAACTTTAAGAAATTATTCATATGCATTTCAAATTAACTTTGGCTTATATATACCCTCCTGTGAGTGAGTGAGCGACAACTCAGGAAGGCGGCCATGTTACATTCCTGTCATCATATTTTTGAATCACTGTCCAAAGAACGGGGCATGTATCTTATTATTCGGACAGTGGCAAGGAGATCTCAATTTTGATAGAAACCCCTTATCGTGGTTTCATAATATGATATAAACTATGAACATAAAGCAACTTTAGTTACTTACCGATCCGCCTTCACTGACGCGCTTAGTCAGATAGGGGATGCGGCCATTAGGTATCATGACATTGGAAGCTATTGATGTACTACCTATTATTTATGAATGTGTCATGACTTGGGATCTACCATGTATGCCTGCAAATTGATGTGTCAACATAATACCCATGATTTACTCGTTATGTCCCAGTGTGTGCGTCTAAATAAACTGTGTAAACAAAGATTCCAGCAGTCTGCATTGGTGCCTTGTAGACACAAGTGAATGAGTGCTTAGATTGGTCAGAACACGAACAGTACACCATTCGCGTTAATCACACTCTACACTTCTACTCCATATATACACCATCCTGCGTCGGTTGAATTGACCAAGTTTAGGGCCTGCTTCCCCTGGAGCCTTAGAGGGAGACTACTGTTTACAGCTGCCTTTGCCTTCCCTAACTCAGGACTAGGGTGAGTTACCCATTTACAGCTGGGTAGACTGGAGCATGCCTGATCTCAACAACTCTGTACACTACAATGGACATATACAGTAGTGGCACCACAAACAACATGCTACAGTGATTGATAGTGGAGCTTTACAGAAGAAAGAGAACACACCATACACCACACTTCTTTACAGTGACACTTTACAATGAGCACTTTACAGTTACCCTGCATAAAGTTTGATCATGTCAAGGTTAAGTTATAACCGCTACATTATATAACGTGTGATCCTGTCTAGGTTAAGTTATAGCTGCTACCATATATAACGTTTGATCATCTCATCAAAGTATTGTTACATCAGTTGTCCTATATTAGCTTCAATGACCGTGCAATAGAATACTCGCCCTATATACAGTTCAATCAAAAACTAGTCACCTGATATCCAGTTTGATCACCTTGTGTAGCCTACAGTTCAATCAAAAACTAAAGTCGCGATTTATAAATAGATAGACAACCAGACAGATAGATTATTATCATAAAGTAATAATAATAAGGATGATAATAATACTAATAAGGATGATAATAATAAAAACAATAATAAATGAGTAGCACTGGCCACAAGCAGAAAACTAAATCCAAAATTAGAACGTCATAACATAGCCGGAACACTATTTAACACGGCACTATAAACTTACCTAATAAAGCTATTTAAATGTAACTACAATTATACCAATAGTAAAGTAATTCTTAAAACTATTGACAAACTGAAGGATGTACACATGAAAATGCACAAACAAATTTAAAAGAAAAAAAATTTTCAGCCTTCAATCCTGAACTTCTTCGCACGGCAAAACGCAACAGCTGAATAATCGCAGACAAGCTCAGTAATATCCAAGATGTTTACAAGCGCACGTGGAATCAGTAGCACGTTCAGCATGTACGCATGGACACCCCGAGTAACATGCATCAATTACACACCACAACACCGCCATCTTGTGTGAAAGTTTAGGAAGCAACGAATCTTACACTCTCAAATCAAAGAACATTACAGGTTCACTCAAAAACACTCAATCGAGAAACGACGTGTTAAAAAATCGACCCGGCAGGTGCTCGATAAACCTTACGTTGGTAAGATAACGCTGAGATTACGGAATTTTAAAAATAATTACTACTGAAGGAATGTAAACAATCTGACGAGGAAATCCATCCCTGGAATAACTGCTTCCAGACGATTACACACACAGTAAAACCAAACGGCGAAAACGAGGGCAAATTTGGTGCCGGTATTTCATCATTATCGCCACCTGACGCACACAGATAACACATCACATGCTGCCTACACAAACACACCGCCCAATCTGCGTGTCCGGGTTGCTTATGTTGTCGGGCCAATCAAAACGGCTGGGGTCGCTATAGTTTACGCAACGTCTAGCGAAGTTTATTTTCTCCCCTTTCCATTTTTACCCTCCTCGCGATGAAGAAAATTGGTTTAGTTTAAATTTTCAAGGATTGCCTTCATTACACACGGACAACTCCATTTGTACTCCGATCTCCTCCCTTAGATCACACAAGGAGGATCTCAGCACAGTTCACAAAAAAATCCGTAGCACCAGTGAGGGTCCCAAAAAAGAAAATTGACGGACCTGTAATATGACGGACCTGGTGTAAGAATCAAGAACAAGTACTCTAATCTCTCGTGCCTCGCATTCGTCTCCTGCCTTCAGTTTGTTATTATTATAATAGCCCCTTCAGTCATATCTGACATTGGGAATGCGCCCTCTGATGTGACACCTTCAGCTGCTTATCTTCCTGGTGTTCCATTTGACGTTTTCTCCTCAATTCTGCTTGCTGTGAGAGCTACTTTTCGCCCAATCTGTGGTGGCGCCGTAGATATCATCGCCACTTGGTGCGATCAGCAGCTTCATCCTCCCAGGTTGCCGGATTCATGTCCAGTACCCTCATGTCTCTCTTGCCCACATCTTTGAATCTCAGCTTTCAGTTTGTTATCCATGCTAAATCTGCAGGCTTGTCGCCAGGACGAAGTCCAGTCTTTTCCCCGCACACGGGGTGGCCCCTAAAGGTTCTGCCAAAGCTCACCGCCCACTTGCCAGGGAAGCTCATCTGATACCATTTTGCTCCCTTCCCGTGGTAAAACCAACAAACAAATCGAGTAGAAAATATCGTATGTATTTACTCTTTCAAAGTGTATTCGTAGTTACCAGACGGGTGGACATGAGTAAGTTGCTTGTAAATCTTCCTTTAAGACACATCCATGTAGCGGTGGGCGTAGGTAGACGTGGCTGGAAGATACAAGAAGGACCTAACACTGAAACTCAGGTATGAAAACTTGAAGCTGATTTGTCATGCCTTGTCAGATCAATAATTATCGCATTACTCACATGGGTATTCAGGGACCCAAAGATGCAGCAATAGAGAATGCAGTCAGCGACCCATAGCTTGACTGCTTGCATCAGGGTCAGCGAACCAGAGCTGACCAAGACCCTACTCCACCTCCATGTGGTGGTCCTGGAAACAGACTGCATCACTGCAGTCTGGCTGAGAGAGTAGGGATCGCAGAGGGAAGGCAAACCCGGTCCCAAAAAATGCCATGCTGAAGTCGGATGTGTCGACCGAAAGGTGCAGATATCACAGCTCCGGTGTAAACAGTCACAACGCAACCAACGTCCTTTTCAGGACGAACGAGGAAGAAGAAGAAGACATGGGTATTCCAGACGTGTCAATTTTAACGACAGGACGTTACTAATCACAAGTAAGAAGTGACAGAATGATGTCATGTGCTTGTGCAGAATAGAAGGATTGAAATGATGTGACAAGGTCACTAATGTAGAACTGACGACAAGTACCAGACAAGTGCCAGTTATATAATAGATTAGATGAAAACGTTAGCACTGGATAACGGTAAAAGGTAGTCTCATTACAAATACTGCCATAGGGAATTGAAATGTTACAGACGTCACTATACCAGGTCCAGTTTTGAGAAGTGAGGTGACCATTTTCCACCCTCGCCGCCTTTGCCTTCCCCTAACTCAACGCAGCCAGGTACTCATTTACAGCTGGGTAGACGAGCGTGTTTCGAACCTGGTACATTTGCTGCGAGAGGCCAGAGCCCTAACACTCTGCCAACAGCAGTGGACAGGATAAACATTGAGGACATCTGATGGCAGCATTATAAGGCAGTTCTTATTCTGGGACCCCCAGGGGTAAGTAAAGTAGAGGGAGATTGACAACAACACAAGGAGAAAAGAAGTGGAGACAGGGGAGGACCTTAGGCGGACAGCATAAGACAGGAGGACATGGTGGAGGTTTGGTGACAGGTGATGCTTCTCGTGGAGCAGATGGGTAATGAATGAGCATTATTAATCACAACCAAGGGAGCCGCGCTGGTGTAATGGTTACCACATTGCGCTGGCGATCAGGTGTTCAAGGTTCAAGCCCGGGCGTGAGCATTTGAAAGAGTGTCATCGACCGGGATTTTGACTAAATAACCTGAACGGCTCCTGAGATAAACCCTCTGTGGATGGGAAGGAGCGAAGCTCCTGACCGGGTTGGAAGGAAAGTCCACAGGCTCCCCAGCCTCGCAATGACATGACATTGGGCCGAAGGGCTGAAAGCCCAAGCGCCGCTAGTTAAGAAAAAAAAAAACCACAACCAAATACTTACAGACCCTCATAACTGGGTGCTTGGATACAACAGACAGATTCAAGTGGTACGACAAGGTCACCAAGTGTGGAACTGATGACAAGTACGAGAGGAAGAAGCGATGATGGAGTTGTTTAGGAGACACGCTGAAGAAATCTGTTGACAGCATTACAAGGTGGTCATTGTTCTCGAATTCTCAGGGCACGAATGGCAGAACAAAAGGTAGTCCCATTATAGATACTGCTGTAGGAAAATGAAGTGTTAGAGACTTCACTATAGTAAGTGCCGCGTAGAGACGTGGGGTGACCAGTTCCTTTCCTCGCTGCCTTTTCCTTCTCTAAGTCAAGACCAGACTCAGTTATCCATTTACAGTTGGGTAGATTGGAGCGTAACGATGGGCACCGAAAAATACAAGGAGAATGGAACTGAAGACAGGCATGAAATGAAATGAGTAACAGTGACACGGAAAAACGTGAACGGAAGGGTCGGGACTGGAAGGCTCGGGACTGCAAGGGTTGGCATTAATTTGTTGAAGGCTATGCTCCTTAGGGAGTAGATGAACGATGATTTTTTTTTTGAATAAAGTTTTGCCTCGTTTTGGCAAGGCGCGTCCCGTTCAACCTAGTCGGTTATATTAGGGCGCATGTCCAAATACAAAAGATCCTTAGGTCTGTGTTATTATGTTTTAACGATGATGATATTACTAATCACACGGAAGTCACAGATGTGTCCGTCATCAACTGGCTGTCTTCTGCTGTATATAACACCAACAGTAATAAACAGGATAAGGTTACAAACAGTCACAAGACACGTACGGGACATGACACATCGACATTCTCCTTCCCTCCCCGGCCACTTTTTTAAAAGTGTTTTCTCACTGAAGCTACGATTGCTTCTTCTGAACCCCAAGGATTTTGAATGTTCACTCTTTTATCCTTACCGCAAATAGGGATGTTTGTGCTTTCTTGTAACCAAAGAGGACTTCCAAAACTCAGAGGACGCAACTGGTGGTCACACTAGACCCACTAATTGGCTGGTGTGTAATGGTCCTCTACCCTGCTAGGAAGTCAGAGCTACGATTTAAAGTGATGATGTGTTGACTCCTAAGTCGTTGAGATTTTGAGCTATTAAAAGACTTTGTTCTGCCTACTGTAAAAGGGAATGTGATAAGTTCTATTTTTAACCTACACCAAAGTATACCACAATAAGGAAGGTATAAGCTGATGGCTCGGTCAATAAATGACGAAGAAGAAGAAAAAAGAAGAAGAAGAAGGTAGTTACAAGCAGTCACAAGATACGATTTTTATATTTTTATTTGCTAATCCGGTTTTTTTCTGCAACAACAACTTAAAAAGACAAAACAAGAGATAATGCATGACCCTTACGTCCTCGAGATTTTGAGCTATTAAAATAGTTCTTTGTTCCGCCTACTGTCAAAGGGAATGACAAGAGTTTCTACTTTTAACCTCAACCAAAATATAAAACAAAACAAAGAAGATAGAAATAGACATCTCGACGAACAAACTAGGACACATACATGACCAGTGTACCACAGGTCAGCAGGTACTTATACTGTTAAAATAACCAAAGACGGGGGCGGATTCAACATAATTCAACGTGAATTTATGAAGCCTAAATCTTTCAAGTATATCTCGATTTAAGCCAGTCAAATAGCATATAAATGCTAGTAATCCTTTTCAGGACTTTAGTCTCTGTGCTCCAGTCAACAGAGGTTCACCTATTTATGAATGGCCAACTGTGCTATGAAATAACCAACGGACTTAAGGTTCGGTTGAAAGAACCGCGCCTCGCCGCATTACGTCGCCGTAACACTGCTTTATTCCGTCTCCACTTTTGGCCAAAATTGACCTCTTATTGTTTGACCTCTTATTGTTTCTTCTTCTTCTTCCGCCTCGTTCGTCCTGAACAGAACGTTGGTTGCGTTGTGCCCTTTTACAGCGAAGCTGCGATATTTGCGCCTTTCAGCCGACACATCCGACTTCCGCACGGCATTTTTTGGGACCGGGTTAGCCTTCCCTCTTCGATCCCTACTCTCTCAGCCAGACTTCAGTGATGCAGCCTGTTTCCAGGACCACCACTTGGAGGCGGAGTAGTGTCTTGGTCAGCTCTGGTTCGCTGACCCTGACGCAAGCTATGGGTCGCTGACTGCATTCTCTATTGCTGCGTCTTTGGGTCCCCTCTTATTGTTTAACCTATCATCCCACACAATATCTTATAGTTAGCAGAATGGATCATCGGGAAAAATTTCACTGTACTGTGATATATCCTTCTTCTTAACTACTAACTCAAAAACTCTGAAAGCGTTTTTCTCCAGAAAGCTGAAGTGACGATGGAATAAGGCCGTACTAATGCGACGCGTGAAGGATAACCCGGAAGGGAAACCCACCAAAAAAAAAAAAAAATCAGTCAGTACACAACCAGTGAGTGAAACCGATCTCTTAAGGTGTTGACGTCACGGGAAAAACCAGGTTGATGCCTTTGCACTCGTCGCGGAGAAGGGCAGTCACCTCTGTAGCTGGTCCCCTTGCAGGAAGCCTGTACGACGCAGTCACGTGATCTCGCAGCAGAGATTTCTGTGGACGTTCGTTTTATGTAATGAGGGGGTCAGCCCCGACGGACAACCATCATATTAGTTGCCTTGTACGACATGCATGAGGGTACACTAATCATATTCTTTCTTATGTCTCTTCATAGAGAGATCCCCCCCCCCCCCCGAACTACAAGGAGAGAACATGCAAGACTTCAAAACTTCCTTGACAAAGTAGATGATTGTGTGTGTGTGGGGGGGGAGAGGGAAGACAGTAATTTAGAAACCAAACTCTACAACTTTGGTTCCAAAAATGATATCCCTCACGTATCATTTCCGCGAGTTCTGCAATTTCCATGTGGCACAAGTGTCGGTACCGGTCAATCCCAATCTAACGGTAGATCTCAGGTGATTTGGTAAAGCTGTAGACCACCTGTTCTCGCCCACGAGGGGACATGCCACATTTCTAAGGGGGCCACAGATGTAAACTACATAAGGCAGGATAGCCAGATTTTTTTCCCTTTGAAGTAAAATTAAAATTAGGTAAAATATCAGTTTAAATGTAACAGCTCCCTATATGGTAATGCCTGAAACACATCTTCCGACAGCGACAACAGCTTCGCATATGGTGAACTTTGAAACCTGCAAATATACATCATTTAATTAACTCTTTGACTCCGCAATTATTTTCCACCCTGTGCCGTAATTTTAATTCGTGCAGACTAAAAACAACGCTCAGAGAGTTGTTTTGGCACGGGTGTCAAATCTGACCAACGCTCTGAGCGTTCTTCCTGAGTCAAAGAGTTAATGAAGGTAAATCTTTTGAGAACTCCATGTCTGTAACGTAGATCCTCACAGCTTCTAGGTTGTCTACTACTGAGCGTCCGATTGACAGAGTGGTTAGAGCGTTGGTCTGTTGCGGCAAAGGTGCTGGGCTCGAATCACGGTACCGACACGCTCCAGTCTACCCAGCTGTAAATGGGTACCTGAATCTTTGAGTTAGGAAAGGAAAAGGCAGCGAAGAAGGGAACTGGTCACCTCACTTATCTAGTATGGCGAAGTCTCCCCTGCGGCAGGATCTGCCATGGGACTACTTTTTACTATTGATGTATACCGTGCACTATTTAACACGAAGCGGGGTCAGAAATTGTGGACTTGTCAGAATATGGTAGATTAGGATGTAGAGTCCCTTCTCTTACATAGGAATTCTTTCCAACTGATGTCATGAGTTTTCTAAGACATTTGTTCTGGAATGTATTTCAGCTTGTTCTCCAATGATTTTGTTATTTTCCAACTCTCACAGCCGTATGTTAACACTGAGATAACATTTGAATTAAACAGACGAAGCTTGGTATGTATATTCAATGATCGTACAAAAATAACAAACCAGACCGCAGTACGTACAAGGGGCTTGAAACTTTCAACATAAGTCTCTTGGGCCTTGATTTGGACCATTTGAGAGGACACAAATTATTTACATTGTCTTGGTGTTGAACAGAAGCTACATCATCTGCTGTCCCCCAAATTTTTTTGTACATTGTGTTTATTCTCATTTAGCTATTCCAAAAATAGTGGTGAATTCACACACTTCTGCTGATGGAGCCAAATCTGGAGAATATGGTGGGGATGTGGAAGAATTTCAATATTCAAATCGTTGGCTGCTAGCTGCACAAGCCGTGCTTTGTGAGGGGGCGCATTGTCTTGAAGCAAAGGAAGATTTTGAGTGCGCGTTATCCCTCGTTTCCTGGTCACAACCTTTCTTAGTTTGATGAGAAGATCTGCATAGTAATGTCCATTAACCGTGTTGCCAAGAGGAGATAATCTTTCAAAAGGACACCTTTGCCGTCCCAAAAAACAGTCAGCATCACTTTTCCTGCAGATTTCTGCGCTCTCAGCTTGACAGGTGTTGGGGAGCCCGGGGTTTTCCATTGCATGCTGGCAATTTTGGATTCGGGGTCATAATGGTGTACCCAAGTCTCATCTACTGTCACCATGGTCTCCAAACATTTTTTTGACTGACACTTTTTGAGCAACTGTTGACAGCAATTTACCCTCGTTTGCTTCTGTTCACGTGTCAACAGTCGCGGAACCCAGCGTGCACACACTTTTCTCATGTTCAGTCTGTTGTGTAAAATTCTATAAACTGTTCTTTCATTTAGTTTTACTCTACTAGCTATCTCCACAATTGTCATTTTTCGATCCTGGTCAATGATTTTCTTCACTCTTGTTGCATTTTCATCGTTGCACGCTGAGGCTGGTCTACCAGATTGTGGTGGAATACATTGATACAGCGATAAAATCCTCCATTTATAAATATAAAAGTTAAAATAAAATGTAGGGATAAAATATAGTTAAGTTACGCTGCGGCTTTCTCGCCCACGCCACAGGCGCGTTGATTGTGGTAGACCGTACCATCGTTTCTAGTGTCATTGAATAAAATAAAATAAAAACTAATTATAACATGAGGACCCGAAAGGCCTATTCGTTCAGACGGGGTAAGAAAAGGAGGGAAGAAAAAAATGATGCCGTCTGCACGCGATTGAATCTAAGTCTAGCATACGCGCGAACTTGTAGTTGGTAGTTTGAAATACGATGAAAAAGTAAGAACATGTAGCCAATTGTCACGAAAACAGGCTTAGCTCTTATTGCGAATGACGTAAATTCTCACGTACTACGAGAGATTCTCGTAATTAGCTTGAAAGTACATGGAAAAGAAGTGAACGAGTGGTAGTAAAGATAACATGGAAAAAAATATGGAATTTCTTATTAATAGGTTTAGAATCACAAAAATTAGCTAGTTTAAGAGCTTATCTTTTCCTGATAAATAATATGCTTTCAAAAAAAAGGACAGACAGATAACATGGAAGTTATTGACAAAAGACTGATTTGTTCAGTGGCATACTAGCAAACAGATGTTAGTTTTACATTCACTAAAGTTACATTTGACGCGTCCTTGAGACGAAGGCAGAAAAAAATTCCATGTAAACAAGGGGGAGACAAGGAGGATAGAATCTAAAAATATCTTCGCAGTAGAAATCTAAGAAGGGAATGAGAGAAAATTTGAATATTTTTTTTTAGTGTTAGGCCAAAACCAAGTCTAATCTTGGGAAATGACAAGTTCGGACAGACCGACCGACAGAAATACACTACACAGTTGACCAAAAATTGGACATTTATTTTTGAAATTTTAAATTGTAAAGGGGAAGTACTCTCATTGGACGAAATAGTTAAGATTATTGAAAAATTTGCCGGCTAGTTGCCATTTTGTTGAAGACTGTCCATACGAGCAGATCGTTGAGGCTAAGAAGTTTGTCGTCCATTGAATATATGTGCTAGTGGTAGTGGGACGCCCTAGTCTAGCCAGCAGCTCAGCTGAGTTTGTGCTTTTTCAACGTACCTGTGTGTTTTCATTTTGAATTGTGGTAAGGAAGAAATTATTAACCTTTATATTTTACAATTATGAGTGATGGATACTGCCATATAATGAAAATTGATTACGACAAGTGAGTACTTATTCAGGGGAAACTAGTGCCACGTGATAACAGCTTTGATGTAGATGTGCTGGGTCGGTCAGAGAGATCTGACCATGTCTTTTTTTATGTATTAATGCTTGTAAACATGGTGGATTAGGTAGTATGTTAAGACATAGCCTAATTTTATGGTTTCAGAGTTTCTTTGTCTGGCACTGTGCTAGTGCCAGATGTTCTGACGAATACACCATTGTATGAAATGAGATGCCTATCATATTACCTCAGAGCAAGTGAGGAGTGGGCCTAAGGAACTACTTTCTTCAATCGTCACAGGCCAGTTAAGTATTAAAGACCTGGCCTGCTGAGATTCATCAACGAATATATTATAATAGAAACTCCATTGTGTATTAAGAGACTTTCCCACCATTAATTCTGTTTAAAGAGCAAATGAACACTGTTAACTAAAGACATGGGTATGATGCAAATACCCCGACCCGACATCCAGCACTAGTTCCTAAAGACTTTTTAGTTTTAGTACCAATATTAGCAAATTTAAATTATGTATATGTACAAGTCTTTCATGTGTTTACTCAATTATATGTAATTCTATTGAAATTGATTCATATTGTTTTAAAAGTCCTGACCATAAGAAAAATCTTGGTTCAGGACAAAATAAATTTAAAAAATTGTAATTTCTAAATTTAAAACACAGTGTTAATTGACTTGATCATAGATATTAATATTAGTGTTTGTGTATTTAGTTACCAGCACACCACATTTCATTACCCTAGACATTAGACGTAGCTATCAGACATACTAGTCAGAATAAGTCTGATTGAGGTCGTAGGTGGTAGTAGCAAGGTACTCTGTAAACTCACATAAACTGTTATCCTCAGGGACCTTCACAGCTGACCTCATTCAGTACACTAAGTAAACACAACAACAATTAATAACATCTAAACCCACCACACAGATCTTGGCAGATCAGCAACATTTGAGCGGCCGCACGCACTTAAACTGCTGACACCAGTTTTTTACCGAAGTATATGAAGGACAAGAATCACGAAACACTGGTTCCATCTCCCTGTGTATTTCTGTAGGTGTTTTTCCCTGAAACATCAGAAATTTTATCACAGCTCTGGCCTCCTTCTTTTCCATTGTTTCGTCAAATCTTTGGAGCTGCAGATCCGGTCAATAGGGTACATTGCGCCGTGCACCGTAGCGGGAAAACCCATTGAAGAAACAAATGCGTACTTCACACATTCAGTGCAAATATGATGAACTTTAAATGTGCCAAGTTTCATCTTCCTCCTGTAACTCCTTCATGGTCAGGCCCAAGACTTATGTCTATCCCCTTGTACATTGTGTGGGGAAACCGATCGGCCTGCTCGCGATGTTTTCCAGCTCACGCAGTGGACACAACAGATTAGCGGTTCTCAACATTTTTCTGGCCAAGGCACCCCATGGGATAATAGTCCAGGTCATCAGGTGACCCACTATGACTATCGTACGCACAGAACGCTAGAAGAGATGTTTTGGTTTCTTAAACTTCTACTACCACCCTTCCCTCCTATTCTTCTTGTCTTTATCCTCATAAAAATAGAAAATGTAAATGTGCATGTATCATATATAATCTAGGCTAAATCATTTCGCAAATTACTGACAAATATTTTACTAAATCCTAAGCACAAGAGAATTCACCCTTCTGAAAGTCCTAGGTACCACTACAGGGTAAGCGGAGCACCCACAGTTTAGAACCAAGGAAGCAGAATAAGGAAAAGTAATTATCTAAAATGCTCCGCATTATCTAAAATCCTCAAGCATATCACCAGTTGAGTGCCACATGTACCACACAATCCAGAACACAACTTGAGAATAGAATATACACACAATCACCACTGAAACACATCTTAAGAATAGAATATACACACAATCACCACTGAAACACATCTTAAGAATAGAAAATAGACACAATCATCATTGAGGGAGCCGCGCTAGCGTAGTGGTTACAACACCGCTCTGGCGACCGGGTGATACAGGATCAAACCCGGGCGACGGCATTTGAGGATTTTTCGTCGACCGGGATTTGGACTGGATTAACTCGAGACCTGGCGAGGACATTTGAAGGAGTGTCGTCGACCAGGGACTGGCGGCTCCTGAGCCGACCCAGCTGCAATGGGTACCTCCGAAATCGGCGAGTATTTGCCTGAATGGCGAGGGACACCTGTCTCTGTACAAGAAATAAAGGGATACTCACGTAAAATCAATGTCAGGTTAGGCATAAAATAATAACCTGAGATTTCGCCTCGAGTATTAGCGGGCGAACGCAAAAAAAAAAAAAAAAAAACAAATAAAAAAAAAAAAAAAAAAAATCATCATTGAAAACACAGCTTTAGAATAGAAAATACACACAATCACCATTGAAAACACAGCTTTAGAATTTTAAAAATACACATCATCACCATTTGAAACAGCTTTAGAATAGAAAAATACGCACAATCAATTTTTGAAACACAGCCTTATAACAGAACACGAGACAAAATCGCTACTGGAAACACATGTCTAGTACAGAAAAATACACGCAATCACCAATGAAAACACGGCTTTAAATTAGAAGAATAGATACACTATCAAATGGATACACAGCGTTAGGACAGAAAGATGATAAACCCAATATTTCACGCAATCACCTTTGAAAAGACAGCTTTACAGCGGAAAGGTAATAAAACCATCACATTTGAAAGCCCAGCCGGACGATATAAAGATACTAAAACCGATATTACACAGTTTTCTTTTCGAAACACGGTTGTAGGACTAAAAGACAATAGAATATCTTTCTTCTTCTTCTTTTTTGATCCTTAGCCGCCGACCGTCAAAGCAGTCAGTGGCCATCGCGCCTGGTGGTGTCTTGTAGGGCAACAACACATTGATTCCACTTTGCTCGGTCGGTGGCCATCCTTCGTACAGTGCCCCAACTCTGATTCATTCTTTGCATCTCAGCCTTCACAGTCCTCTGCCAAGTTGTTTTTGGTCGGCCTCTCTTTCGTTTTCCTTCAGGGGTCCATAGCATAGCTGTTCTTGTGATGGCATCGGGGTCTCTTCTGAGGACATGGCCAACCCAGCTCTAGCGTCTGCCAGATATCATGGTGTGCATGTCCTCTTGCTTGCTCCGAGTAAGCAGATCTTGGTACTGCCCAACCTACAGAAATGAACGGAGTAGCATATGGCAACAACCCACTTCTGTCAACGAAAAACTGTTTGGAGATGTCGGGAACCTTGAGTTGACTACTGCCTTTATTAGAGTCATAAATGTGGAGGTCTGAAGGCGAACGAGGAAGAAGGAGAAGAAGTATTCGGCCAAAAGATTTTTCTTAGGCATGTTGTGTGAAAAGAGGACAATTTCGACATTTCCTTCTCTGTAACTCTCCAGCATTCCGCACCATAGAGAAGCACAGAAAGCACACAGCTCTGATATAATCTTAATTTTGTGTTTGTGCTGTACTGAGAGGGCTTCCAGATGTTGTTTAGACTTTAAAATGCTGTTCTTGCTTTGTTCATTCTGTTGTTGATGTCTCTGCTTGCTCCGCCGTCTGGTGTTACTATGCATCCTAGGTATGTGAAGGTGTCTGTCTGTTCCAGTTGCTAATACCTTACTGATATGGGCTCATGATTGCTCACAATGAGCGTCATGACCTCTGTCTTCTTTAGATTGATGTTCAAGCCCACCTGCTGGCTATACTTATTAAGTCTATCCGTCTTTTCCTGTATGTGTTGATATGAATGTTCTAGTAGTGCAATGTCATCTGCATATTCCAGATCTTCTAATGTAGAAAATGCAGTCCATCGTATTCTTCTTGGAGAAAATCTTTAGTACACACAAATACATGGGAGCCGCGCTAGCGTAGTGGTTACAACACCGCTCTGGCGACCGGGTGATACAGGATCAAACCCGGGCGACGGCATTTGAGGATTTTTCGTCGACCGGGATTTGGACTGCATTAACTCGAGACCTGGCGAGGACATTTGAAGCTGCAATGGGTACCTCCGAAATCGGCGAGTATTTGCCTGAATGGCGAGGGACACCTGTCTCTGTACACGAAATAAAGGGATACTCACGTAAAATCAATGTCAGGTTAGACATAAATAATAACCTGAGATTTCGCCTCGAGTATAAGCGGGCGTACCAAAAAAAAAAAAAAAAAATACATGCAATCACCAATGAAAACATGGCTTTAAATTAGAAAAATAGATACACTGTCAATTGGATACACAGCTTTAGGACAGAAAGATGATAAACCCAATATTTCAAGCAATCACCTGTGAAAAGACAGCTTTACAGCGAAAAGGTAACAAAACCATCACATCTGAAAGCACAGCCGGACGAGATAAAGATAATAAAACCGATATTACACACAATCTCTTTTAGAAACACGGTTGTAGGACAAAAAGATAACATAACTTAATACTACACGCAATCTCCACTATCACCTAGAAGCTAATCACATCTAACACCAACACGCGACGACACACCGTTGTCTGTCTGTGACACATGATGTCACCACGGCAAGAGCACACAGACCAAATACTCCCTCCCTACTATCCCTCAAATCAAACCTCTGAGCTATATTTAGCTGCAGTGGAGACGGAGACTGGTCGATATAAACGCTGAAAGAACTGTTTCATTACACAGGGAGGATGAACGGAGAAACAGAGAACATGACATCAATGGATGAATAAAGGTATTTGGTCCAGACAAGTCATTTTCTTCTTCTCCAAGTACTATGGATGGTGGCGTAAGCGATCACGTTTCTCCACAACTTCATGTCTCCAGTACAGTGTATTAATTCTGCTGACTGAGATTCGAATCTGATAAGTAGTCCTACCTCTTCGCATGGAGCCTGGCGAATAAGTTATCTATTTAATCCGAGTTCATCTCTGGATATGATGTTTTTTTAAAAAAAACATAAGCACCTATTTACCTCTAAGCGTGGCTGAGATTTTTTTAACCGATGAAGATAACTGTGGCACCGATAAAATGACAGCTTAATATCTGCTGCTAAAGTGCCCTACATAAGAAAAACAGAGAAAGCCCATATGGCCGTCACCGGTACCGCTCCTGGGCAATTTCTATGGAGATGTCGACCTCAGGATGACCACTTCTTTCTTTTAAACTTATTTAAGTTGACGTATGAAAGTATATCAAGAAGAAGAAGAAGATGATGAAAGAAAATACTAAGCATAATATAGAAGTTATTATATCAAAATGCGGTATGAAAAGGCTATCAATCTGGAACTGATGACAAGTGCCAGTGGAACAAGAGATGAGAAGGAGACGAAGGCGATGGATAGGACATACACTGAGGAAACCTGCTGATAGCATTACAAGGCAGTGCTTGTTCTGGAACCCCCAGGCAAGAGAGGCAGAGGTAGACCAAGAAGCACATGGAGAAGAGAGCTGGAAACAGGTGAAAATGATGAGAACGTGGAAAAAACTTGAGATGATGGCACGTGACACGATGACTTGGCATGTGTTTGTTGGCCTATGCTCCTTGGGGAACTAAGGATAATGAATGAATGAATATCAAAATGCAGTGCCGGCGAGTGATGGAACTTCCGAACTGAGCCTCAATAATAGCCGGAACCCACCTGTGACGTATAATGGAAATAGAGCCTACAGTAATCTGACAGTCTTTGTAATCCCGTTAGCGTTCTATGATTTGCTAGCAAAACCATGCATTTACAGCCTGTGTTTACTCACTTTTTCGTCACGCCTCTTTTCTTTGAACATAAGCAAACGAATTGTTTACAAACTTTTGTGACCTGCCCGTCATAACAGGTAGCGAATCAGGTTTGTTTACCTCGGCTTATCACGCGAGCTTATCTGTCAATCATACGATGCCTGACAGACCGCACGTGAATAACACAGAATCTTTTGAAGTTCGTAGTCAGAAAAAGTCAGAAACCCCTGGGCTCTTTGATCTTCAGAAGCGGGCATTCGTACAGAGAAAATCTTAGAGAACCCCGTTACCCGTATAAGTCTTTTGATGACGATCGAAAGCGCTCGACGGAAGACGGGTGTAAGCTTTTATCTTGGAACTCCGTTTCTGTTCCTCGGTATACACATAATGCGACAAGTAACATCATCTATAGATCAGAGAAATATAATGATTTATAAACTGTGTTTTCTTAAACCTACTATCAGTTGTCACTCAGAATTTTTGGATAGTCTAAGCACGTAGTTCTAGAACAATTGTGGAAAATGTGTTAAGAGCATTCGTGGGGATCTTTCATTCTCATTTTCCGGTAATAGAAATTAGTGCTTACGTATTTCAAAGTGTTAGCTTTTTACCATTATAATTCACTTAGATTTTCTAGCTGTTAGAACTAGTGAAATAAAATAACGCGTAGCTATTTTATACCAGATTATCAGTTATAATGTTAATTTTCACCACCCGCTTTCTCACACAAGAAGAGGCGGTTTAAGCTGACTGGTACATGCTAGGCGCGACTGATAGGGACAGAAAAGAATTCCCGTTTTATGTCGTTGTGCGTATTTATTATAAGTGCCTATTATTTAACATCATATGACTGAACTATCAGACGCCGACAATTTAATAGCTATTAAAGACAGGCGATACTTTGTGTAAGTGCACATATAGATCATTAAATAATAATTGACATTGTAGGCTGATCGTTAAGAGCAAGAGGGGGAGAGTCGCATAACTCATCCAACCTTCACTCACTAAGCGACGGGCGATAGGATAGGCTAAAGACACCGTGTGCCTTTTAAATTTAATCAGGACTGACGGAGTGGATAAAAGATCGTCTTGTCCCCGTCTGTGTGCATATATGTAGTTATATAGAATGGTAGCATTTTTCCATAAATGTTTCGGTTCTTGTGCGTTTATTCACCGGTTAAATCAAATTCTGGAAATTTATTACCCAAACTGATAACCGTACTTTTTCTTGACTGAAAATGGTTGATTTCACATTGTGATTTGGGAGGCAAGTTAAAAAAAAAAAAAAAAAAGCGTTTCTCTTGCATTCATAGTTGACACGCTTACGACAGACCCGCCCTCAAACACCCCCCCCCCCGTATTTTTTTTTAAAGTTTATAAACCAATAGAACGGAATTGAATCAGTTCTACAAGTTTAACGGTACACAGGAAACAAGGGAAATCGCTGCCGTTGCCTTCTCTAACTGAAGATCAGAGTGAGGTACCCATTTACAGCTGGTTTGACTGATGCGTGACACCTGTTCCCTTCCTCGCTGCTGGTGCCTTCTCTAACTGAAGATCAGTGAGGTACCCATTTACAGCTGGTTTGACTGATGCGTGACACCTGTTCCCTTCCTCGCTGCCGTTGCCTTCTCTAACTCAGGATCAGAGTCAGGTACCCATTTACAGCTGGTTATGGAATGTTAGAGACCTAGTATGGTGAAGTCTCTAACACTCCATAACCAGCTGTAAATGGGTACCTTACTCTGATCCTGAGTTAGAGAAGGCAACGGCAGCGAGGAAGGGAACAGGTGTCACGCATCAGTCTAACCAGCTGTAAAAGGGTACCTGCCTCTGATCTTGAGTTAGAGAAGGCAACGGCAGCGAGGAAGGGAACAGGCCACCCCACCTCATAAAGCTGGGACCCAGTACATCGAAGTCTATAACACTTCACTCCCCTATGGCAGAATGTGCTACGTGACTACAACCTTACGAACGGCAGGCGTGTTTTAAAAAAAATTCTAAGCAACGGGGGAGGGCCGAGAGGACAATGTGAAATGACATTTTTCAGTCAAGAAAGAGTACAGTGCTCGATTTGGGTAATAAATATCCACAATTTGATTTAACCGGTGAATTAACGCACAAGTACCAATGTTTCTTATATATTCCTAGCAGACCTATTCAAGGGCGTCCAGCGGTCTTTTCTTTTTTTACTGATTGGTTAATGTTGTCTATTCTTGGCTTCTTCTTCTTCTTCCGTCCTTAGCCACCGACCGTCAAAGCAGTCAGTGGCCATTACGCCTAGTGGCGTCTTAGGACAACAGCAGATAGGTTTTCTTTGCCATTGTTTCCCATCACGCCTATTGGCGTCTTTAGGGCAACGGCAAATCAATCCATTTGCTGTTGTTTCCGTAATCGAAGTGACTGGCAAACGGGTGATCAGCCCGTTGGTTATTCTTGGCTTGTGCGACACCAATTTCATTTGTAAGCATGTATTTGCCAACGATACATGAGAAACATTTTAACGTGTAAATTTAACTCGACTTACCAAACCCAGTAATATTTTTAAATTTTATCAGCTCACTGGGGTGTGAAAAAAAATAACATTTTATTCCCGACTTCTGACAGTCGTATTCAAGCGTAGCATCCAGAATTTAAGCTGTTTCAGAATCGGCACTCTACCATAGAGCCAGCCGATAGGATTATCATCATCTATCAATTGTAACATTTTTAGCAACCAGATGTTTCCCAATACTGGAAGTATTTTCCTCTTTTAACTGTGAACCCCAAGATCACGTTTCTACATCAATTATTGGCGGTGACATTTTGTCCATCCAGGAAAAACCCACACCAGATTCGGCGTTCACCTCACTAGTCTTTATTTGCTAGAGGATGGACTGGGGCCAATTTGGGAAATAAACCTGACATTTTATATAATAAATAATAATAATAATAAATTCTTTAAGCGCCAAACACGGCGCATAAGGCAGAAACCAGTGCTCTCCAGGTTGTTCGTTGTGACGCCACTCCTCTTAGCTCTTGCACATTATTTAGGCCCAACGTTCTTCCTTCTCTTATTATTGTTCTTCTGAGTGTTTCTTTTGGTCTTCCTTTTTTCCGCTTACCCTCAGGAACCCAAGTGAGCGCCTGTAGTGGTATTCTATTGTTTTGCATTCGTAGGACATGACCGATATATGACCATCGTCTTTTCCTTATATAGTCGGAGACATATTTCTGCCTAGAGTCTTCTCTTATTTGTCGATTAGTCTTGAATTCTTTCCAACTGATGTTCATGAGTTTTCTAAGACATTTGTTCTCGAATGTATTCAGCTTGTTCTCCAATGATTTTGTTATTTTCCAACTCTCACAGCCGTATATACATTTTATATAGTCGGGAAAAATTGTAATTCCCAGGGATATCACCAAGAGAAGGTAAGAGTGATTGAGTGGCCACTGTATGAAAGAGAGAGTGAATATTTGTCTTTGTTACAGGAACTTTACCAAAACTGAATTTGCTTAAACTTGTTAACTTTACTGGGTAGCCTATAGTAGGAACTTGTTTACTTTAATGTCTACTCTGTAACATAGTGCAAACCTTCGACCTATGGGTTATTAACTTTTTGGGTTCTTTTCTCCATAAGGGGAGGGCACATTTATTCTGCTTTTTCATAAGTATGTAACTCTGATTTTTTTTTATTTGATCTTTCTTTAGATATTTGATGTTGTCAAGTTTAAATGATAATAAACAACAAAAGAAACTTAACTATGTGTGTTGGTCAGACCCATACCCAATT
Organism: Oreohelix idahoensis; assembly: GCA_024509875.1. Classification (NCBI taxonomy): domain Eukaryota; kingdom Metazoa; phylum Mollusca; class Gastropoda; order Stylommatophora; family Oreohelicidae; genus Oreohelix; species Oreohelix idahoensis. Next base: position 956,284 of record JAMPIV010009111.1, read on the forward strand.
AACCGTAGTTTTTCACGTTTGTGTGTCTTGTTGCCACATAGCTGTGTGTGTGTGTAGTTATATTTATATGTATGAGGAGGGCAAGGTTGTCTTGTACTAAATTATAGTCGTATAGACAGGCTGGAATAGAGAAACTTACTCATTCCATAGACATATTTTGTTCTTTAAGCTACCACCCGTGAAATCTATTTCTCACACCTTTCTCACGTACTTATCACCATCCACTCTACTCAGACGGGCCAAAAATAACTCACAACCTATCATTACAACACCACCCGAACACATTCCTAAACACGCCACTGCACTTGCCCGAGTGCAGCTTCATCAGACCTTTACAATTAAAAACACAGCGTGAAGGTCTGATAACCTCCGCACCACCTACATGACAACGACAAGAGGAATATATGCCAACTAAGGAATGACTCACCAATCAATCAAATCGTTTAAAAAAATTTACCCAGCAAAATGGTTTGCCAAAAATAGCCACAATGGAGATAAGAATATGTTTGGAGCACCAAAGTATTTATACAGGGTGGCGTTAAATAACTGGAATACACTTTAATAACTAACATGCTAGTTACACGCGTCCGACTGGCTATGCGGTTAGCACACGTTCCTCTAGCTGACAAGTTGCCGGGTTCCAAACCTGGTAGGACCACGCTCCAGTCTACACAGCTGTAACTGGGTATCTGACTCTTGCTCTTCAGTTAGGGAAGGCAAAAAAAAGGCAGCGAGGAAGGGAACTGGTCCTCCCACCTCATAAAAGAAGCTGGACATAGTACGGTGAAGTCTCTAACACTTCCCTCCCCTACAGCAGCACCTGCTAGGGGACTCACTATACCTTTTTATGTTTGATTAGTTTGATTGTATTTATTATTTAGACGACAGTATATAAATATATACTTAATGAACATGTATTTCCAATTATGTTTAACTATATACGTTAAAAACTGTGGTCCTGTAACAGATACTGCTGTAGGGGAGTACAGTGTTAAAGATTTCCCCATACTAGATCCAGCTTTTTTTATGAGGTGGGGTGACCAGGTCCTTTCTTGGCCGCCTTTGCCTTCCCTAACTTAAGATCAGAGTCAAGTATACACGTACTTATTTTATTTTGTAAAGATTAATTACATTGCCATAACGAATAAATAAACGTAAAGAACCCCGTATATATATAATTCATCAGCACCACCCTGTATGAATGGTTGCTAGGGCGTGGCCTTCTATTGATGGAAAGCCCGACACTTTGACAAGCATTAACACTTTACTTTTGTATAACGGACTTTTATATACTGCTTATATAGTTTTGACGTCGCTAACGAGCCTCGTGTAATACAGAGTGCCGTCATGTTTACCTGTCCATTATCTACTCCAGGGTTTCTTAAACTTTATTGTCCCAAGGACTCCTTGCTTGTCCGATCAAGGTTAATGGTCCTTTTGATTATCCGATAAAGGTTATGGACCCTTTGATTATCCTATACTTCAGTGGGTACCATCTCATTGTGGTGTACCCGGAAATGAAAAGGCAGATAAACTTGCAAAAAAGGGAGGAGAATGTGAACAAGAAGATAATGAAGTCACATACTTTGAGAAAAAGAGAGCTATCCAGACTATCAGAAGAGAACAGAACCAACCCAAAGACGACTATCACACTCTCGACCGGCAGGGACAGATAACTATTTTTCGACTCAGGACAGGGCATAACAAACTGAATAAACACATGCACAAGCTACGATTGTCTGCTTCACCACTGTGCACATGTGGATTAAACGAACAAACTGCTGAGCATGTTCTACAGGACTGTCCTCTGTATGACCAGTTAAGAAAGATATACTGGCCCAATGACTCAACACTAAACTCAAAGCTATATGGAGTTAAAGAGGAACTTCAAACAACAGTCGAATTCATCATGAGAACTCGTCTGACGGTGTAATCATCAAAGATGCGATCGCAAGAAGAAGAAGAAAGAAGATTATCCTATGAAGGTTATTGACCCCTCTGATTGTCCGATGAAGGTTATTGGCCCCTCTGATCGTCCAATAAAGGTTATGGACCACTTTGATTGTCCGATAAAGGTTATGGACCACTTTGATTGTCCGATAAAGGTTATGGACCACTTTGATTGTCTGATGAAGTTTACAGATTGTCTGATGAAGGCTATGGACCCCTTCGTGAAAAAAATGTACATAAAAGCATAATTTAAAATAATACATTTTAAATTATGTACACGGACCCTCTCTAGAATTCATTATTGGCCTCCAACGCGTCTCTACCCCTCAAGTTAAGAAACCCTCATTTAGATACTTTCGGAACTATCTTCATTTTTATCAACAAAGTTTGCTGTTTATCTTTTTTTTTTTAAACATGCAGCTCTGCTTCAAAGACGCCCAACAATTAAGGAAAAGAGAAAGCACATTTGGCCATCGCCAATAAAATTTCCAGGAAAAATCTCCCAGGAAAAACTCTACGGAGATACCAATAACCTCAAGCTGACCATTGCTTTCTTTGAACAAATTCAAGTTGACGTCTGAAAGTGAATTGATGAATGAATGAAGAAGAATAACATGCCAATAAATATCAAAAGCATATTTCTAATGCGTGTTTTAACCTTCCCTTTCATATCATCTTTGCGCAATGGAAGTTTATCACTAACGTTAGAAAGGAGCAATCCTTCGTTGAGCAAGTAAATGAGAAAAAAGACAGCTGGAATACATCGTGACAACAGAAAAGATTAACGGAAAAACAGACAGAGGATGGCACAGTGAGAAGATAATGGACACTTAGACATCGTGGCGTGGAAAGACGTGAACAACATAACTGATAAACAGTAGTGGGGAAGTGGAAGTTGTGACGAGACATGATCATCTACGTACGTCATCAGGCACTGTACTTCGCATCTGACATCTGAAATGTTTAATTACTGACTTCAGACATCCCAAGACTCGTCAAAATTCTTCTTCATAACCATATCTATAACTTAAGTATAGCCTTTAAAAACAAAACTGACGAATAAAATAAGTCTATTACAAACACGTGATACGCAGAAACCGGAACTCTAAAATCAGAAATTATACTTGCCACGCGCTGTTCACGGGGGTATCTAGGGAGACAAAGAAAGAAGAAAGCTACTGGTACCTCAGCATGTCGAAAGAGGTGACTAATAAGAGGTTATAGACAGAGTTGGAGAGGTTACGTGATACCAAATAAGGATACAACAGACATGAGCAACTTTCATGTTAGTAAACTGGTCAAATGTACGGGAATCAAAATAAATCAAGGATAATATAAATTTAAAAAAAAAAATTAAACTCAAATTCAAGTCAACTATTGTATGGCTATGAAACACGGAGAACAACAACAACCAACAATTGACTCATACATACATGGGTGCATGCGTACAATGAAAGTATTGACATGGTACAACAAGATGACTAATGTGGGAACTGATGACAAGTACCTGTTGATTAAGGAGGTTAGACGGTAGACGCTAGCGATATCCAGGACAAACACCGAGGACACCAGGCATGGAAGGAGCTCGAGCTGATGGCACGTGATACAATGACCTGGCACACAACTGATGAAGACATATATTTCTTGGGGAGCTAACGGGTAATGAGGGAATGAATGAATACATGGAACTAGCAACCTCATCGTTTAAAACACACTGCTTCAGAAACCACCATGGCAAGTGTACACTAATTCTTTAATCCCGGCGTATGGAGGACGGCAGTGCTCCGTATGAGTGCAATATGTTTTGCCTTCTTGTGGCGAGGCGCGAACCTTTCAACCTATTTGGTTATATCAGAGCGCAATTTGCCAGTGATAAAAAAGGTGAACTCTGTTAACTGAGGCGATGTGTTCATAAATTCTAAGCCCTGAAAACGACTAACAGTATATATGAAGCCCTGAAAAGGACTAACATTATCCATCTGCTAGCACGAAGCCCTGAAAAGGACTTGCCCCAAAAAGGACTCGCCAGCTACACACACGCTCCGGTCAGTTGATCAAACAAAATGAAACAATAGTGCAATAGGAAATGAATGCACTCTTTATACCGGATCAACTCTCCAAGTTACATCAAAGGAACAGACGTAAGTAGTTCTGATTACATTTGCTAATCCCGCCAGAGAACAGAAACCATTAAAAGTTCAGAGTTCAAAGTGCACTGGTTTAGGTAATGAATGACGTGTAAAGATAACTCCAAAGCCCTCGGTGAACGGTAGTATCACGACTCTTGACCTATGACGTGCCCTTCCACCAATCAGGAGCAAGCAAGCAAAACGCTACATTACATCACTCGCTGACGGAAAACTAACAGTTTGCTACTTTATAAAAACTAGGCTGCTCTTGTACACTACAATGGAATACATGCAGAGTGAAGTCGCTATGAGACAGACAAATAACAGACCTAATGCTTCATCTGGCATGTCGTACAAGGAGACTAATATGAGACTGTGACGAGGCCGACTACCTCATCGTGTAAACAAACGTCTACACAAACTACCGCTGCAAGTGGGTGTTTGGTGCAGGTTTCTTAAAGGAGACCAGCTACCGCGGTGGTTCCATGTATGGACAATGATGATGACAGTTACCATGATTGAGATAAGATTGCAAGATGACAGTTACCATGATTAACATAAGATTGCAAGATGACAGTTACCATGATTGACATAAGATTGCAAGATGACAGTTACCATGATTGACATAAGATTGCAAGTCACGAGTTTATTCAATCATCATCTCCCTAATGGGGCATGGCGTACATCGCGCGCTGTAGATGGCTGCCTTGATGAAGCAAGCCTACGTCAAAGCACACAATCTTAAAACGGTGGTTTCTGTAACAATTTGTTTTCCGTGTGCAGGAGGCTGCCAGTCACGTGCACATCCTCATATTCATCGCCTCTTACGAGTTGATAGAATGGTTAGTGCACTGGTCTCTCGCGCAAACGGTGCCGGGTTCGATTCACGGTATCAATAAACGGGAGCACACCTTCAATAGTACACAGCCACGATCTTCTAAATCTTGTTATCTTCAAAGCCACAGATTCTATTTTACAAACTATCTACAAGGCCACACAGATACCAGCTTGCACGCTATAGTCACTGCCTACAAGGACAGATAAAGAATACAATATCTCGGGAAATTAAAACCTCAAAACTGTAGACAATAATGTAGCCGCAAATATTCACTCAAAACATGAAGTGACAATACGTTACCTACAGTCCTTAACATTTAAACATATATTTTCTTCAATGCCACAACGTTTACCTGACCACCAACAAAAATGAAACAAGGAAAAAATAAAATACAACACACAAACAACTATGTTAAGCACACATAATAAATTCCAGATACAGAAACACACCCGAACCCAGAACTACTACTACATTCACAAAACAAGGTAAAGTAATGATATTAATTTTTTTTTTCTCTTCATCTTTGATCCTTAGACCCTGACTGACATTGCAGTCAGTGGCCATCACGCCAAGTGGCGTCTTGAAGGGCAGCAACAAACTGTACCCATTTTGCTCGGTCAGTAGCCATCCTTCGTGCCGTGGCCCGTTTCTGGTTCACTTTTTTGCATGTCTCCACTGATCTCCGCCAGGTTGTTTTTTAGTCTGCCTCTCTTTCGCCGTCTTTCTGGGGTCCATGATACTTATATAGATTCACAAATTATGTTGTCTTAAACAATAGAACACATCGTAGCTACAAATAAAATGTCTAAATCAGACATGTATGGTAGCCACAAATATATAAAACTACGAGGGGCGTTCAGAAAGTAATGCACCACATCGTTTTTCTCAGCTAATAATGAAGATAGAAGCATGAAATTTTGCACACTTCAAATATGGCATGTGCCAATTATGTGCACCAAATTGCACCGCAACCGGCCAAATAATACGGCTGCCCTAAACCGTTGAAATGGAGCGTGTTAGCAACATGCGTTATAAACAGCGAATTGGGATAGAATTTTTCGTTGCAGAGAAGGAAACTCTTGTGAATATTCACAAGAGTCTATGTGATGTGTATGGAAGTTTTGCAGTCGACAGGAGTACAGTCAGTCGCTGGGTTCAGAGAATCAAAGAATCAGGAAGTGGAGATACGGAGCTGCTTGATCGGCCTGCTACAGCCACCAACGCCAACGCAGAAATGTTGAAATGCGCTGAGGGCATTATTCTTACTGATAGGCGAATCACTACTCAACAATTGGCCTTACAGCTGTCAGTCAGCATTGGTATTGCAAAGGCAGTTATAAAATATCTCGGATTTTCTAAGGTTTGCGCAAGATGGGTTCCTCGAAGTCTCACAAATGACCACCGATTGCAAAGGAAAGCAATTTCTTCTGAATTGTTGGAGCGTTTCAATGCTGATGGAGAGAGCTTTTTGGCTAAGATCGTTACAGGTGACGAAACCTGGGCACATCATTTTGTACCTGAGACAAAAAGACAGTCAATGGCGTGGCATCATTCGCAATCAACAAGAAGAAAGAAATTCAAGACAATTCCTTCAGCTGGAAAGGTCATGATCACTGTCTTTTGGGACATTGAAGGTGTGATTCTTGTGGACGTTATGCCAAGAGGAGAGACAATCAATTCGCAAGCTTACATTAAGACATTGAAAAAAACTCAATCAACGTTTTCGCAGAGTTCGGCCACACAAGAATCCAGCAGACCTGCTTCTCCTTCACGACAATGCGCGCCCTCACACAAGTCTGGCAACACAGGAAGCAATCACCAAATTGGGTTGGACTGTACTACCCCATCCACTCTATAGTCCCAATTTGGCACCCTCTGATTGTCATCTATTTGGTCCATTTAAAGATGCACTCCGTGGGACAAGGTTTGAAGATGATGAAGGAGTGATTCATGCAGCGAAGAAATGGCTACATGATCAAGACAAAATCTGGTACGGGCTAGGAATACATGCACTTGTTTCGCGCTGGCATAAAGCCGTACAAGTTGATGGGGATTATGTTGAATAATACTGATGTTTACATGACATATCCATGTATATTGTGTATAAATTTCATGCTTTTTGAATAAACAGCTCCTGAGAAAAACGATGTGGTGCATTACTTTCTGAACGCCCCTCGTACATAACTGACTAGATTTTAACCACTAAAATAATAGCTCTCGAAAATAAAAACACATTTTCCACAGCCTGATCTTGAAACACATTTACTGATCTAATCTTCGAACTAGTCTAATCTTCAAACATGCAGGTACTGGTCTAATCTTCAAACAAACGGGTACTGGTCTAATCTTCAAACATACGGGTACTGATCTAATCTTCAAACAAGCAGGTACTGGTATAATCTTCAAACATACGGGTACTGGTCTAATTTTCAAACATACAGGTACTGGTCTAATCTTCAAACATACGGGTAGTGGTCTCATCTTCAAACATACGGGTACTGATCTAATCTTCAAACACACGGGCATTTGTCTAATCTTCAAACATACGGGTACTGATCTAATCTTCAAACATACAGGTACTGGTCTAATCTTTAAACATACAGGTACTGGTCTAATCCTCAAATATACGGGTACTGGTCTAATCTTCAAACATGCAGGTACTGATCTAATCTTTAAACATACAGGTAGTGGTCTCATCTTCAAACATACAGGTACTGATCTAATCTTCAAACATACAGGTACTGATCTAATCTTCAAACATACGGGTACTGGTCTAATCTTCAAACATACGGGTACTGATCTAATCTTCAAACATACGGGTACTGATCTAATCTTCAAACATACGGGTACTGATCTAATCTTTCAACATACGGGTACTGATCTAATCTTCAAACACACGGGCATTAGTCTAATCTTCAAACATACTGGTACTGGTCTAATCTTCAAACGTACAGGTGGGAGCCGCGCTGGTGTAATGGTTACTACACTGCGCTGGCGATCGGGTGATCCAGGTTCATTTGAACGAGTGTCGTCGACCGGGACTTGCACTGGAATAATTCGAGCCCTGGCGAAAACATTTGAAGGAGTGTCGTCGACCAGAGACTGGCGGCTCCTGAGCCGACCCAGCTCTAATGGATACCCTCCGAAGACGGCGAGTATCTGCCTGAATGGCGAGTGGACACCTGTCAGTGTACTGCGAAAAAAGGGATACTCACGTAAAAATCAGTCTCAGGTTAGATATACTAACCAGAGATTCTTGCTTCGAGTAATAGCGGGCGTACGTTAAAAAAAAAAAAAAACATACAGGTACTGGTCTAATCTTCAAACATACGTGTACTGGTCTAATCTTCAAACATACGAGTATTGGTCTAATCTTCTAACATAAGGGCACTGGTCTAATCTTTAATCATACGAGTACTGGTATAGCCTAATCATCAAACATACGGGTACTGGTCTACTTTTCAAACATATGGGTACTAGTCTAATCTTCATACATAAGGATAATGGTCTAATTTTCAAACAAAGATCCTAGTGTAATCGTTAAGCATACGGGTACTTGTCTTTTATTCAAACACGCGGGTACAAATCTAATCTTTAAACACACGGATACTAGTCTAATCTTAAAACATTGGAGTAGGCTAATAGTCTAACCTTCAAACATATTCGTACTAGTCTAATCTTCAAGCATACGGCCACTAATATAATCTTCTAATAGAGGGATGCTGGTCTAATCTTCAAACAAACGGACCCTTTTTTTGGTGTCTATTTTTAAACATGCGTATACTAATCTAATCTTCAAACATTTGGGTAGCCTGCTAGTCTGATCTTCTAAAATAACGATACGAGTCTAATCTTATAACATTTGGATACTAGTCTAATCTTCAAACATCTGAATATTATCTTCAAAATCACAAATCCTACAAAGAATCTTTATTACCGTAAATTCTATAGTCAAAAAGAAAATCTTAATCACGTACAACTTACAAAAGATCCTATCTGAAAGCCAAAATACTCATTAGAAAGTAAAAGCTGCATTACTTTAAAACTGCAATGCAACTGTAATCCTAACCAAATACTAACACATCTAAATATTCTGTACAAGAATAGATACTAGAATATCGACACATTACCCACAACTACATTATAGTCGATCTGTTTAGGATATATCTATACTGCAATGAGAGCAATCGGTTATTCAAATTCAAGTTCACTTTCAGTCATTTCTGCATAATCCTGACCTGACGAATGACAATGACCTACATTAAGTTTTCTGAATGAAGTGGGCAAGTGGCGGATTCATTGTTATATGAAGAACAGCGTGAGAACACACATTAAGACGCTTATCCACAGCACGCGAGAGATGCTGGCCTAAACATTTGTGTAACTGCCGTCTTCTATCCGCGGGTTCGTCTAGACCAGTGTTTCTCAACGGGGGCGGTAGCGCCCCCTGGGGGGGGGGCGTTTTCAAGATTTCTAGGGGCGTTCTGATGGGTCGCAACGATTGGGGTCGCTACTTCCATTCAGGGGGGCGTTGTGTACATTTTTACATGAATCAATATGAAACAATTACAAAAGATATTCTCCTTCGCATAGCTTGTAAGACGATAGTTTTTATTTGCCCTGCGTCCCATGGAGTGTTTCAAGGATTCCAAACGCAAATTTTTAGTACCTGTGATGTTACCATTGTCAGGAGACAGTAGGCGGGAGATTTATGTCCCTTCAACACTCGAAACATTTGTTAGCCTCTTGACACACCCAAGCTAACCTTCTCTTTCCACTCTCGACACATTTTCTTCTGGAAACACATTCCCGTCAAATATTGATTGGCCCGTGAACACATCACAGCCCCTTCCCTACTCTGTCCGTAAATACCTTCTCGCAACAGGAACGTTGTGGGCAGTTGTGGCTTAGTTTTAATGCATCTTTGGATGTTTCGAGTGAAGATAATTAAACTCAGTCAGTTTTGAGGCTTGACGAGGTGTAGATGTATGTGCAGTGATATTATGCTAAAATTTTCAATATGTCAGCTGTAAAGAGAAAGTGTCGACAATATTCAGTTGAATATTTGAAATTCGGTTTTGTACCGGCCGTAAATGAACAATTATCAATGTGTTTGCTGTGTCAGCAAGTGTTTTCTAACGAAGCAATGAAACCGTCACGGCTTAACGAGCATTTTATCAAGAAACACTCAGATAAAGTTGGCAAAGATATTTCTTACTTCCAGGATTTAAAACAAACGTTTGAAAGCCGCAACACTGTCACTAATATGTTTAAAAAATGTATAATCACAATGATAAAGGTCTCATTGTATCTTACAAAATTGCACACATGATTGCGAAATGTGGTAAACTTCACAACATTGGAGAAAATTTAATTTTACCAGCTGTATGGGAGGTAATTAGCACAATGATGGAAAGAAATCCAAGTGACATCATTTCTTCTATTCCATTGAGCAATGATACTGTTTCAAGAAGAATAGAGAGATGGCAGGGGATGTTGAAAATCAGCTGTGTACTGATTTGCAGTCTACTGAATTTTCACTACAGTTGGATGAAAGCGTCGTGCGTGATAACGAAGCTTTGCTGCTCGCATATGTGAGATACATAAAGAATGAAAATATCATAGAGGATATGTTATTTGCAAAACTACTGACAGCAGATACAAAGGGGTTATCAATCTTTGAAACATTTTTGTTGGAAAAAAAAAATTCCTTTTTCCAATGTCATCGCATGTGCGACAGACGGAGCACCAGCTATGGTTGGTCGTCATCGTGGGTTTCTGGCCTACTTAAAAAATGTGGCACCAGGTGTTTTAACAATTCATTGTGTTATTCATCGACAACATTTAGTCGCCAAGCATCTTAGTGACAGACTCCACAAATCAATGAACTGTGTTATCAGTGTTATTAACAAAATTAAGGCGCATTCGTTGAACGATAGATTATTTCGTAAACTTTGTTGTGATAATGGTGAAGAGTTTGAACGTCTTCTCCTACACACGGAAGTACGATGGCTGTCCAAAGGTAACTGTTTAAAAAAGATTATGGGCATTATTTGATACTGTTGTAGAGTTTTTGGATTCAATCAAAGAAGAATTTAGCATCGAAAGAGAAGTATTGCGAAACGATGTGGCCTATCTTTCAGATATATTTGAAAAGTTAAATGAGGTTCTTCTTAAGCTACAAGGAATGAGATCAATCTGATTAAAGTGAAAGGAATTATCATGGGGTTCATCAACAAATTGACATTATATAAAAATAATCTTAGTCGCCGAGAACTTTCTCATTTTCCATGTTTACTGCAGTTAGGTGGGGACAGGCTTAAAGATTCAGATGTAGAGGTTTATTGCACTCATTTGGACGCTATTAAAAATGATATGAGCATAAGATTTAAAGACTTGCAAGAACTAATAATACCGGATTGGGTGATTAATCCGTTTGAATCAGACGTGGAACAAGTTAGTCAACATTTACAAGAAGAATTAATTGAGCTACAAAATGACTTCGAGGCAAAAACACGATTCAGTCACACACATTACGAAAAATTTTGGATCCAGCAGATGCTTGCGTATCCCGTTCTATGGCGTGAAACTAAATTGCTAATTACAGCATTCCCAACGTCGTATTTGGTGGAGAAAGGGTTCAGTGCAGTAGTGTTGCTACTACAAAAGCAACGAAACCGACTGCAGATTTGTAACAGGAGATTTGAGACTTCTTTTAACAAACTTAGAACCACATATTTCAAAACTGGCTGAGTCACACCAAGCGCGAGGATCTCATTAAGCTTCATTAGTAAGTGAATTTTTATATAATTATATCATTATTATCAACTAATATTTTTTCCAATTTTTTTCATGTTTAAAGTGGTTACATAAGGAGAGGCTTAAATATTCATATTTGAAGATATATATGCAGTCATTTAGGCGTTATTACAATGATATGATAGTTATAGAGTTGTAAGAACTAATTTTATATGATTTGCTCTGCCAATTTGTAATTCTAGGATAATGAACTTGTGGTGTATATAATTCCTTACTTAAACACATATTTAATATAACTATGCTTTTATAAATGTGCTTTCTCTTTTTCTTTATATTATAAGAAAAGATAACTCATTAACTGTATTGCTTTTTTAAAAGTATGGTGGAATATATGTATGTGTGTGTGTGTGAGTGTATACACGATAAAGAGCAAGGGGTGTTAAAAGGGTGGGGGGGCATTTTAAAATATTAGTTGTCAAAAGGGGGCGTTGCTACTATCAGGGTTGAGAAACACTGGTCTAGACTTCCCACGCGCGCTCGCGTCTCCTGCCAGGAAGAAAACCCACTCAAGTGTATGACTGCTAGCGAACGGACAAGGCCCGTCTAGGAATTTCCCCCCTCAGGCCATTAGCTGACAACCAGTGTTGCCACACAGCTGGGTATTTTTTTTTACTAGATCTGGGTTTTTTGGTTTCCGCCTGGGTCTCTGGGTATTGTTTTTCCAAATCTGCATTAATCTGGGTATATTTGACAATTGACATTTACAATGTATGTATATTCTGTGCACTGAGCATAATACATTAAATTTATATTATAATTAAATGTAAAACATTATGTGCTATATATTTGTTATTCCACTTAAATTTAATTCTTGTGTTCAACCACATCAATGACGTTGTTTTTTGACGCGGTTACATCAAATATCTATTTCCTGTTATTCTGTTTGGCTGTCATTTACAATACTTAGTCATTTTTGCAATATGTTTTAAAGTATTCTTTTTAAATTTTAGACTCATGCAGATAAACAGCATATTGTTTTATTTTGTTATTATAAGATTTAAAAATGAGCGACGATGAGATACGCTAGGTAGTTGTAGCAGCATGGCGATACACACGCCACCGCGTAAAAAAGTGAAGCCATGGTATCAGCAGGTTTTTTGTGAGAAATGGCTAACAGACAGCGAACTGAAGGATTGGAGTTTGTCATAAGTTTAATCCTAGTAAAAGCGTGGTTGAAAGATGTGCGTGAAGGGCGGCAAGTGACAATTTTCAACAGTAACAAGTTACAACTAACATTTTATATCTGATTTGAGGAACATTTTGTTAATGTAACTACTGTAAGTATGTTACTGTTAAAATATCTCATTTTCAAAAGTTCATATATTGGGGTGTTAATAAAATCATTTTTATATAATTGTGAATTTTTGGTAATAAAAAAATAAAATAAAAATGAAGAAATAAATAAAAATTGGTAGCACACAGCTTATTTGTGCTAAAGGTGCACTAATAGATTGTGTAAGCATCGTCTATCCTGTGTATTTGAGGCATAAAATAATGTGGTTATTTCTGGGTTTTTTTTTTAGAAAACAATCTGGGGTTATCTCTAGAACTTGAGTGGCAACCTTGCTGGCAACCATCAGAAAACCGTCAACATTGTGCGTGTAGGTAGAACATATCCTTTCTTCCCCGCCTTTCATGTTCTTCACCGAGAATGACGAGAGTAAATACAGACCACGCCACGTGTATTTCCCGGGGGCCTCTGAAGAGACGGAAAAAATAAGTCTTCTGTTCTGTCAGGCATATCGTAACAGGCGACTAATATGAGGTTGTCCGTGAGACTGGTTACGTCATCATGTAAAACCACGTGACTACCTGGTGCAGACTCCCTGCACCTGGACCAGCTAAAGTGGGTGACTCAATGCTCCACAAGGAGCGAATAGGAAAACGAAGAAATATACTAAACGTGGTGATTTAAGCCTCCTGCTAACTGACTTTAAGAACAGCCTTTTTTAGCCTAAACAACATCTGGAAGTCCTCTCAATACAGCACAAGCACAAAATTAAGATTATATCAGAGCTGTGTGCTTTCTGTGCTTCTCTATGGTACAGAATGCTGGAGAGTTACAGAGAAGGAAACGTCGAAATTGTCATCTTTTCACACAACATGCCTAAGAAAAATTCACCGAATCTTTTGGCCGAATACCATCACCAACCAAGATCTGCTTACTCGGAGCAAGCAAGAGGACATGCACACCATCATAGCTGGCAGACGCTGGAGCTGGGTTGGCCATGTCCTCAGAAGAGACCCCGATGCCATCACAAGAACAGCTATGCTATGGACCACTGAAGGAAAACGTAAGAGAGGCCGACCAAAAACAACTTGGCGGAGGACTGTGGAGGCTGAGATGCAAAGAATGAACCAGAGTTGGGGCACTGTACGAAAGATGGCCGCCGACCGAGCAAAGTGGAATCAATTTGTTGTTGCCCTATAAGACGCCACTAGGCGTGATGGCCACTGACTGCTTTGACGGTCGGCGGCTAAGGATCAAAGAAGAAGAAGAAAGCTAACTGACTTTAGACCAGACATTCACAAACTGGTATCACCTCATCAAGACAATCCATCGCATCAGGATTTTACTAACGGTGAAGTAGTTACTTTAAGTGATATCTAAGACTTTTGTTAAATGACTATCATACTTTGAAAGGCTGACGTCACTGGATCAAGTTCATGCATTTTGTTGAATGAAATAAACTGAAATGTTTTAATTGGATTGTGAATACACATGCAAATAACTGTACTGTTTTGAATGTTATTTATATAGAGACAACTTACGCAACGGCAAAGACCGACTGCAGATTTGTAACAGGAGATTTGAGATTTTTTTTTTTTTTTTTTTTAAAGGCTACATTCAAGTCCAAATGGGAAAGAGAGCACCCGGGACATTTGAAAAATGATGCATATCATCAACTATCCAGAAAAGAACAGGTCATCATTTTTCGGCTACGCACTGGTCACAACAGATTGAGATACCATCTGTACCACAAATACAAAATTGGTGCAACAGATCTCTGCACCTGCGGTACCAGCCTAATGACAGTCGAACACCTGCTGCAATACTGCCCAACCTACAGTAATGAACGGAGTAACATATGGCAACAACCCACTTCTGTCAACGAAAAACTGTTTGGAGATGTTGGGAACCTTGGGTTGACTACTGCCTTTATTAGAGTCATAAATGTGGAAGTCTGAAGGTGAACGAGATGTCAGGAGGAACCTTGGGTTGACTACTGCCTTTATTAGAGTCATAAATGTGGAAGTCTGAATGTGAACGAGATGTCAGGAACCTTGGGTTGACTACTGCCTTTATTAGAGTCATAAATGTGGAAGTCTGAAGGCGAACGAGGAAGAAGGAGAAGAATGTTATTTTATTATCGTCCTTAGTGGGTCACGCAAACCGCTAATTCTAAAGAACACTTTTTACAAGGTACAGTAGGAGGAACTGGTGATTAGTTTAGGGAGCCAATGGGGCGGTGGTCCCACAAAGTTTGGGAAGCAGAATTTTAGTTTAACCACGGCCTTCTTTTATTTGAATGGCCATTACATCAACCTTTTTTACCCTGGCGGAATCGTTGAAATATTTTGTCAGGTCTCACGGAACCCCTGCATAACCATTATTATATCTTCAGCTCACGATAATTTTAATTAATGTTATTTACAACATCAAAATTTACTGACAATGTTGTATAGTAAAGCAACTAAAAAAAACCATAGGCCCAAGCAATATGAATAAAAAAATATAGTCTAAGACACAGTTTTATACAAGACTTTGAAAAAAAAAAAAACCCGTTCATAATACTCGTATATTGTTCTCCATCACGATCTATCGCGGAACCCCTAGCGACCTCTCGCGGAATCCTAGGTTCCGCAGAACCCTCGTTGAGAAATGCTGCATTATAGTGACGTCAATATATAACACGTCCGACAAGGGAGGTAGTCCACGTAAATCACGGCCTGATAAATGTTACATACAGTCACGTCAGTTGTGGGACACGCCAGACGACACGCCGTAATTGAATAGTGAAGCCCCGTGCCTGAATTGTGAAACCAAATAAATTCTGGCAAAACCCTTGACGTCACCTTTTGACACGGACCAGGCAATCAGTTAAATCGAAAATGTTATCAGTCCACATTTTTCAAGTTTGGAGGATTCTGAAAAAAGCTTAAACGACCCGTGTAACGGAACAGCAATGGGCGTGGCACACTAAACACGTATCTGGACAAAGTTACAGCTGGCCACGGTGAAAGAAATTGGGGCCTTATCATGTTTATCTATCCCAATGAAGATATTTATTTAAAAGAAAAAAACACACACACACACACATTGCTAGCCGTCCCTTTCAGGATTAGCCCTTTTCAAGGCTTCACGTTGTTAGCTGGCTAGTGGTTCATGTCATCATAATCACTGTCCAGCTCCCCGCGAAGCATAGGCCGCATGCCAAGTTCCCTTATACCGTGGCATCAGCTCATAGTCTGTTCATGTCGTCGCCATCCCCTTCATGTGTCTCCAGTTCCCTATGCCATGTGTTCTTTTGCCTTCCGCTACCTCTCATACCGTGTGGATTCCAGAACACGGACTAACTGATAATGCTATCGAGATGTTTCCTCGGTGTGTGTCCAAGATATCGCTAGCGTCTACGTCTAACCTCATATTAGCGTCTACGTCTAACCTCATATTAGCGTCTACGTCTAACCTCCTGTCCAACTGACACTTGTCTGATTCTTGTAATCAGTTCCACATTAGTGATCGTGTTGTACCAATTTCCATCCTTCTATTCTAAGCATGCACCCATTTATGAAAGTTTCTTACTTGTTGGTTGTTGTTTTTGTTGTTGTCCATGTTTCACAGCCATACAATAGGACTGACTTCACATTTGAATTGAAGATTCTGATTTTTGTATTGGACTTGATTTATATTCCTATTTTAATATCACTGTATGTCCCTCCAACTTTGTCTATATTACTGCCAAGAAATGTGTATGATTCTACATCTTGTAGTAATGTTTCTTCCAGTACAATCTTTGTCCTTTTCAGACATGACACATGTCTTTTAGGGCTCAGCATATCTCAACGCCGCACTTGAGTTGACAGAATTCACGTATTTTTTAATGGACGACAAAGACCCGAGAAGAGAAATGGAGACAAACATGTAAGGGATACAGAATAAGCCATGGAAGGGCCTTGAGTGGATGGCACGGGACACAAGTAGTCTTGGCGTTCATTTACTGAGGACCTATACTCCTCGGGGAGATGAATGGTCATGAAGGAATGAATGTTATTCTTAGTCAGAGGTCCTCAACCTTTTCTACACCGCGGGCACATTTTACAGTTATGTAGAGGGTGGCGCGCACCAACCAAATATCGCGACTTAACAGAAAACGGATCATTTTTACAACAAATAAAAAATATTTAAAAAATATTTTTAACACACGCTTTTAATGCACTAAAAACCCAAAATTACATGTTTTTACTGCACGCTATAAACTCCTTGAAAAATTATTTTTGGGTTTTTAGTGCATTAAAAGCGTGTGTTTAAAATACTTTTTAAATATTTTTTTATTTTCTTCTTTTTAGTGTTAGAAAAATTATGACATACTAAAACATAAACAATATTTTTACTTATTGTAAATCTGGTCTAAAATTTCTTAAGCGATCCATTTCTTTTAGAGCGTCAACATTACATTGCTTTGTGCCTGTTAATTTGGTGCAATCAATTTCTTCAATGTGAAGGCCATCTAGAGATCGAACTCGACTTTCCCTTGATTCATAATTTTATAATTTGGATTGTTTCCCTTGATTTAGCTAGACACTTGTTTGAGTACTGCCCTGTTTTACGCATAGAAAAAAAATAAAGCACACCACGTACTCTTGAATTTTTAATTAACTTGATTATGGCTCCTGATTTGTTTAAATTTCTTACGAAAAACTTTAATTACTCATAATGTCATAATTACAATATTAAATTATTAAATAATTGACTGATTATTGTATTGTCATCAGGAATACACAACTATGCCAAGTTTCAGAGCTATTGCTCATCTGGAAGTGACTGAAAAATCGATTGCAAGATTTGAAAGTGACATGAAAGTGACATACAAGTGAAGTTAAATAAAAGCGTGTAAAAAATACAAAATATTTATATTAAGCTGGATAACACATTTTATAATATAATAAATATTCAGGCTAAAAAAAAAAAAAAATTGTCAAACCATTTGAGTCAAACATATAAGTAGTGTGACCTTTGGCACTGCATGTCGCATGTCACTGTATGATGATGTTCCTGCTGAACTGTAAGTTAATGCTTAGATTGTTATGGTAGCAGCGTTTCAATATATCATAACTTCTTGTATCTATCGGCAAATTGTTCGTAATTTTATTGAGACCCGTGGGAGAAGATCAGCTACCACGAAAAGTATGGGAAACAAAGAGCCAGGGGTCCAGACCTCCAGGACGACCCAGAGTCCGCTGGGAGGACAACATTAGACAATCTTTGAAGGACTGAGGGCTAGATTGGAACAAGGCCAGGAGGAAGACAGCCGATAGGATAGGATGGCGTTCTCTCTCTAGCAAACCTCTGTACCACACAGTGTAGAAGAGGAACGACTAAGTAATTACGCTATTGAGACCATTAGCCTCCAATACTAAAGAAGTTTAGTAAACCTATAATTTCTGACGACGCAAGCAAAAACGTACATTTATTCTTTCACCCGCAAAATTGTCTGCAGGCAAACAAATAAGCATTGGCGGACACCATGGTGCCCGCGGGTACCACGTTGAGTACACCTGTTCTTAGTAATGTTTTCTCGAAATATCCTAAGCTGAACTCGTCATGTTTTGTTGTACTCTACGATGCAGAGGCGCACAGGATCGGCCGTGGGCTCGACTTTTGTTCCGCATCTTATTATTATGTCGTAGAAGAACACAACCCTTCATACAGATGTATCATGTAAGGCGTAGATTTTGATGATAGCCTGAGTTTTTGCACGTTCGTCTTTCAAGCAGAAAAACTCACACAAGTAAATCGTATTGCGATCAAAAATCAATATGCATGATAATATACAAGTTTGAATTCACAGTTAGGAAGGCGTAATACATTGATAATGGTAGAGATGCATGGTTTGCGAAGGAACAATATAGAAATATGCAAAATGGGAAACCCTAGCGAGGTTTGATAGTCTGAAAGAAAAAAAAGTAGGTGAATGCTAAGCACAAGACAGAAAGAAAGAAAGAAAGCCATTACAAAAAATCGCATCAAAAAAGGGGGTCGCTTTCATGAAACAAAACAGATATGAAAGCGACTACCCCTACTAGCGATATACTTTATTTATTTCTTTTTTAATTGAGTACTCGGTTGGTCGTGTCTTAACATGGTTCACTCTGGCAGCGAGGGCATGGCGTCACTTGATTGACCTGGATCGAATCTCTGGAATGTCTTTTATTTCTCTTATTTTTCTGTAACATTCTCTCCGTACTTTCTGTGTTCGTGTCTTTCATTTCCTTTGGTCTTTGTCTCTATTCTCTTTTTCTTTATCTTTTTCTCTCCTTCTCCCACCCCCGCTCCTCCTCCTTTTTCTGTCTTTTTCTTCTTTCTCTCTTTTTTTCTTTCTGTCTTACAAGTGTTACCACTTTCATATATTCGTCATCCAGAACTACATTCACCAACAAGAGACACAGACAGAACTACAATTACCAACTAGACAGAACTTCAATTACCAACAAGAGACACAGACAGAACTTATTCACCAACAAGAGACACAGACAGAACTTATTCACCAACAAGAGACACAGACAAAACTACATTCACCAACAAGAGACACAGACAGGACTACATTCACCAACAAGAGACACAGACAGGACTACATTCACCAACAAGAGACACAGACAGAACTACAATTACCAACTAGACAGAACTTCAATTACCAACAAGAGACACAGACAAAACTACATTCACCAACAAGACACAGACAGAACTTATTCACCAACAAGAGACACAGACAGAACTTATTCACCAACAAGAGACACAGACAAAACTACATTCACCAACAAGAGACACAGACAGAACTTATTCACCAACAAGAGACACAGACAAAACTACATTCACCAACAAGAGACACAGACAGGACTACATTCACCAACAAGAGACACAGACAGGACTACATTCACCAATACCTCAGAAGAGGAACGGGCCCGGCAACTTTGATAGGACAACAACAAAAACGTGCGGAAACCTAGCATGATTCGGACCCACACATTGGGGAAAACTTAGAAATGAATAGACACCATTTCGAGGACACTCTGAAGCTTTAGGACCCACACCCTGGGGGAATACCTGATATGAAGCATTACAAGGGCAGTTCTTTGTATACTGTAATCCCCTGCGGCATATAGGTGGGGTCGAATAGAGAAGGGAACTGCGGAAAGAAGAATGACACGAAAAAAAGAGACACAAAGAAACTAACCTTGAAAGAAACACGCTGTAGGACAAGGCGATCATGTCTCCCACAACTTCAGGTCTCTAGTGCTGCTTATCACTTCTGATGTTTTGTGTCTTCAATGCCATGAAGTTAGACCCGCCTTTCTCCACCCTTTTATCCTAGAGGAACCCTTGATATAATGTTCAGGCCTCAGGGAACACGGACATAACAATTATTATATCACGATACCTTAGCGTGATCAATAAGTTGTCAATATAATAATCCAATAAAAATTGTCAATGCTCTTTTGAGTAGAGAACGATTTTTTTTTCTGTGGACCTGTTTATTTTGGCCAACTTATAAGCCTACTCTTTTTCTGTGGTTCCCGCATTCCCCCCTCCTCTTTCCCCCCCCCACCCCCTCCTTCACCCCCCCCCCCCCCCCCCCCCCCCCCCCCACCCCCCCCCCCCCCCCCCCCCCCCCCAAGGAAATCACCTCAACTCAGTAGGTGTAGGTAATAGAAACTTCAGTTTTTACTTTTTTTTTTTTTTAAATTTCCCACTTGACCTTTTTTTTTTTATTTGTCATCTTATCCGAGTAAACCATAAATGTCTTATCACAAACTTCTGCTCTACAAAATGCTAATGAAATATGATATGTGTAACAGTCAGCATGGTCCTAATGTGCACTGCCATACGGGACTGCTCGGTCACTGTCCACAACTGCGAGCGCTAGCTTCGCCCAGCGCGCAAATTAAAAAAAAAACAATTACGTTTATTCTTTTATCAATCCCGATTTCTCGCGGAACCCCTGGATGAGAAACTCTGTGTGACGAAACGTCTTTTTTGTGCGTGTACTTGTAGTTCATCTCTCACTCCTACATCCACTCCGGCAGTATTTCTTCATTTATCTCATTCATTCGCTTATTATTTGGACATTTTTTGTTCTTTCATTCATTTGTGCGAAGGTAGACACCTTTGACGACCCATTTAGATACTCTTGAGTTTTGGCCCCTGTTGGACCACTACTGCAAAGCAGGGGAAGCAATCCGTGACACCCTGGTCTAGTATCTTCTCTCTGTGTCGCCCTCTACCCCTTTTTCCTTCATTCTTTCCTGTTGTCACAACATATTCCAGCTTCCTTCTTCTTCTTCTTCGTTCTCTCAAATAACCACATATACCTCTCTTATAATAGAGGATTATATGCGATCTGGCAGTCCGTCTCAGGCTTAGTCCTCTTCTCATAACGTATCGACAGAAAACGGATCACTTATGTCTATGACTAATACGCTTACTTTTTGCGCACTTATTCAGGACATCCTCGTTACAAAAACTAGGCCTTCGTTACTATTTATAGCTGGCCATGTCATCTGTAGCATTAATTAACTTTTAATAGAATGTCGTTACAATTATACATTCTCAATGTAAAAAAAAAAAATAAAAGCAATTCTCATTTGCAAACGTACATACAACTTACCTAACACATTAAAACAGGATTTGAACCTTGCTGAGAAAAAAACTCAAGAGGACTTTGACAAGACAAACAAGACTAAATGTCTTAACACAACCATTAAATGACCTTTTTCTTTTTTTAAGAAAAAAAAACAGCAGAATAGCATCCTATGAGCTTCAATTGCCTCTCCGAAAATCCAACATCTCGGTAGAAAGTACACGCTGTTCAACCTAATTTTTTCATAACCAGAGTATTCAGTGTGATTTAAAAAGAAATATTTTTGTGTTTTATTTAGCTGATTGTATTTTATGCGATATATTCAAATTAGAATGGTTTTTCTTTTAATATTTACAGTGTAATTAAATAAATTACAGGAAATTTCATGTGTACCGTTAATTTGTAAAACTGATTAAATACCGTATTATTTACAGTATATTAAACCCACTGTTTAAAATTCTCACGTACTGATATTTATGTCCTATGTCTTTTCTTACTTACTTACTTAGTCGTTCCCCTTCTACCGAGAGGTGTAGAGGTTTGGTAGAGAGAGCGCCAGACTATCCTATCGGCTGTCTTCCTCCTGGCCTGGTTCCATTCTAGTCCTCGGTCCTTCAAAGATTTTCTAATGTTGTCCTCCCAGCGGACTCTGGGTCGTCCTGGGGGTCTGTATCCCTGGCTCTTTGTTTCCCATGCTTGTCGTGGTAGCCGATCTTCTCCCATGCTTGTCGTGGTAGCCGATCTTCTCCCATTCTGCAGACATGGCCAAACCATCTTAGTTGGGACTGTTCTACTTGGGTCTGCAGAGGGTGGGATTTTAGGCCTTGACGTATCGTCTGGTTGCGAACCCTGTCTCTTCTTGTTACTTCATCACCTTCCTCAGATACCTAATTTCTGAGGTTTGGATCTGGCTTTTGTGGGTTGTAGTCTGTTATGATTAAAATTCATAACGATTGTGCCTATTACAGGGTTAGCTCAACTTGGCACTTTGTTTATTTTATACGGGTCACTGATAAAGACGGGGTGAGTGACGTTAAGAAATAAGCCGATATTCTCTTGGTGGCTCACGTGATACTTAAGAGGAGGAGAAGTGCGGGGCCTTAAACGGATTGTGTGTCATGGGCGCGAGTGGTATACGTATGTGTTTTTGAGCTCCTTATTGTTGAAGTGATTTTTATGGAGTTATATTAATCACTAAAACATCAAGATCTTTCGGTGAGGAGTATCTAGTTATCTAGTTTATCTGTATTGACAAGACCTAGCAATAAATTGCACATTGTCCGAGTGTTAATGAATAAAGCATATTTGAGGAACAAGGGAAGCATTCTTGACCATGCACTGACTGTCCTACGGTATTTCGTCTACAGCAAATAACTTCTGCCACTATCTTGTTGGCCTGAACTATTGTAAAGTGGAGCTAGCGTGCAGTCTTCCGCAAAAAAACTGTATATTGTCCATTATTTCGTCAGTAGTGAATCAAATAATTCTGAGTGGTGTTGGCTGGTTACGGTGTCTTAGAGATTTGCTACCCTAGACGTCATATTGGCCACAGGAACCATCCTGTTATTGCATATTAACATTGACATCTAAAAGACACGTAACATAGTCATTGCCCATGACTTGCATCCATATGTCAAGACTGGGACATAGGTGGAGCAGTATACAGCCATCTTCGTTTTCTTACCAACCTCTCTCTTGCTGAGGCATCCTCGATTTATGGCTTGAAAAAGTCTCACAGCTGCTGCTTTTCGAGTGGCCAACTCTTCTTTGATGCCTCCCTTTCGGTCTATAATAGCTCCGATGTATTTAAAGTGGTCGACCTGCTCCAGGACCTGTTCTCCCAGCTTAATCTGATGGCTTCTTTCTTCTCGTGATATTACCTTGGATTTTGTTTTAGAGCTGCTTATGACCATCCCTATCATCTCCAGCTCTTCCTTCCAGACTTGCAGGTTGGATTGGAGATGTGCCTCTGATTTAGCAATCAGGGCAACATCATCAGCAAATGCCAGCTCTGAAATACAGACCTGTCTCATCTTCTAGTACCCCACTGAATACTTTCTTGTTCTCTCTCTACATGCCATGACGACATCGTCCATGAGGAGTATGAAAAGATAAGGTGACAGGATATCACCTTGTCTTACACCAGTGGTGGTCCTGAATTCTTCTGACTTATGGTTTGCTGTCCTCACATGATTTCTGCAAGACTTGTAGAAGCTCTGTATAGCATGAATCAGAGGTGCTGGAATGTTCTTCCTTGCCAAACAGTCCCAAAGTTTGCTCCAGGGGACTGTCCTAAACGCCCTAACGCCTTTTCCAGATTTTTGAAACAAAGATGGATCTCACTCTTATACTCAAGGGCCTTTTCACTCAGCTGTCTGAGTGTGAAGATTAGGTCTTGAGTACTTCGGTTTGCTCGGAATCCGCACTGGACCTCATCCAATTGTGGCTCAGCTAGGCGTCGGAGTCTCTGCTCTAGGATTCTAGAGTAGATTTTACCAGGGACACTGAGAAGGGATATGCCTCTATGGTTTCCACATTGTCGATTGTCACCCTTTTTGAAAATTGGTGTTATGATGGCAATCTCCCAATGCCTTCAGTGCTTCCATCTTTATGTCATCTTCACCATCATTGGTTTTCTCTTCTGTGCTAGTGGTTATCATTTCTGGTGCTTCACCATGCTCACCATCCAGGAGTTCTGAAAAATATTCTTTCCATCTTTCCATTACTTCCTTCGGAACAGTAAGCAATTTGCCTTGCTTGTCGTTTATAAATTTGAGAGGGCATTGTTTTTCCTTCCTCGTGTTCTTTAGGGTCTTATAGAACAATTTCTGGTTTTCTTGCGCATCTTTTTCTAGCTTTTCTCCAAATTCTTTCCAGGACTTCTGTTTTGCTGCTAGCACCTTGTTCTTTGCTTCTGTTCTGAGTGTCACATATTCTCTATATTTCTCCATTTGTCCTGTTGTGTTTTTAGCTCCTAAGTATTGTTTCCATACCATTTTCTTCTCTCTTATTTTCTCTTTGACTTCCTCTGTCCACCAAGGTGTCCTCTTTCTCTTGTTCACAAGTCGGACTTCACCACATGCTTCTGCAGCATCTGCCTTTATGGTGTCCTTGAATTTAAGCCAGAGGGTTTCCAAGTCATCAGGTTGTTCTTTTGTGTTGCTCACCGCTGCAGCAATAAGCCCCTGATATCTGGTCTTCATTTCTGGCTCTCTCTCAGCTTGTAGGTCTTAATGCTCGTTTCTCCCGTTCGGTTACTTAGTTTCTTGCGTGATAATGGGCAGTTCCTAGGCTGAGCAACTCTTTCATTTGTTCTTTTGATTGTAAGCAGGTAGTGATCACTTCCAATCTCTGGCCCCCTCTAGACTCCAGCATCCCGGACATATTTGAATGAGCTCCTCCTAACAATGGCATAGTCGATCACTGACTTCTCATTCTTTGTTGGTTCACATCTAGTGTATGCATGTATGCGCTTATGGGGGAACTTTGTGTTTGTAATTATCAGATTCTGTTCACTGCAGAATCTAAGGAGTCGCTTTCCATTGTCATTGATAGTATCTTCTCCATATCTTCCGATAACTCCACCCCATCTAGCATGGTCTTTTCCAACTCTGGCATTGAAACCTCCGAGCATGATAATTTCATCTAGGCAGTCATCCACTGTCCATTGAAGCAGCTAAAAGATTTCCTCCTTGACCTCTGCTCTCTCATCCTCATTTGGCCCATACACTATGACCAGGTTGACTATGGTTTCTCCTTCTTTTAGTTTTACAACCATAATGCGCTCCGAGACAAAGTACCATCCCTTGATACTATCTTTTCGGTTTTTGGCCACAATGCAACCCACTCCCCCTTTAGCTCTTTCAGATGTGGGTACACCACTGTAGAGTAGCGTGTTGCCATCGAGATCCATGACTCCTTGTCCTTTTTTTTGGTTTCCGTTATAGCCAGGATTTCTAATTTTGCTTTCCTCATTTCCTCCTCTTCTTTCCCATTTATACTTCTTGTGTTCCATGTTCCAAAAGTCGTAGTCCGTTCCAGTTCGTCGCCTTTAGAATCAGTCTGGTTTTCTCTCTTGTAGTTCGCGTAATCATGATTTAGAGCAAACAGGTGATTGGCCTGTTGTGCCTTTGCATGGTGGAGGGGCTGCCTCCTTACGGCCTCCATGCAGGCCACCCTCCTCCTTTTTCAGCCGGGCTTGGGACCAGCCTAGGCGGAGTTGCTATGTCTTTTCTCCGAGATTATTATACTTTATACCGGTGTTTGTTTTTCTTTTTTCTTTTTCATTCATTTATGACCTTCTGCTTCCCAATGAGCATAGGCGTTCAAATTCATGCCAACTCCTGCCCTGTGCCGTTCGCTCATGGTCTTTCCATCTTGTGTATTCCTTTCATTTTATGTCTCCCAGTTGCTGCTCTTCTGGTAGACAACTAAAGTGGTTGACCTGCTCCATGACCTGTTGTCCCAGCATAATCTGATGCCTTTTTTCCTCTCACCATAGTTTTTGTTTTAGAGCTGCTGATGATCATCCACGAGGATTCCCCAGCAAAAGAGTAATTGGGAATAAGACGAAGATGGCTGTATACCGCTCCACCTATGTTCCAGTCTTGACTTATGAATGCGAGTCATGGCAATGACTACAACCCACAAAAGCCAGCTCCAAACCTCAGAAATGAGATATCTCAGGAAGGCGCCTGAACTAACTAGAAAATACATGGTCCCCAGCCAGACGATACGTCGTCGCCTCAGAACCCAGGCCCTGCAGACCCAAGCGGAACAGTCCCAATTACGATGTTTTGGCCATGTCTGTAGGATGGGAGTAGATCGGCTACCACGATAAATATGGGAAACCCAGAGTAAGGGTTCCAGACCTCCAAGACGACCCAGAGTTCGCTGGGAGTACAACATTAGACAATCTCGGAAGGACCGAGGACTAAATTTGTACCAGGCTAGGAAGAAGACAGCCGACAGGATAGTATGGCGTTCTCTCTGACAAACCTCTACACCCCAAGGTAGAAGAATAACGACCAAGCATGTTATACAAATATGTCGCGGGAAGTGCGGGGACAAAACTGGCCTGTACCATGAACCTTAATTAATTAATGTATTTTTTGTTGACCCGACTATAAGTCGGAGAACTGTTTTTTTTTTTTTTTTTAAGGTAAAAAATGGGAATAAATCTCTCTACTTATACGAGTATATACGGTATGTCAGCAGTCTAGCATTTGTTAAAAGCTGTCGATGTGTAACTTATCGATTACAAAAGCAATAAAGAAGAATTCCAACGCCTTACATAATTGAAGAGTTGCTGATAGGAAACCAAATGTGACTGGCAAATCTAGGTGCTGAAGAAATTAGAAGAATGTAACATTACAGATAAAAATGATATGAAGCTCTTTATTTTGAGACGTTGGCGCTGTCGTTAATATATTCAATATAATATTGTGTTCATTTGGGCGTAACTTTTATGAAACTAAGTCTTTATTTCAACCTCCCCACCCGCCCACCTCCCCCCCCCCCCCCCCCACCCCCCCCCCCCCCCCCCCCCCCCCACACACACACACACACATCTGCAGCCATTCACTTCAATGGCCATGACCATCATGGTGCTACGGATATCGAGGTCACAGCGATCAGATCCTGTTCCTATATAGGAATAGTGCGTTTCACTTTGAACAACGTCTCACCCAGCCTTAAATCAAACGGTTTGAACACCCAGCATTCTTGTGTCTGAGGCGACCGTCTCTACTTATGTTTTATTTCCCGAATTCTATCACCATTTCTTTTCTTCACTATTGTCCTCGCTTCTCGCCTGCAGCCTCCTCTCTTTTATCTTTAAATCTATTTTATTTCACTTTTTATTTTCTCTCTCTCTCTCTCTCTCTCTCTAGTTTCCTTTTTATCCTGACTTAGTTTCTCCCCCACAACACAGTCTGTATTCCTTATGCCAGAATATAGCAGCCATCTTGCGTCTGCCAATATTATAGCACAATCTGTACTCATATTTAGTTTTCTGTCTTTCTTTTTTTTTTTTTTTAGTTCTCGCTTTCCTTCCTTCCTTGCTGTTTTTGTTTGTATTTCTCTGACGAAGGCTTCATGGCCGTAATGTGGTTTTCTTCTTGTCTTTTCTCCTAATAAGATGAATCACTTTTTTTTAATAACTATACCCCAACCTGTTCTTAAAAGACGCAGTGTGTTTAATTTGGAGGGCGTGCCTGTTAGAGGTGCTCTTAAGCAAGTCAACAGATTCACTGTACTTAGACACGTGAGAGACATTAGCTGGAAGTTGTATCTCAGAGGTCAAGAGTCAAAAAGCGCAAGCAAAAAATAGCGTTCTTTAGAACGAAAAGTGTTTTATGCGACAAAACGTTGTCAATGGATGTAAGATTGAGAATTCTTCAGTGATATTATAAAGCCAATCCTGACATCTATGCTATGGACCCATGAAGGAAAGCCGGTGACTGGAATTGAACCAAGCCAGGGGGGAAGACAGCCGATAGAATAGTATGGCGCTCTCTCTTACAAACCTCTACACCCCACGGTAGAAGAGGAACGACTAAGTAAGTATGTAGCTTTTATAGTAGTTTTTGTCATTTCGTAAGTTGTCTCTATATCATTTTGTTGTAAGGCTCCTCCTTCCTTAGCAAGTTTGTCCACCTCTTCATTTCCTGGTATGTTGCAATGGGCTGGTATCCACTGGATTGTGCACTT
This sequence comes from Oreohelix idahoensis, assembly GCA_024509875.1. Lineage (NCBI taxonomy): Eukaryota > Metazoa > Mollusca > Gastropoda > Stylommatophora > Oreohelicidae > Oreohelix > Oreohelix idahoensis. Next base: position 984,591 of record JAMPIV010009111.1, read on the forward strand.
GTTGAAACATTTGGCCAGTCTTTCAAGAGAGTTTATAAGATCTTGCAATCCTTTAGCATGGTGGCTCTTCAGAGCTGTTATTATTGACAGGGCATCTGTAAAGATTACTATTTATTTTTCTGCATGTGCTTTGCATTGAATTTAATTTTAAGCTCACGAGAATGTTGGTCGTTCGTTACTCTGACAACTGCCTAACTCAGTGTGTAGAGCTATATAAAGATCTCAAAATACTGCCCTTAAGAAAGCACCTTCTGTTCAACAAAGCTAAATTTGTTCACAAAATCCTGTCACAGAATGCTCAAGCATATTTGTGGCCAATGTTCAAATACAATGAAAGATGTAGTCAACGCTTTAACAAATTGCAAGTGCCCAAGCCTAGGCTTGACTTATTCAAGAAAAGCTTAGCGTACTCTGCTGCTCATGTTTGGAACTATCTTCCCCATAACCTACGAAACAACCTCAGTCCGGATTCATACAATCGTAGACTTTTCGAATACGTTATGAGTTCTGATTACATGTCCCCCTAATCGGATTATCGTTCCTTATAATATCAAATGTAGGTTCTAATGACGATGTTTATACTTTTCAACATATTTTATTTCATGGTAATACTTAGTTTGTAGCTTTCAACATATTTTATTTCATGGTAATACTTAGTTTGAAGCTTTCAACATATTTATTTCATGGTAATACTTAGTTTGTAGCTTTCAACATATTTTATTTCATGGTAATACTTAGTTTGAAGCTTTCAACATATTTATTTCATGGTAATAGTTAGTTTGTAGCTTTCAACATATTTTATTTCATGGTAATACTTAGTTTGTACCTGACAACATATTTTATTTCATGGTAACAGTAAAACTTAGTTTCTAGCTCTCAACATATTTTATTTCATGGTAATACTTAGTTTGTACCTGTCAACATATTTTATTTCATGGTAACACTTAGTATGTAGCTTTCAACATATTTTGTTTCATGGTAAATATTAGTTTGTAATTTTCAACATATTTTATTTCATGGTAATAATTAAACTCCGCCAATGCCGGTCCCAAGCCCGGATGAAAAAGGAGGAGGGCGGCCTGCATGGAGGCCGTAAGGAGGCAGCCCCTCCACCATGCAAAGGCACAACAGGCCAATCACCTGTTTGCTTTAAATCATGATTACGCGAACTACAAGAGAGAAAACCGGACTGATTCTAAAGGCGACGAAAACCATAGAGGCATATCCCTTCTCAGTGTCCCTGGTAAAATCTACTCTAGAATCCTAGAGCAGAGACTCCGACGCCTAGCTGGGCCACAATTGGATGAGGTCCAGTGCGGATTCCGAGCAAACCGAAGTACTCAAGACCTAATCTTCACACTCAGACAGCTGAGTGAAAAGGCCCTTGAGTATAAGAGTGAGATCCATCTTTGTTTCATAGATCTGGAAAAGGCGTTTGACAGGGTCCCCTGGAGTAAACTTTGGGACTGTTTGGCAAGGAAGAATATTCCAGCACCTCTGATTCATGCTATACAGAGCTTCTACAAGTCTTGCAGAAATTATGTGAGGACAGCAAACCATAAGTCAGAAGAGTTCAGGACCACCACTGGTGTAAGACAAGGTGATATCCTATCACCTTACCTCTTCATACTCCTTATGGACGATGTCATCAAGGCATGTAAGGAAAGAACAAGAAAGTATTCAGTGGGGTACTGGAAGATGAGACAGGTCTATATTTCGGAGCTGGCATTTGCTGATGATGTTGCCCTGATTGCTAAATCAGAGGCACATCTCCAATCCAACCTGCAAGTCTGGAAGGAAGAGCTGGAGAAGAGAGAGATGGTCATAAGCAGCTCTAAAACAAAATCCATGGTGATATCACGAGAAGAAAGAAAACATCAGATTAAGTTGGGAGAACAGGTCCTGGAGCAGGTCGACCACTTTAAATATCTCGGAGCTATTATAGACCGAAAGGGAGGCATCAAAGAAGAGTTGGCCACTCGGAAAGCAGCGGCTGGGAGACTTTTTCAGGCCATAAATCGTGGATTCCTCAGCAAGAAAGAGGTTGGTAAGAAAACGAAGATGGCTGTACACCGCTCCACATATGTCCCAGTCTTGACATATGGATGCGAGTCGTGGGCAATGACTACAACCCACAAAAGCCAGATCCAAACCTCAGAAATGAGGTATCTGAGGAAAGTGGTTGAAGTAACAAGAAGAGACATGGTCCGCAACCAGACGATCCGTCAAGGCCTAAAATCCCATCCGCTGCAGACCCAAATAGAACAGTCCCAACTAAGATGGTTTGGCCATTCTGCAGACATGGGAGAAGATCGGCTACCACGACAAGCATGGGAAACAAAGAGCCAGGGATCCAGACCTCCAGGACGACCCAGAGTCCGCTGGGAGGACAACATTAGACAATCTTTGAAGGACCGAGGACTAGAATGGAACCAGGCCAGGAAGAAGACAGCTGATAGAATGGTCTGGCGCTCTCTCTTCCAAACCTCTACACCTCACGGTAGAAGGGGAACGACTAAGTAAGTAAGTAAGTAAGGTAATAATTAGTTTGTAGCTTTCAATATAATTTATTTCATGGTATTAATTACATACTGTGAATATGAGTACGCAATTTTATTTTATTTTACAACTTTGAATTCCTTCAAATTGATATGTAAAATGCATGAGAATAAATGAATTCAGTATGAAAGTTGAGAGAAAGGAAGTGCAGAATGCCAGACGGGTCTGCGTGCCCAATTCTCAACCCTTTTAAAATAAAGTTCGTTCGTTCGTTACAAAGGCCCTGCATGTTACTTAGCCTCGCGGACGACTGAGTTGCTGTCTCAAGAAACACCATCTGCACGTTACCGTCTGCTACCCCATACTCCCCCTCCCTTTTTTTCCAAATGCGAAACACAGTTCATATTCGCAGTTAATTATTTCCCTTAATTTAATGAAGTAATTTCCACTTTATTTTGCATAATTTATAGTTATTATTTATATCATGGTATGTTTTATGACAACCGTAACGTGCGTGTGCTTACGTGATGTAAACAGTTGGCCAGGGACCCGGGTTCAGATAGGAAGAAAGTGGTCAGTTTGAACAGCCCGCTTGTTGATAGGGGTAAGAAAGCCGGGAAGATAGATCAGTAAGCCATTTTTTATTTTGGCTATTACTGTATCCGCAAACTTCGCTAGAATTGCTCATGCTGTTGGCTAGATGTTTTTCCAACTTTTTTTTAAAGTTGAATCTAGCTAGTATTAGTACGCAGTTATGAGGTTTACTGAGATATGTTACTGGGGTCTAGTTATGACCTAGCCTATGTGCGTGCTTACCGTTGCCTGTTAGAAAGGCTGTGTGACAGAGAATATGGCAAATATAGTTTACATATATATCAGCACGTTTTGCTTGCATCTGTTTTTCACCTTAGATTGGATTCCTTATTAGTTATGCACGTTTTGTTAATGCAGAACCCTTCACCTCTAGATATCTGTCTCTTTCTTAATTTTTGCCACGCCTTATTTTTTTCTTTCTCTACTGTCTTACAGGCAGACGGAACGCGTAGAGAGGGGACGGGGTGGTAGATTTGTAGAGAAAGGGGGGCGACTATTCAAATAGTCGTACTTTTGCCTCAGTGGGAATAATTCTAAGACGTACGTTGGTAATTACATGCCTCAGTGGGAGACAATCTGAAAGAAAGGGGGAGATAAGCTAATGAAGAATAGTCGTACTTTTGGCAAGGGAGAATTAATCTGAAACCTAAGGGGAGACAAATCACAATTATCCGCCCCTACCTCCGTTTGCTTCGAGCGTGAGCAGATACGGTGAAGAGCCGCCAGATCAAAGACTGTTCGCTCGTTGCCAGAGTCTGCAAGCGGCAATATGTGTCAATTTTTCCTTTCATTCAAAAAGTGACCAGAGAATTCCCCAAAGGTATTAGGTCGAACACTGGTCAGCGATTTTGGTCTATTTTAATATATACCCTTCAAAAGAAGTTAAGGACCATTTTTATTAAGGGTGCAAAGTGAAATGAAAATGAAAAATAAAACCACAGCACTCCAAAATATAACATGACAAGCTTATCAGTGACAATCAACACTATTTTCATGACGGTTGCATTAACGTGTGTAAAATGACAGCACAGCAATCAATACAACCCTCATTTTCAAAATTAATGAGAATAACACCAAAGGTCAACATTGTCAGTAGCGTGTGTGTCCTCCATTATTGGTGATACTTTCAAGGCACCGCTGTCACATGGAAATGATGAGCTTGCGAATGAAGCTTTGGGGCACTGCCTGCCACTGATGCTGAAGTACCAGAAGCAGTTCATGCAGAGTTGCAGGAAATGGCTGATGTTGCTTAACTCGTCGTCCAAGCTCGTCCCAAAGATGTTCTATGGGATTCAAATCAGGACTGTTTGCAGGCCAATCCATTCTATTGACACCCGCTTCTTGCAGGAAAGCATTCACTGCTCGAGAACGGTGTGGTCTTGCATTATCATCTTGAAGGACTGCATTGTGCCCATTAACTTGCAGGGTTGGGATGGCAAGAGGCTGTAGAATCTCGTCACGGTAGCGGTCACCATTCAGATTCCCAATCACATGATAGAGGGGGGTTCTGTGGAGTAAACTAATGCCTCCCCACATCATCACTGATCCAGCACCATATCGGTTACTTTCGATGACTGCAGCATCACTAAAGCGTTCACCACGACGCCTCCATACTCTGATTCGTCCATCTGTAGGCTCCAAGACAAATCGGGACTCATCCGTGAACATAACGTTAGCCTACTGTGCACGTCGCCACTACACGTGCTGCATCATGCTAAACGAGCTGCTCTGTGGGCAGCAGTCAAGTGTGGTCGAATGGCTGGACGACAAGCACGAAGGTTAGCATCGTGAAGGCGATTCCGAATAGTCTGATCACTGACTACAGTGTTGGTAGCATCTCTGAGGAACTGTCTGATAACATTTGCACTTGCAGTTCTCCGTTGCAGTGCTTGCCTCTGAATTAAGCGATCTTCTCGATGTGTAGTGACTCTAGGACGACCTGTGCGTTGCCGTTCCTCGACGATTCCAGTCTGGGCAAAGCGCTGATGCAGTCTGACAATAACTGAATGAGATACTGCAAGCCTCTGAGCGACATTTCGGACAGTAAGACCTTCCTGCAACCACGCAATGGCTCTTCCTTTATCCACAACACTCAGCTTTCGTCGTTGAGGCATATTGTTGTGCAATGGTTATGCAGCACTTGTGTTGCTTATAAAGACAATTTTGTGAGTACAGCTCAAGACCAACACTATAGTCTCCCACATGCATCACGCATTTTTGGAATAGCAGGTATTTTTTTCATGCTCAGACATCATTAAAAACACCCACATTTTGGCGTCTCAGCAGCATTTTTTCAGCGTGCTTGCTGAGCTGAACATTAGCCGCACGGTATGCTGGTGGCCCATGCAGCACGTGTTGAATGTTTGTCGTTCGAGAAAAATCAATGTCAGATTAATTGCTTATGAAATATAATTTTTATAATTTTTGGGTCATTTTCACCTACTGGTCCTTAACTTCTTTTGAAGGGTATATATAGTCCAGCTTTAAAACTCAGATTATTCAGTACCTACGGATTTTTCAGAACATCTAGCTTCGAAGTCTAGACCATTGTTAAAGTGGATTTCTTAGTATTTTTCGATTGGAGATAGTTCATTTCTGTGTTTGCGTACTGGTCAATCCCAAAACCTACCAGCGGCTTCCATATGAATCAGAGAAAAACGGACCTAAGTCTAACAGTCCAAAATAACCTTATGATATAAATATTGGGTCTTCAAGGTGAACCTGTCTGGCCTCTTGTTTACACCAAGAAGGAGACAGAGTACCAACCTAAAGACTATTAATAATAAATTGTAACTGGACTATAGCTATCCAGATTTTGTTTTTCCCAACTTTCATATACATTCAGCCCGTTGTGGCGAAATAATCAAACATTTGACATCTCCCGACTATCGACCATTTGTGGTGTGACAAGGATTTTTTTATACTGACAGATGTTAAATACCTGACACTCCAGTATGTATTGGAATCTCAAGCTAATGACACTGTTAATTTTCTTACCTGGACTAATTAATGTGACATAAACAGAAATCTTAATACCAGTAACAAAGAAAACGTTCCCCGAAAAAGAGGATTTTAATCAGTCTTTGGGGAGCTGGGGTTTATTTTGCCAAAATAACGCTGGATTTTCATCGGCGGAAAACGAGGTGCAAACAATGTTACATTGGTGGGAGATGGGCAGGGAAATCTCATCGCGACAGCAGAGGGACGGGAGGCGGGATGGGCGGGGCACTTCGGAGAGGCTCTGGACAAGGGGCCACCAGAGACACCATTGAATGTTCCTGGGGCTGAAAGCGATCTAGATGTAAATACAGACATTCCACGAAAAGAATTGGTCATCACAGCAATCGGGGGGGGGGGGGGGGGGGGAAAGAAGGGGCTCCTGGCCATGATGGCTTAGATGCAGAGCTATTTGGGACAGATCCTGAGCTAGCGGCGGAGCTATTAGAGCCACTGTTTGCACGGGTCTGGAGGGCGGGGACGGCACCGTCAGAGTGGAACGGGGGAATGGTTGTCAGATTGCCCAAGGGGGGAGATCTTGCAGACTGCAATAATTGGAGAGGAATCACTCTTCTCTCAGTTCCCAGCAGAATATTAGGCTGGATAATTATACAGAGAGTTTCGGAGACAGTAGACCACAAACTGAGGAAAGAACAAGCAGGATTTAGAGGGAACAGAAGATGTGTAGATCGTATGTTCACTCTCGGGAACATTATGAGGCAGTGCTCGGGTGGCAAAGACAGCTGTGCATTGGTTTCGTTGATTTTGAAAAGGCTTTTGGCAGCATGCATGGGGACAGTTTATGGAAAGTGCTGAGGGCTTACGGAATTCCATGCTGCATAGTGTCAATCATAAAAAGCCTCTATGCCAACTTTACGTGTAGTGTTGGGCAGAGCAAGCTAACCTTTGAGGTGAAGACAGGAGTACGACAGGGATGCCCCTTATCAACCACTCTATTTTTAACAGTCATGGACTGGGTGATGCGACAGACAACAGAGGGCAGTCCAAGAGGAGTGGGATGGACTGCATTTTCTACATTGGAGGATCTGGAATATGCAGATGACATTGCACTACTAGCACATTCACATCAACACATCCAAGAAAAAACGGACAGACTTAATAAGTTTAGCCAGCAGATGGGCTTGAACATCAATCTAAGGAAGTCAGAGGTCGTAGCGCTCGGTGTGAGCAACCCTGAGCCCATATCAGTAAGGAATCAGCAACTGGTACAGACAGACACCTTCACATACCTAGGATGCATTGTAACACCAGACGGCGGGGCAGGCAAAGACATCAACATCAGAATGAATAGGGCAAGGGCAGCCTTTTTTGGCCTAGGCAACATCTGGAGGTTCTCTCAATACAGCACAAGCACCAAATTAAGATTATATCAGAGCTGTGTGCTTTCTGTGCTTCTCTATGGTGCAGAATGCTGGAGAGTTACAGAGAAGGAGATGTCGAAATTGTCCTCTTTTCACACGGCATGCCTAAGAAAGATTCACCGAGTCTTTTGGCCAAATGCCATCGCCGGCCGAGATCTGCTTGCTCGGAGCAAGCAAGAGGACATGCACACCATCATAGCTGGCAGACGCTGGAGCTGGGTTGGCCATGTCCTCAGAAGAGACCCCGATGCCATCACAAGAACAGCTATGCTTTGGACCCCTGAAGGAAAACGAAAGAGAGGCCGACCAAGGACAACCTGGCGGAGGACTGTGGAGGCTGGGATGCGGAGAGTGAACCAGAGTTGGGGCACTATACGAAGGATGGCCACCGATAGAGCAAAGTGGAATCAATTTGTTGTTGCCCTACAAGACGCCACTAGGCGTGATGGCCACTGACTGCTTTGACGGTCGGCGGCTAAGGATCAAAGAAGAAGAGTACCTTCTCAAATCCAGGGACAGACTCTATTTTTCACCATCTCACTCGTGAAAAATCTATTTCTTTACCTTATCTTTCACTGAGTTACCACCTGTTCTAGTTCTATTCAGATGAAACCTAAAATTGATCTTAAATACCTATCAAAAATCTACGACACCTTGTAGTACTGTTAGAAAGTTCACCATGTTTTATAATCACCACCAAGCCCATGTCGTGGGTATGTTGTTCCATTTCGCATTAAATAAGGGATTGGAGTGAACAGTGTTTTCCCTTATTATGTGTGAGACTAGGTTGTCTGCGCCTCTAGATCGTTAAGAGCTATAGTTAATATGTCTGTCTTCATCTCTACACACATACAGCTAGACTGTTACAATATAAAATAGGCAATGTCAATCTAATCTTGAGAGATTAAAATGTACCACGAAAGCGAGCTGAGCAAAAAGTTTCATCTCTCAACGATGAGCGAATGATCTGAAACGCGACAAATATATAAACCTCATGCTAAGTTAAATAAAAGTAATCAAAAATAAGCAGCATTCTTCTGCGGGACCATATTTCACACAGGTTAACCCATACAACAGCCACGAATAATTTAAGTACCTTATATGTCACAATAACCCTGTCTTAATCTCGTCTTACACATACCCTACTGACACACACATAAGGTACCTCTTAGCATTTATCAAATATTTCAAGACGAACATAATACGTACGGCCCAATCCATGCCATCTGAGCTTCGCAAGATTACGAAACTTGGCTTCATATTGCAAACAGGTTTTCACAAGGAGCCATCTGGCACTATGAATTAATTTTATTTTTTAATTTAGCAAAATAAATGCAACTATGCCGTATAATTATAGTTTAGGACAAATCTGCTTAAATTCTGCCTTCTAATATTTGTCACTCCAGTGTACCCAGATGTACATGGGTAGCTAGTAACTCTGCGCTTGAGTTACGGAAGGCAAAAGCGGCGAGAGAGCGAACTTGTCACCCCACGTCTTTAACAAAAAACTGGACCCAGTATGGTGAAGTCTCTAACACTTCACTCGCTACGGCAGTTTGTGTTTGGGCACTACCTTTACCTTTTTTTTTAAATAGGCGTACTGTCATAAACAAGTTCAGGGAGAAAGTGTATGGTGACGAGACAAGCCTGAGACGCACTGCCAGCCTTTTAATAGAGATAGATGTGGTTACTGGAGAGCGAACCACGAAGGAGAACAAGACAATAAACAGGTGCTTGCGCCGAACAAAAGGGTTGAAATCGTATAACAAGATAACCAATGTAGAATTGAGATGGTATAACAAGATAATCAATGTGGAATTGAGATAGTGTAACAAGATAACCAATGTGGAATTCAGATACGAGGGGCGTTCAGAAAGTAATGCACCACATCGTTTTTCTCAGGAGCTGTTTATTCAAAAAGCATGAAATTTATACACAATATACATGGATATGTCATGTAAACATCGGTATTATTCAACATAATCCTCATCAACTTGTACGGCTTTATGCCAGCGCGAAACAAGTGCATGTATTCCTAGCCCGTACCAGATTTTGTCTTGATCATGTAGCCATTTCTTCGCTGCATGAATCACTCCTTCATCATCTTCAAACCTTGTCCCACGGAGTGCATCTTTAAGTGGACCAAATAGATGAAAATCAGAGGGTGCCAAATCGGGACTATAGGGTGGATGGGGAAGTACAGTCCAACCCAATTTGGTGATTGCTTCCCGTGTTGCCAGACTTGTGTGAGGGCGCGCATTGTCGTGAAGGAGAAGCAGGTCTGCTGGATTCTTGTGCGGCCGAACTCTGCGAAAACGTTGATTGAGTTTTTTCAATGTCTTAATATAAGCTTGCGAATTGATTGTCTCTCCTCTTGGCATAACGTCCACAAGAATCACATCTTCAATGTCCCAAAAGACAGTGATCATGACCTTTCCAGCTGAAGGAATTGTCTTGAATTTCTTTCTTCTTGGTGATTGCGGATGATGCCATTCCATTGACTGTCTTTTTGTCTCAGGTTCAAAATGATGTGCCCAGGTTTCGTCACCTGTAACGATCTTAGCCAAAAGGTTCTCTCCATCAGCATTGAAACGCTCCAACAATTCAGAAGAAATTGCTTTCCTTTGCAATCGGTGGTCATTTGTGAGACTTCGAGGAACCCATCTTGCGCAAACCTGAGAAAATCCGAGAGTTTTTATAACTGCATTTGCACTACCAATGCTGATTGACAGCTGTAAGGACAATTGTTGAGTAATTCGCCTATCAGTAAGAATAATGCCCTCAGCGCATTTCAACATTTCTGCGTTGGTGGCTGTGGCAGGACGTCCACAGCGCGGCCGATCAAGCAGTTCCGTATCTCCACTTCCTGATTCTTTGATTCTCTGAACCCAGCGACTGACTACTCCTGTCGACTGCAAAACTTCCATACACATCACATAGACGCTTGTGAATATTCACAACAGTTTCTTTCTCTGCAACGAGACATTCTATCACAATTCGCTGTTTTCAACGCAAGTTGCCAACATGCTCCATTTCAACGGTTTAGGGCAGCCGTATTATTTGGCCGGTTGCGGTGCAATTTGGTGCACACAATTGGTACATGCCACATTTGAAGTGTGCAAAATTTCATACTTCTATCTTCATTATTAGCTGAGAAAAACGATGTGGTGCATTACTTTCTGAACGCCCCTCGTAGTATAACAAGATAACCAATGTAGAATTGAGATAGTATAACAAGATAACCAATGTAGAATTGAGATAGTATAACAAGATAACCAATGTAGAATTGAGATAGTATAACAAGATAACCAATGTGGAATTGAGATAGTATAACTTACTTACTTAGTCGTTCCCCTTCTACCGTGAGGTGTAGAGGTTTGGAAGAGAGAGCGCCAGACCATTCTATCAGCTGTCTTCTTCCTGGCCTGGTTCCATTCTAGTCCTCGGTCCTTCAAAGATTGTCTAATGTTGTCCTCCCAGCGAACTCTGGGTCGTCCTGGAGGTCTGGATCCCTGGCTCTTTGTTTCCCATGCTTGTCGTGGTAGCCGATCTTCTCCCATTCTGCAGACATGGCCAAACCATCTTAGTTGGGACTGTTCTATTTGGGTCTGCAGCGGATGGGATTTCAGGCCTTGACGTATCGTCTGGTTGCGGACCATGTCTCTTCTTGTTACTTCAACCACTTTCCTCAGATACCTCATTTCTGAGGTTTGGATCTGGCTTTTGTGGGTTGTAGTCATTGCCCACGACTCGCATCCATATGTCAAAACTGGGACATAGGTGGAGCGGTATACAGCCATCTTCGTTTTCTTACCAACCTCTTTCTTGCTGAGGAATCCACGATTTATGGCCTGAAAAAGTCTCCCAGAGATAGTATAACAAGATAACCAATGTAGAATTGAGATGGTATAACAAGATAACCAATGTAGAATTGAGATAGTATAACAAGATAACCAATGTGGAATTGAGATAGTATAACAAGATAACCAATGTGGAATTGAGATAGTATAACAAGATAACCAATGTAGAATTAAGATAGTATAACAAGATAACAAATGTAGAATTGAGATGGTATAACAAGATAACCAATGTGGAATTGAGATAGTATAACAAGATAACCAATGTAGAATTGAGATAGTATAACAAGATAACCAATGTAGAATTGAGATAGTATAACAAGATAACCAATGTGGAATTGAGATGGTATAACAAGATAACCAATGTGGAATTGAGATAGTATAACAAGATAACCAATGTAGAATTGAGATAGTATAACAAGATAACCAATGTGGAATTGAGATAGTATAACAAGATAACTAATGTGGAATTGAGATGGTATAACAAGATAACCAATGTAGAATTGAGATGGTATAACAAGATAACCAATGTGGAATTGAGAGAGTATAACAAGATAACCAATGTGGAATTGAGAAAGTATAAAAAGATAACCAATGTAGAATTGAGATAGTATAACAAGATAACCAATGTATAATTGAGATAGTATAACAAGATAACCAATGTGGAATTGAGATAATATAACAAGATAACCAATGTGGAATTGAGATAGTATAACAAGATAACCAATGTGGAATTGAGATAGTATAACAAGATAACTAATGTGGAATTGAGATAGTTTAACAAGATAACTAATGTGGAATTGAGATAGTATAACAAGATAACCAATGCGGAATTGAGATAGTATAACAAGATAACCAATGTGGAATTGAGATAGTATAACAAGATAACCAAGGTAGAATTGAGATAGTATAACAAGATAACCAATGTGGAAGTGAGATAGTATAACAAGATAACTAATGTGGAATTGAGATAGTATAACAAGATAACCAATGTGGGAATTGAGATAGTATAACAAGATAACCAATGTGGAATTGAGATAGTATAACAAGATAACTAATGTGGAATTGAGATAGTATAACAAAATAACCAATGTGGAATTGAGATAGTATAACAAGATAACCAATGTGGAATTGAGATAGTACAACAAGATAACCAATGTGGAATTGAGATAGTACAACAAGATAACCAATGTGGAATTGAGATAGTATAACAAGATAACCAATGTGGAATTGAGATAGTATAACAAGATAACCAATGTGGAATTGAGATAGTATAACAAGATAACTAATGTGGAATTGAGATAGTGTAGCAAAGTTGATTTTGCTGGGGAGGTTATGATGGTATCCTAACAAAGAATGAAATCGGTGTCTGCATAAACCGTGTGAGGTCAAGCACATGTAGGCCCCTGACTCTAAAAGATGATGATGATGAATTATGTGCAGGGTACCTAACGCTACCTCCCTAGATCTCACACGGTCACTCTTGTGGCTCTAGTGTATGGTGTATGATGTACCTAGTGTCTAGGGGAGAAATGAGATGATGGTACACACCACACAAAAAAAAAACACTTTAATTTTCTATGAGGAAGTGAATAAAACAGTGGTTAAAGTTTTCTTTTAAATTAATCTTTTCTGTACAATTTATTTTGCCTGTCCAGTCATATCTCTTGGACAGGTCTTTGAAAATGAGGACAAGATAGTTTACATAAAAAGATCAACTAAAAGTATGTGTGGACAATTTGCCCAACACTATAAAGTTAATATATATATATTTATATTTATCTCTGTCCTGTGGGAAATGTTCACAGCTATTACTCTATTAATCTAGCAGGGAGAGTCACTGTGTATGAGGGGCTGTAGTTTCATCACACCCCAAAACTTCCTGAGTATATGTTGAAATATCAGTGTTTGTTAAAGCGAAAGTGTCAGATGTACCCAGATTCCTAACTCATCACCTGGGATTCCTTGGTAGAATGAAATACAATATGTAGATGCAGAAAATCTCTTTCAAACGTGTACCAAGCTCCTCCCGTTATCTGTTGACAGCATATGAAGGGTCGGAGACTTGATAGTATGTTTCTGACTCAGCAGGTTTACTGTCACCCGCTGGCACCAGGAAATAGAACCTCACAATTCAAGAAAATATAAACAATTGACGCTGACTTTCCAAAGAAATGGCCTCAGTTTCCCGGTGCTCTGCCCAGACTGTGAATATTCATCTATTATTTAAGTTTAAATTTATCACAGCTGAGCTCAGCGTAACTGAATGAAAATTTTCTCAACTGGCACTGAGCAGCGAAAGCTTTTTGCTAATATTTAGTATCTCTGGCCAATCGAAACCTTCGACTACCAGAATTCAAATGCAGTTCTTTTTTAAAAAAAAAAACAAAATAATTCCCAACTCTGCATCTGGTAGTCGATTGGCCAGCCTGCCTTAGTTATGCCAATACAAAAGATGTTTCGTTTTGAATTACATTTTCCTACCGCCCCCCTTTCCCCCTATACTCTCTGTTTACCCAAGCGAATTTGAATGTACCTCAATGCCGCTATTTCTAAGCCGGCGTCCCTACTAACGTTAAAAAATAAACAAGCAGGAACAACCATCAGTCTGTTAGTGCGTCCGTAGACATTTAGTATTTCTTCAATAACTGGGTTAATATTGTGACTATCATATTATTTCAAACATATTCTTGCTCATTGAACTTTAAGCTATATTACCATATAATTTTTATGGTCAGTTTGATATTGGTTTAGATTTTACAAGTTTTTTCCACTGACCATCGTCAAGTAAAATTCTTAACAAGGCGGCCATCTTTTCCTCTCTTTCATTCCGCCAGCATGTATTTTCAAATAACTAACTTGTTTCAGTTACGTCAGAAATGCTACCGCAAGGATGAAAATAAATTTGTCTGCGTGGTTTTGCTTTGGCTGGCTTTGCTCGCGCGTGTATATCTGCATGGCAGAATGTGTCAAACGAAACGGGGGGAGTGCATGGCGGGTAAGAATTGGCGTTAATAATTTGTATTGTATCGTGTAACACTACCAAAAAATGTAAGGATTACTACTAAATTTGCGTTAAAGTTGACAGAATACGTTAATTCAGATAGTAGTTGGCGGCACACTTCCGCCAAAGCGTTAATTGTAAGTCTTGCCACAGTCTCTATCAAATCGGGCAAAATGTTAAAAATGTACGTCACAAGGAACGCAAGTAGATTTAAACGGGGGGAGCGGTTCTAAGCCGTTCCTATGCACTAAATTCATCGCTATGCTGGCATGTGAGAACATCACCGCCAGACACAATAGGGCTGTTGTATTTATTATCATTTTATGACTAAAATCTTACTGAAATGAGCGATTATTCTCGCAGATTTTACTACAGATAGTATAACAAGATAACCAATGTGGAATTGAGATGGTATAACAAGATAACCAATGTGGAATTGAGATAGTATAACAAGATAACTAATGTGGAACTGAGATAGTATAACAAGATAACCAATGTGGGAATTGAGATAGTTTAACAAGATAACCAATGTGGATTTGAGATAGTATAACAAGATAATCAATATAGAATTGAGATAGTATAACAAGATAACCAATATAGAATTGAGATAGTATAACAAGATAACCAATGTGGAATTGAGATAGTATATCAAGATAACCAATGTTGATTTGAGATAGTATAACAAGATAACCAATGTAGAACTGTCAGAAAAAGGCAGACAACTGCCAGTGGAACGTTCAGGGAGGTTGAGATGCTGCGGTTGGATAACACACAAAGTGAGGAGACCTGGTGTTAGTATTACACGGTAAACGTAATGACAAAGCATATACTGCCGCAGGGGAGTGAAGTATTACAGACTTCACTATACTAGATCCAGCACCGAGGTGTGGTGACCAGTTCTGTGAATCGAACCCGGCGCCTTTGCGGTGAGAGACCAGCACTCTAACCACTGTGTAAATGTGACGCATCATGACGAGATAAAACAACAAAATAAAAAACCGACATAGAATCAGTTTTGCAAATAAATGATAATATGAAACAGGGAACATTTCGGGGCTTTACCCTTCGTCATTCACAGTTGCAAACATGAGATAAAGATGAAAAATGACGACAGACTTATGAGAAATAATAACAAGAAAGGGCACAAAGTACAATTCAGACATAACGAAAGATGAGCCGCAGCAATAGACGTATTACAATCATTATTTAGTATCACAAGGTAGTTTTTGTTCTGGTGTCCACAAGGTAAACGTAATGGAGAATCAAAAATATACAGGCATGAGATTTTGTGTGCTACACTCTACAACCCTGATTTACACTCACCTCCTTCTGACTTATTCTTTGATCGTTAGCTGCCGACTGTCAAAGCAGTCAGTGGCCATTATGCCTGGTGGCGTCTTGTAGGGCAGCAACAATGTGCTTCCACTCTGTTCGATCGGCAGCCATCCTTCTTGCAGTGCCCCAGCTCTAGTTCATTCTTTGCATGTCAGCCTCCACAGTTCTCCGCCAAGTTGTTTTTGGTCAGCCTCTCTTTCACTTTCCTTCGGGGGTCCATAGCATAGCTGTTCTTGTGATGGCATCACAGTCTCTTCTGAGTACGTGGCCAACCCAGCTCCAGCATCTGCCAGCTATGATGGTGTGCTTGTCCTTTTGCTTACTCCAAGTAAGTAGTTCTTGGTTAGTGAAGGTATTCGGCCAAAAGATTCTGAGAATTTTCCTTAGGCAGATTGTGTGGAAGGAGGACAGTTTCGAAATTCCATTCTCTGTTACTCTCCAGCATTCTGCACCATAGAGAAGCACAGAAAGTACACAGCTCTCATATAATCTTAATTTGGTGTTTGTGCTGTACTGGGAAGACTTCCAGATGATGTTGAGATTAGCAAAGGCTGTTCTTGCCTTATTCATTCTGTTCTTGATGTCTTTGCTTGTTCCGCCGTCTGGTGTTACTATGCATCCTAGGTATGTATATGTGTTGGTCTGTTTCATCTTCTGGTTCATTACTGTTATGGTCTCAGGACTACCCACACTGAGTGTCATGACCTCTGTCTTCTTTAGACTGATGTTCAGACCCACCTGCTGGATATACTTATTCAGTCTATCTGTTTTCTCTTGGATGTGTTTATGTGAATGTGCGAGTAGTGCAATGTCATCTGCATATTCCAGATCTTCCAGTATAGAATATGTCGTCCATCTAATTCCTCTTGGACTGTCCTCTGTTGTCTATGCTAACTTTATATGCAGTGTTGGGTTGAGCAATCTAACTTTTGAGGTGAAGACAGGAGTATGACAGGGATGCCCCTTTTCAACAACTTTATTTTTCAGTCATAGACTGGGCGATGCACCAGACCTCCTTCTGTACCATACGCTAATACAGCTGTATTATACCCAGCCAATTTGTGTGTTACACTCTACAAGCCCTGTGTTACACTCTACAAGCCATGTGTTACATTCTACAAGCCCTGTGTTATACTCACCTCCTTCTGTACTGTATCAGTGCTATGTTATACCCAGCCTCGTGTGTGTGTATTATACTCTACAAGCCTGTGTTATACTCAGCCTCTTTGTGTACTATACTCTACCAGCACTGTGCTAAACCCCGACTCTTTCTGTTCTACACTCGACTAGCACTGTGCTATACTCAACCTCTTTGTTTGTTACATTCTACAAGCTCAGTGTTACATCCAGTCTCTTTATGTATTATAATGGACTTACTCCACCTTCTTCCAGCTTATTACTCTAGCAGCTCTGTGCTATATGCAGCCTTTTTCTGGAGAAAGGGACTAGTGACATATTTAAAAGTTATTTTTTTAAATAGATGGAAGACATGAAATGGATGGCATGAGATAGAAAGGCTTGGAGTGAAATTATAGGAAGCCAACGATACACAGAGGATTGAAAGGTGTTGGATGAATGAATGAATTCCTGCAACAATGAGAGGAATATCAAAAACATCTGTGAAAATGAGATGCTATCACAAACATGTATGTGGCATTTCCAGCTACTTCACAAACACAGCGTCTGTGATGCTCAAAGCTACATTTCATGTATCATGTATGTGACTTTATTCACAGCTACGCCATAAACATCATGCATGTGACTATATTTGCAGTTACATCACAAACATCATGTATGTGACTATATTCACAGCTAGATCACAAACATCATTATGTGACTATATTCACAGCTATGTCACAAACATCATGTATGTGACTACATTCACAGCTAGATCACAAACATCATTATGTGACTATTTTCACAACTGTGTCACAAACAAACATCATGTATGTGACTACATTCACAGCTAGATCACAAACATCATGTATGTGACAACATTCACAGCTACATCATAAACAGCACGCATGTGATTATTACAGCTACATCACAAACATCATGTACATGACATTCACAGCTACATTACTGTCATAACATGGGCAAGACACTCTGGAAAGCCACGTAGATAGTCTTTATGATAAATTATGACATGCACAACATAAATTCTGCTACAACTTTATGGTTATGCCCCAAACAGGATATTTCTTTTGGGATTTGAACAGCAACTACAAATACATGTAATTATAGCAGTGGGAAATCATTATTTTTGGTATCTGATGAGGAAATTATGATTCTGTCGGTAAATTCGCACAACAGCATTGAAATCCCACGAAAGTTTACAAGAAGAAAAGTGAACTCAGGCGTGGACCTTTGAGAAAGCAAGATTTAGATTTGGATTAGGTATATAAGCCCAGTCTTAGACACAGTAACTGATTAGGCTGAACAGGTGTCGCAGCTCTGGTGAGGTTGAGTGTAAAAAATGACGGTTGGTGATAGAGAATTAGGCTCTCAAAGAAAATGGCTCGTGAATGAGAACCTACTTAAGATAGTGAAAATGAGTAGGGATTTTGAGCACCCCCAGTCCGAGCGCTGAACTCGAAGAAAGTCTGAGAATGAACCCAGGTTCCCTAGCGACAGTCTCTCTTCCCTGTATCTTGAAAAGATTATTAAAGATAGCCCCCACTCCCTAACTATATAGGAAGAATTGTTAATAGACGTACAAACGACAGCATGTGAAGAACTTGACCACGAGAGCATTAAGTATACTACACTAAATGCTTCCCTTTATTGTACAACAAGTAAAGTAGAACAGGTATAAAAAGAATAATACAAAGCACATAAACAAATAGTGATGATATGCTATAATACTGAACTAAGTTACGGAGTAGGCCCACTCTTACTAAACTAACTTAATGTGTGTGTGTGTGTGTGTGTGTGTCTGGTGTTCTTTCTGATAAATGTTGGGAGCTTGGTTGCGTGCTGGTTGAAATTCCACGTAATGTGACGACCGGTGTCCTATTGTTCCATTTACTGGTGCAATGTTGCAAGCTGAAACAGCTCCACATATATTATCAAATTTGAGTGTGGCATTGGTGTGATATGTAGATATACTCCGGTGCTGGAGAGAACTGTGTATGCATCCACTGAGGGATACCACTGTAGGTATTTAGGTTACCGTACAGGATTGTTGGTCACTGGTATGAGGTATTGATGCCGTCACGATGACTTCAAGAATTTGACTAAATACCCTGTACTGTCACCACCAGGTTGGGACACCACACTAATAAGCACTTCAGTAGGCGGCCAAGTACAAGATCCTGTTGACTGAAGTTTCCTCTTTCAGACAAGCGCCTAGGTCAGGAGACGAAGCTCTACCTTGCTCATGGTCTTCTGCAATGGAATTTTGCACGCAGCAAACTAAACACTATTGAAAATAAATTCACGGTTTAAAATAGCTGTCAGGAGTGTACAACCGGTCACTTGAAGGCTTTATCTCGAATGGCGCTGTGCTAGCGTCTCTTTCTGTGTCTTCGAGCGATTGAGATTTTTTCCGTGCCTGTAACGTTTGTTCGCGCCAATCATGTTTTGGCAGGTCGAGTGCTGGGATGGTGGTGGGTGACCAAACGACAATAAATTCTAATAAAAATGGAAAATAATGATGTATGGCGATGCTGTGTGATGATAACGTTGAAGAAGAGTGACCCGTACTTTACGACAACAGGACATGCCTTGCCAAAACGAGGCAAACTTTTATTTCAAAGAAAAAAAAAGTTCCTTTCTTCCTGAAATCACTTCTGACAGAGCTGAGAAGATCTCCAAGGGGTTGACTCTTATAATTAGAAGTCTTAACCCACAACACAACACAATAACTGAGAAGAAGCCACAACTGACTTCTTTTGTGAGTGATTTGTAGATCAAAGCTTCACACAGCCGCAGGCCTTGAAGTTCACTGTGTCTGAGTGTATTCTATAAGCTTACAAAATATCTTAATGAATTAATGTACATTTAAAACTGATGAATATTTTTTATTAATGTTATGCTTAACATAAATTCTCATGTCTGTATCTGGCCTTGTGCCCAATGGAAGATGGCTTCCATCACTATATAACCTCAATCCTGGACAGCATTGGCTCAGCTAGAAGTCCTTGTTAGGACTGACCAACGCTAGCAATAAAAGCTCACAGTACTTTTTAAGGCTCTGCTTTTGGGTGCTGTGCTCAAAGAGTTTGTCTTCTCTTTTTCTTTCTTGTCTTTTATTTCGACACATTTTGTCAATGTATTGGAAACAATTTGCTAACTTTAGCTAAGCCAAGGGGATTAATCATGACTGGGTTTGAAAAATGTATTTAATTGATGTCAAAATTCTTAAATGTATTTCATGGTTGTAAGACGTATTCCTTAAAACACAAAGCAAGACACCTAATAACATGATGAAAATGACCAAACAGTGACAATATACTTTTTTAACTTGTGTGAAATCTTATAAGATACTGATATGCCAAAGTGTTCATTACTCAATAAAGTGCATGGATTTGTTTATAACTTCAGTTATTGAAGTATTTAAATTTGTTGTGTGGTCAAAGAAATATTAATAATTTAAAATTGGCAGGGAATAATACAAGCTGCACTCACTTATTTATAGACACCTTCAGAGAACAGGATAAGTCTAGCGAGAAGGTGACTTACTTCACAGCTCTCTTCTACAGCTACCATCTAGAACTACAAAGTTAACTACCTGACTTGTCCTGTACCATCCCTACCACTAGTTCATCAGTTCTCTTCTCCATTTCTGTGAACTTTACTTTCTAATTTTCTGTCCAACATCCATCTCACCACAATTACAAACATCATCTATGTGAATACATTCACAGCTTCATCACAAACATCATGTATGTGACATTCACAGCTACATCACGTGTATCATGTATGTGAAATTCACCGCTACATCATGTGTATAATGTATGTGACATTCACAGATACATCCTGTGTGTGCATTCACAGCTTTATCACAAACATCATGTATGTGACAATCGCAGTACATCACAAACTGCATATGTGTTACATTCACAGCTACATTACAAAAATCATGTCTTCTTCTTCTTCTTCCGTCCTTAGCCAAAGACCGATCAAGCAGTCAGAGGCCATCACGCCTTGTGGCGTCTTAAGGGCAACAGCAGATTGATTTTCTCTGTTGTAGTTTCCCATCACGCCTAGCGGCGTCTTTAGGGCAACAACAAATAGATCCATCTGCCGCTGTTTCCGTAATCGGTGTGACAAGCCAACGGGTGATCAGCCCATTGGGACAAAAAAATCATGTATATGACATTAAAAGCACAGACATTAGGTATGTGACAATTCCAGCTACTTCATCAACATCATGTATGCTGCATTCACAGCTACATCACAAACATCATGTATGTGACATTCACAGCAACATTACAAACATCATCACTTACATGCCAAGAACCTCCTTGGGCTCATATCGAGCATAAAACTCCTTCGCCTGGTCTTGGGAAGGAAGATCATCGTTCTCATCATTCGTCACTGTCATGTCTGCTATTGTGCCGTACTGTTTAGAAAACTGATGTGATTGTTTTTTCCCCCAAGAATTTCCAAAAGTTTGATTCATCCACTAGAGTTCCCTGAATGTTTAGAATTTAATAATTCCTTTTGCTTGAGTTTACACATCCATGGCCTACTCTAACATGTTAATAAAAAATATGTACCTTTAGCCTTAATTATTTTTTTTTAACCTTACAGCTATGGGTAAATTGTGCCCCTATGATCTCTTCCAAATTCAGACAACTACTGTTATTGTGTTTTTCCCCACAGAACTTCAAACAAGTTTAACTCATCCACCAGAATTCCTTCAATGTTTAGAATTTAATCATTTCTCTAGCTTACGTTTACACATCTATGATCCATTCTGGCACACTGGAATAAAACATGTTCTTTGGTTGTTGTGTTTTTTTTTTTAAACTTACAGCTACATGTACATTGTGTCCTTAAGTTTTCCTCTAAATTCAGACAATTACTGTTACTGTTTTTTCCTCAAAGAAATTCAAAACATTTTAATTTAACCACCAGAATTCCTTGAATGTTTACAATTTAATATTTCCTTTTGCTGAAGTTTGAACATCTACAGCCCAATCTGGCACACTGGAATAAAGAATCTTAAGTGTCCTTAACGTTTCCTCCAAAATCAGATGCTCAACAACAACATGAATTCCTGAGAGGCTAGAATGAATATTCTTGGAAATTTTGTACGCTTCAAGATTTCATGTCAGCTTGACTTGTTCTGAAGGTCACTGATGAAAGATGGGTCTAAAATAGGAAGAAAAAAAAACCAAATACACAATTAAAACAATAACGCTAAACTGTATCAGAATTAATAAAAGTCCTGTTGCTTATTTACCTTTTCATGCACTTATCTTCAACCTACATAAAATCATGCATTTTCTTCATCTTGCTCATTCACCCTTAGACTTCTACATTGATGGCTCTAATAAAGGCAGTAGTCAGCTCAAGGTTCCTGACATCTCCTAACAGTTTTTCGTAGAGAGAAGTGGTTGTTGCCATATGCCACTAGGTACATTACTGTAAGCTGGGCAGGACTGGAGCAGATGTTCCGCTGTCATGGGGTTGGTGCCACAGGAGCAGAGATCTGTTGGACCAATCCTGTACTTGTGATGTAGATGGTGCCTCAACCTATTGTGACCAGTGCTTAAGTGGAAAATTATGACCTGGTCTCGCCTAGACAGCTGGTGATAGGCATCATCTTTCATGTGACCTGGATGTTCTCTGTCCCATCTAGACTTGAATATGGCTTTTACATTTGTTTTAACCATTTCATAAGTTGTCTCTATATCGTTTTGATGCAGCGCTCCCCCTTCTTTATCAAGTGTATCTGCCTCTTCGTTGCCTGGAATGTTGCAAGAGGCTGGTATCCACTGCGCTGCGCACTTGTTGAAGCATTTGGCCAGGCTTTCAAGAGAGTTTATCAGATGTTTTCAATCCCGTTAGCGTGGTCGCTATTCAGGGCTATTATTCCTGAGAGGGCATCTGTGTGACGAAATAAAATTCATCCATTTATTTTTTCTGTCTTTCTCTTCCCTTGCCTTCAGTCTTCCTCTTCCCTTGTCTATCCGTCTTCTACCTGACAGATCTTTTCTTCTCACAGACCCATACCTTTGCATTGGTTTCCCCACTGGTGTAATAAATCTTCAAATGACAGAGGGAATGGGTGGTGCTGGAATTCTCGGCTTCAAGAGAACATAGGCAAGGTTTTAGGCAAGAAGAATGAGCAAGTTAAAATTAAGGCGGCAGAGGCAATTTTACTTTCTCCTCCAGGCTCAAACAGTGAGCATCAGAAAAACAGTGATTGATATTAGTTAGTCATTTCAAAGAACTTATAATTTCTATATGAGAAATATGTCCCTCCAACTTTGTCTATATTGCTGCCAAGATATGTGTACAATTCTACATCTTGTATTGGTGCTTCTTCAAGTTCAACCCTGTTATCATTACTTGCATTTATTCTCATTATTTTTGTTTTTTTTCCATGTGTATTTTCAGACCCAATTGCTGTGACTTCTCATCGAGTGTTTTCAATTTGTCCTGCATCTGATTACGGTTATGGGACAGAAGAGCCAAGTCATCAGCGAAATCCAGATCATCCAACTGCTTAGTCAGAGTCCACTGGATTCCATTTCTGTTGTGTGTTGTCGATGTTCTCATAACCCAGTCTATTGCTAGTAAGAAAAGAAATGGAGACAAGAGGCATCCCTGTTGCACTCCTGTTCTTCTCCCAAACGGTTCTGTAAGCTGTCCTTCATGAAGAACTCTGCATGTCATGTCCTCACATGTATTCTTTATTAAATTAATGATCTTCAGGGGAACTATAATGCCTCATCAATTTCCAAAGTGATTCTCTGTCCACACTGTCAAATGCCTTTTCGTAGTCCACAAATCCGATGTATAGTGGTGAATTCCATTCCAGACTCTGTTCAACTATTATTCTCAAAGTGGCTATCTGGTCTGTACAGGATCTGTTTTGTCGAAAACCTGCTTGTTCATCTCTTAGTTTCTTGTCTATGGACTCTTTTAATCTCTTGAGGATAATCCTGTTTAATACTTTTCCTGGCACTGATAGTAACATTATTCCTCTATAATTTGTGCACTCTTGTAAATTTCCCTTCTTAGGCAACTTAATCAGATATCCTTCCTTCCATTCTGCTGGTATCTCTTCCTTTTCCCAGACTTTACCAAGTAATTTATATAACATCTCTGTAGCCGTGTTGATATCTGCTTTGATGGCTTCTGCTGGAATGCCATCAGGTCCAGACGCTTTTCCATCTCTTAGAAGCTTTATGGCTTTCTTTATTTCTTCCTTCGCTGGTCTTTCACCATTAATTTGTAGCTCTTCTTCTGCTGGCTGAATGTCAGGGGGGTTTTGTGGATCTGGTCTATTGAGAAGGTCCTCAAAATATTATGTCCACCTCTTCATTTGCTCTTGTATATTGCTGAGCAGTTTTCCATTCTTGTCTTTTATGAGGCAACTTGTTTGCTTGTATTTCCCTGTCAGCTTCTTTATGCTGTTATAAAGTTCTCTCATATTTCCTTTGGCTGCAGCATCTTCTGCCTCTCTTGCCAACTCCTCAATATACTTCCTTTTGTCTCTTTTGATACTTCTTTTTACTTCTTTGTTTGCTTCTGTGTACACTTCTTGAGCCTTGGCTTTGGAACTTCTGGTTTTGCTTGTGTTTAAATCTGCTTTCTTGTTTTTTCTGTCTTTTATCTTATTGATGGTATCTGTTGTTATCCGTGCTTATTGTTGTCGTTCCCTTTTCCCCAGTATTTCTTCACGTCTCATTCCATACCGTTTAGATTTGCTGCCAATAGTCTTCTGTATTCTCTACATCTTCTCTCTTCTTTTTACTTTTTCCATAATTTCCTGAAGTCTAGTCCTTGTTCGTTTAATGTCCGAACATTCCAGGTGCCAAATCTGGAAGTTCTCCTAGAAGAAAGAAGGTTAGTCAGTAACACAGACTCCTTTTGGCTTTCTCTGTGTTGCATTGTCGGCGTCTGTGGCCTAATGGATATGAACGCAGTTTCATAATCCAGATATACCAGGTTCAAAACCTGCTGCAGGCGGTTTGGTAGCAGATCGCCTTGTGTGGATTTTTAACAATGGTATAAGCGCCGTACCGTTCAGAAAGCAATGGCAAACTACTGAATGAAAAAAATTGCCTAGAAAAATCACAAACAGCCAATAAAAGCTGGGGTTGATTGCCACGTCCTGTAAAGGATAAGCAACTAACTTTTTTTTTTGTGTTGCATCATACGCCTCCCTGCAAGAGGACCTTCCCCTGTCTTGGATGGCTGTGTTTTATTTTCCTTAATTGACTTGTCCATATTTGTTGAAGTTTTTTGTGGTTTAAATTATTTACAGGATAGGGTAACCAGCCCCCTGCCCAACCCTCCTTAGTTACTTTCTACGACATGCTTGGCAGGGAACAGTGTTACTATTCACGGCTGTTTGTGCCCTATACCAGAGCGCTCTTTTAGTTTTGGTGACCGGAATTCTGACACCGGGTATAAAATTTTGTGTGCACCGTAAAAGACTATTTAAGTTTTTGGCGGGGAAAATCAGCTGATGTGTGAGTAAAATCAGTAAAATATAAATCATTACACACTCGTTCTGGATAAACACAGCGCTAAAATTCTTTTGTGTACTATAACTTTGTTCTGTGTTCTATTTTTGATTGCATTTTTATTTGTTTGAAATTAGTTTTGACGGAGTTACAGACTTTTGAAAACAGCGTCATCATTTAAGGAAATTCATAAAATAAGTAATCTTTTTATTAATTTAATATCTAAAAATCGGCCCATTCGTTTGAGTTTATAATTATAAAGACTTCTCGAAGGGAAGCTAAAGATTATTTCCACATACTTTTTTTTTTTGGTTTCATATCTTGAGAATGTGTGGTAGTCAGTTTTGTGAGTGTGGCATTACAAGAACAAGCATATTGTCACCAGATTTTATAGCATTTAAATCCCTTTAAACGCATTCCTGATACCCACAAATCTTAAATAAGGTAGTAAAAAAATAACTTTTTGTATAGCACCATCTGTTTTTGCATTTTCATTCATTTATAATGATATTTAGCTACGTATATAAGCGTCAGAAAACATGTAAAGCTATAGATAGATTACTTCCACATAATTTGATCTATCTTTCAAGTCTTGTTAATCTTCTATTTATAATATGAATTTTTTTTTTTAATTGTGTGTGAGATAAGGACTGTTCCATTGGTGTTCTTTGGTAGACAATCCTGTGCACACGACGGCTGCCAGCGAATTCTAAGTAACTGTTTGTACATCTTCTTTCATTCAAAGTTACAATGCAGGTAGTAAATTTAGAGAAACCAAATTCTAAATCTAATACCATCCTTTTATCAATGGCTAGAGTCAGAGATACATATGATAATTTAGAAATATTTATGAATGGCATGAAAGCTCAGATAGAGTCACTAAAATATTTAGAGTGGGATGGTAAACAAGTTGTTGTTTTCTTATTCGGGGATTATTTCCTTGTTTTGCTGGAGACACCACAGACATGGGTATATTCCTTGAGCTCCAGACAAACCAAACATTTTCATCAAAGACATCCAGAGAGCATACAACTTGCAAACCAAGAAGTTTGGCCATGTTGATAAGAGATTACAATAGATATATGAAATATGGGAAAGGGAATAAAAGGCAAGTGGCACATTACCATAATTGTTTACACAAACCAATGTTAGAGATTGAAATTGAAAATGTAGCTCCTCCTTACCTTCATATTTTATTAGGCATTGTTTTGAAACACCACAGACTTCTAGAACAGGTAGCTGATACAATAGACGCAAAGATATTTGAGAATTCGCAAGAGATACATGCAAACATTAGTACTTTTAAGAACTTGAAGAGATTTAGTAGGAACTGGAAATAGGCAGAAGAATTAGGAGCTAAAATTGAATTTTTCAGGTAGGTATTGAACTTTGTGAGGATAAGGAGGAGACAGATAATTTTAAAGTTAGACTTGAAAATGCACAAGATGCGCTGGCCAAACTTCAGTTTCAAGATCTGTGTACTAGGTCTGGTCCAGTTTGCTCACACAAGGTACTAGCCAAACACAAAATCATACAACAGGCTTATAATAGCAGAGCATTTATAGGGAATCACTGCCACAGATCACCCGTGTGTTACCGGGGCCCGAAAGGGGAGCAAAGAATAGTAACACTGCACCCTACCACGCATGTCGTAAAAGGCGACTAAGGAGGGTATGGGCATGGGGCTGTTTACCCCATCCTGTAAAAACTTCGCACAGTGGGCTGATCACCTGCTTGCCAACCAATCTGATTACGGAAACAATGATAGATTGTTTGGTCTGTTTTTGTTCCACAAAGACGCCACTAGGCGTGGTGGAAACAGCGATAGATTGATCAATTTGTTGTTGCCCTAAGACGCCACTAGGCGTACTGGCCACATACTGCTTTGCCGGTTGATGGCTAAGGATGGAAGAAGAAGAAGAAGACTGCCACAGATATCTCACACAAAAAGTTTATAAAGATCTTACAAGAGCAATCATTACACAAACACTGAAAATTACAGACAAACAAGATATAACTAACATAGCTTTTATTGCCCAAGAACAATTCAACTCACTGAAAGAAGCATTTGAGAAAGTACACAACAAAATATCACACAGTAAACCAATTAGTAAAGAATCAATAACAGCATCGATAGAGACTTATATGTCTTTGTTCAGAAAGCTATTCCCTAGTAAGACAATTCATAAACAGCACATATTAGAAAAACATTGCGCAGACTGGATCAGAACTCATGATGTATGATTGAGATAATTGTTAGCTCTCATGTTCTGGGGACAATTGGGTGTGTTATTTTAAGGTTATAAATGTGGACATGCAATTTAAACTTTCAATAATTAATGTTTGACGCATGAAACCAAAACCAAACTTTGATATCCATTTTCTGCAGGTTTTCTACTTTTGATTTCTGTAATTTGTTATGCATGTTGATTGTGACCGTTTTAGTGCAAATTGAATTAGAAACAAACTATAACAAAATGTAAAAAAAAACCGTAAATTTTACACTATTTCAGACTATTATATCTTCTGTTCTAATTGTGATAAAATGTTTGTTCTTGTTCTAAAATTTACTCTAACATTTCTAGTCTAGCTTTACGCAAAATTAAAACCGGTATTTATAATAATAAAGTAGCATAAAAGCAATTCAAACATGTTTTGGGGACAATTGGGTGTGTTATTTTAAGGTAATAAATGTGGACTTGCAATTTAAACTTTCAATAATTAATGTTTCACGCATGAAACCAAAACAAAACTTTGATATCCATTTTCTGCAGGTTTTCTACTTTTGATTTCTGTAATTTGTTATGCATGTTGATTGTGACCGTTTTAGTGTAAATTGAATTAGAAACAAACCATAACAAAATGTTTAAAAAAACGTAAATTTTACACTATTTCAGACTATTATATCTTCTGTTCTAATTGTGATAAAATGTTTGTTCTTGTTCTAAAATTTACTCTAACATTTCTAGTCTAGCTTTACGCAAAATTAAAGCCGGTATTTATAATAATAAAGTAGCATAAAAGCAATTCAAACATGTTTTGGGGACAATTGGGTGTGTTATTTTAAGGTAATAAATGTGGACTTGCAATTATTATATCTTCTGTTCTAATTGTGATAAAATGTTTGTTCTTGTTCTAAAATTTACTCTAACATTTCTAGTCTAGCTTTACGCAAAATTAAAACCGGTATTTATAATAATAAAGTAGCATAAAAGCAATTCAAACATGTTTTGGGGACAATTGGGTGTGTTATTTTAAGGTAATAAATGTGGACTTGCAATTTAAACTTTCAATAATTAATGTTTGACGCATGAAACCAAAACAAATGTTTGATATCCATTTTCTGCAGGTTTTCTACTTTTGATTTCTGTAATTTGTTATGCATGTTGATTGTGACCGTTTTAGTGTAAATTGAATTAGAAACAAACCATAACAAAATGTAAAAAAAAA
Source organism: Oreohelix idahoensis (assembly GCA_024509875.1). Taxonomy (NCBI): domain Eukaryota; kingdom Metazoa; phylum Mollusca; class Gastropoda; order Stylommatophora; family Oreohelicidae; genus Oreohelix; species Oreohelix idahoensis. Next base: position 1,013,359 of record JAMPIV010009111.1, read on the forward strand.
AAAAAAAACGTAAATTTTACACTATTTCAGACTATTATATCTTCTGTTCTAATTGTGATAAAATGTTTGTTCTTGTTCTAAAATTTACTCTAACATTTCTAGTCTAGCTTTACGCAAAATTAAAGCCGGTATTTATAATAATAAAGTAGCATAAAAGCAATTCAAACATGTTTTGGGGACAATTGGGTGTGTTATTTTAAGGTAATAAATGTGGACTTGCAATTTAAACTTTCAATAATTAATGTTTGACGCATGAAACCAAAACAAATCTTTGATATCCATTTTCTGCAGGTTTTCTACTTTTGATTTCTGTAATTTGTTATGCATGTTGATTGTGACCGATTTAGTGAAAATTGCATTATAAACAAACCATAACAAAATATTAAAAAAAAAACGTAAATTTTACACTATTTCAGACTATTATATCTTCTGTTCTAATCGTGATAAAATGTTTGTTCTTGTTCTAAAATTTACTCTAACATTTCTAGTCTAGCTTTACGCAAAATTAAAGCCGGTATTTATAATAATAAAGTAGCATAAAAGCAATTCAATCATGTTTTGGGGACAATTGGGTGTGTTATTTTAAGGTAATAAATGTGGACTTGCAATTTAAACTTTCAATAATTAATGTTTGACGCATGAAACCAAAACAAAACTTTGATATCCATTTTCTGCAGGTTTTCTACTTTTGATTTCTGTAATTTGTTATGCATGTTGATTGTGACCGATTTAGTGAAAATTGCATTATAAACAAACCATAACAAAATATAAAAAAAACGTAAATTGTACACTATTTCAGACTATTATATCTTCTGTTCTAATTGTGATAAAATGTTTGTTCTTGTTCTAAAATTTACTCTAACATTTCTAGTCTAGCTTTACGCAAAATTAAAGCCGGTATTTATAATAAAAAAGTAGCCTAAAAGCATTAATTAAGCCCTATCAAAAGTAAACATCGCCACATGTTTTTCCCATTAGGAAGCTGACCACGTGACCTCTGTCAAGTGGGCTATAAATAGCGCGGTCGGAAAAAAAGGGGAAATAACTAAAAGATCGCTCGCAAACAGCCGTGTATTCTTTGCTCCCCTTTCCGGCCCCGGTAACACATGGGTGATATGAGAAATATACTCTCTATTAAAGCTAATCCAGTGATAATATATTTTCCATTAAGAAAAGTGATCTCTAAATGTATATCCAGTGGTAAAGCTTAAGGCTTTTATATAATTCAGTGCTAAAGATAATCTAGTACTAGAATAAACATTTTTCTGGTAAGACACCGACCAGAGAAATAGCCTTTGTAGAGTGACTTTCAAAAGCTAGGAAGTGATCTACCGGTGATCAGAGTAATACTAACAATCCTGTCTGGGGACATCTCATACTTGGACTCGTGCCAGGTCAATTCTATGGTATGTCAGAAGCCAGCCTGATTAAGCTTGAAGGGATACGATCCAGAGAAAACCCCATACCTGATGCCAGGAGGAGCTAAGTCAACACAGAAAACTGTCCAACAACAACACACCTTTTAAATCTAACAGATAAGTTTAAAGACCAAATGCCAATTTCATTAATGTATGTATTAAACTTATGACAATTCCATTGCCAAGAATAAGCCTCCTGCCGATGATGACCAATTTGGTTTAAATACATAACTTAATCAACATTGGTTTAAACATACTGATTCATTGGTTTTTTACAGGACTTTATTGGCATTTCATTTTTTACTTTATACTGCTCCACCAGTGGTGATTTTATTTTACTTGTGAAAATTTTTGGTAACCAGAATAAATATCTTGTGTTTTATATTTGTAAATATAAAACCAGCGTTAGAGTTATTGTATATCTTAGTGTAATTAAGTCACGTCTCATATCTGTGTGTCCTGACATCACCTGTCAGTGGGGGCTTTAGAATTTTTTGAGCCATTTCTCTTTTTATCCAATTCTATCATCCTCAGTTAAGGATAGTGGCGGGGATCTAAACCTAGCTCTAGTACCCCCCAATCACTCCAAACTAGAGTAGTTGCCTTCCTTTTGATTAGTCTTTAACTTTTCTCACGAGGAAGTATTCGCTCTCTCTCTCTCTATGAACATAACCTCATTCACAGAGGTACTTCTAGAGGTGATGACAGAATAAGATATATTTTTTCTCAAGCTATCACTCCCTCCTTTGTCATTTAATCTGGGAGTGGAATTTGTTAAGCCTTGCTCCAACAGACCACTGCTGTTAGCAGGATCTTAAATAATAACGCCACAATCTGTAAGGATTTTGTTGAGTCTGCCACATCTACAGAGAATCAACAGATCACTACTGTTAGCAGGATCTTAAATAATAACGCCACAATCTGTAAGGATTTTGTTGAGTCTCCCACATCTACAGAGAATCAACAGACCACTACTGTTAGCAGGATCTTAAATAATAACGCCACAATCTGTAAGGATTTTGTTGAGTCTGCCACATCTACAGAGAATCAACAGACCACTACTGTTAGCAGGATCTTAAATAATAACGCCACAATCTGTAAGGATTTTGTTGCGTCTGCCACATCTACAGAGAATCAACAGATCACTACTGTTAGCAGGATCTTAAATAATAACGCCACAATCTGTAAGGATTTTGTTGAGTCTGCCACATCTACAGAGAATCAACAGATCACTACTGTTAGCAGGATCTTAAATAATAACGCCACAATCTGTAAGGATTTTGTTGCGTCTGCCACATCTACAGAGAATCAACAGATCACTACTGTTAGCAGGATCTTAAATAATAACGCCACAATCTGTAAGGATTTTGTTGCGTCTGCCACATCTACAGAGAATCAACAGACCACTACTGTTAGCAGGATCTTAAATAATAACGCCACAATCTGTAAGGATTTTGTTGAGTCTGCCACATCTACAGAGAATCAACAGATCACTACTGTTAGCAGGATCTTAAATAATAACGCCACAATCTGTAAGGATTTTGTTGCGTCTGCCACATCTACAGAGAATCAACAGACCACTACTGTTAGCAGGATCTTAAATAATAACGCCACAATCTGTAAGGATTTTGTTGAGTCTGCCACATCTACAGAGAATCAACAGATCACTACTGTTAGCAGGATCTTAAATAATAACGCCACAATCTGTAAGGATTTTGTTGCGTCTGCCACATCTACAGAGAATCAACAGATCACTACTGTTAGCAGGATCTTAAATAACGCCACAATCTGTAAGGATTTTGTTGAGTCTGCCACATCTACAGAGAATCAACAGACCACTACTGTTAGCAGGATCTTAAATAATAACACCACAATCTGTAAGGATTTTGTTGCGTCTGCCACATCTACAGAGAATCAACAGACCACTTAGCAGGATCTTAAATAATAACGCCACAATCTGTAAGGATTTTGTTGCGTCTGCCACATCTACAGAGAATCAACAGACCACTACTGTTAGCAGGATCTTAAATAATAACGCCACAATCTGTAAGGATTTTGTTGCGTCTGCCACATCTACAGAGAATCAACAGACCACTACTGTTAGCAGGATCTTAAATAATAACGCCACAATCTGTAAGGATTTTGTTGCGTCTGCCACATCTACAGAGAGTTTAATCTAAACAGACCACTACGCGAGGAAGAGATTTAATTTTTTTTAAACTGTTAGCAGGATCTTAAATAATAACGCCACAATCTGTAAGGATTTTGTTGCGTCTGCCACATCTACAGAGAATCAACAGACCACTACTGTTAGCAGGATCTTAAATAATAACGCCACAATCTGTAAGGATTTTTGTTGCGTCTGTCCACATCTACTGTTGCGTGAGAATCAACAGATTTTATTACAATAACTGTTAGCAGGGCAACAACTGTCTTAAATAATAACGCCACAATCTGTAAGGATTTTGTTGCGTCTGCCACATCTACAGAGACTACTGCACCCTCTGGCATATCATTCAAGGTCAATAAGATGAGTCTGTGCACCGGGCTGGCAACCTCATCATGTCAAACAAAAAGAAAATGATATCTACAGAGATCAGGAAAATTGACCAACAGAGAGACAACTATCATTATCTTGATCAAGCAAAATAGGTGATCCTGTTCCGTATTAGAACAGGACATAACAGACTGAACAGTCACTTATACAGACTGAGATTGGTCCCATCACCTCTATGTACGTGTGGACAGGCAGCACAGACAGCCGAACATATTCTGCAAGACTGCCACATGCTTAGTCAATTGCGGACTGAACATTGGCCCACAGAGACGCACATCCACACAAAGCTGTTTGGGAGTCTTGAAGAACTTTCAACCACAGCAACATACATCCAGAGAACCGGACTTCTTGTGTAGACATTTCTAAACAACAGCGAACGAGAAGAAGATTTAATTTCTAAGATATCTAATCGCTTTTTTTTAAATGCTGTGTCGTGTCAGAGCAGTACGGTAGGAAAGTTCATGACACTGCCTCAGAGCAGGGCTAAGGCATATATTCTAGCCTGCAACCTGAAAGCCTTATATAGAAGAGCAAATGTGATGTAGAACAAAAACGTTGGCACCTTACAGAAATATGTTAAGAATAACATAAAAAAAAAAAAAGGTTACGGTAGTCCCACAGCAGAAACTACCGTGCAGGAGAGAAGTGTTAGAGACTTCACCACACTAGGTCCAGCTTTACGAGGTTTGGTGACCAGCTCCCTTCCATAATTCAAATGAACAGTCAAGTACCCATTTACAGCTGGGTAAGCATGACAATATCAGGTTTCCATCCTGGAACCTGGTAGGTGCTGCAAGAATAAAGTGCTCTAACCACTTAGTACAGTAAAATAAGACTAATAAGAATGATCTGTTACTGACCAACAAGAAATACAAGCTGACTGCATATGTCATAAACACAGTTCACTCTTTTAAGCATTTTTTAGAAGAGGTAGGGGTTCATAGTAGCTAAGAGGTGTGGTGTCCGCCTCGAATTCCAAAATTACGGTGTTTGATTCCCAGTTGAGGGAATATAATTTATGGAAATTTTTCTCAGAACCAGTGGTCCTAATGATGTCGTACTCCCCCCTGTTCTCTTTAGTAGTGAGATCAGATGCCTAGACTTCTCAGATACAGGCAAAAAAACACAAGGTCCTGTGTGCAAGCCGAGCACGTTAAAAATCCCATGGCAGTTGGAAATTGTAAAGAGCTGCCCTGACAAAATTTAAAAATTAGAAACCTACCCACCACAAAAATATTTATAGAATGTGAGATTCCTACATGCCAGCACTGGGATTCTCGCTGGTGCTACAGAGTTAAGGCACTGTGCTGAGATCCTCCTTGTGTGATCTAAGGGAGGAGATTGGAGCACTGATGGAGATGTCCGTGTGTGATGATGATAGTCCTTAAAACAAAACAAAACCAAATCAGAAGAGGTAGCAACGTGTTATTCATGATAAGGCAGTCCTTGTTCTGGAATTAATGTGTAAATGATAACAAGAACCAGACAAGTGCCACTTGAACAAGAGATGAAAAGAACGCACTGGAGATGGATAGGACACACTTTGAAGAAACCGGATGATTGCATTACCACGTAGTCTTTGATCTGGAAACCTCAGGGTAAGAGACGTAGAGGAAGACATGGAGAAGAGAACTGACGACAGACATAAAGCGGATGAAGAAGACATGTAAAGACCTTGAGCAGACGGCACGGGACAGGAAGACTTAGCATACGTTTGTTGAAGGCCTATGCTCCATGTTGAGATAAAGAGTGATTCAAGACTGAAGAGAACAAGAGGGAGATACAAAAACATAGAGAAGGGTGCCGGAGATATATATTTTAAAGGGATCATTTCCTTTTAACCCTATCCCTGACCCTTTCAAATTTTTTATGTTCTTGGTCCACTCATTTGTCTCTGTTCCCAATGCTCTCCATTTCTATCTGTTCTTGTTCCCCTCAATTGTTCTCACTTCTTTCTGCTTGATCCCCTCCAATTCTCTCTATTCTTGACCCCTTCCATTTCTCTCTATTCATGATCCTAGCCATTTTTCTCTGTTCATGATACACCTTATTTCTTTCTGTTCTTCATCTTTCCCATTTCTCTGTATTCATGATCCTACCCATTTCTCTGTATTCATGATCCTACCCATTTCTCTGTATTCATGATCCTACCCATTTCTCTGTATTCATGATCCTACCCATTTCTCTGTATTCATGATCCTATTTCTCTCTATTTATGACCCTACCCATTTCTCTATTCATGAGCCTACCGCATTCTCTTTATTCTTGACCCTTTCCATTTCTCTCTGTTCATGATACACCTTACTTCTTTCTGTCCTTCATCCTTCCCATTTTTCTGTATTCATGATCCTACCCATTTCTCTGTATTCACGATCCTACTTATTTCTCTCTATTTATGACCCTACACATTTCTCTCTATTCATGATCATACTCTATTCTCTTTATTCTTGACCCCTTCCATTCATCTCTATTCATGATCCTACCCAGTTTTCTCTGTTCATCCATCTTATTTCTTTCTGTTCTTCATCCTACCCACTTCTCTGTATTCATGATCCTACCCATTTCTCTCTATTCATGATTCTACTCATTGCTCTCTATTCATGATCCTACCCATTTCTCTCCATGATACTACCAATTTCTCTGTTCTTGATCCTACCCATTTCTCTCTATTCACGATCCTACCCATTTGTGACAAAATCGTCCTATTTGTTCATCCAGTTTTTCTTTCTACACTTCTCTATGTCAGTATTCACCGGTCATTATCTCTCAGTCAAGGTGAAATCCCAAGTTTTAGCGCTTGACTACTCATGCCATGTTTATCTTCCTGATTTTGCACACCCACCGCTTAAGTGAAGGCGAGGATCAATAATGATTAAAACCATACTGACCCTCTCTTTGTTCTCTGGCTGAGTGTTTACTCAAAACGCAAGCAAGTGATAGATAAGCAAGTGATTGCTTCCGTCAAGTCTGGGATGTTTGTTAGATTAACTCAGACGGTAGCCTGGGAGCATTGTTATTGGCAGCTAACTTGTCGGAACACCACAATCGGATTACGTACTTGTTTCTGGTCCGATTGGATGTAAGATGGTCATCTAAATGTTAACGTGAGTGCACAAATCGTCCATCCTTAAGTTTATCTGGATTACAAGACTGAAGTACAGGCGTCCCCTGCTTTATCGGCGGTCCACTTTTCGACGATCCACTCTTTCGACCCTTTTCAATTATAACCAGAACCCATACATTCGACGCGTGGTCCGCTCTTTTGACCTATTTCGTCATGTTTCCAAGCTTTTGTTCATTTTACTGTACAGTACTTTTGTATATTTAAAGGTAAGCTTTTGTTCATTTTACTGTACTTTTGTATACATATAATGTGTTATTTAGCTTTCGCACGCATTTGCAAGTGATATATAGTGCGTTATTTACGTTTTTCGGCGGCAAAAATGCATTTGCAAGCTAAAAAAAACTGGGTTCCGCTTTTCGACAGTGCTCTGGTCCCTAACCTGTCAAATAAGCGTGGGACGCCTGTATAAGGACACAGTGGGATATGATTTAATCAGTTCCTGCAAAACCTCTTGTCTTAACCAACAGAGATGGGAAGAAGAGATTACCAGATTGAACAGCTAGGGCAAGGCATATTATATAACTGTTCTGGTAAAGATAAAAATTAGTTGCACTGCCTTATAGGGTCATGCCAATAATTATCATGATAAGTGAAAAGTTACTAAAATAAGAAGCCTTACTTTGTGGTTGGCTTAACATCAGAAAATATACTAAACTAAATTGTGATTTGGCTTCACCCATAAGAAGCTTGAATGGTTGATTTGCATGGGCAAAATTTTAATTTAAAAACCTTGAGTGTTCTGAAGATTCCCCACTGCATTTCTAGCCTTTGTCAAGGAGATCAGATCCCAGGATAGGAGTTAGAAATAGGTTTTTTAATAGCATGTGAAAAGGATAATAGTAGAACTTGAGAATTTAACAGTGTAAACTACTAAAAAAAAATCTATAAAATCATAATCCTAGGAAATCTTCCTCAAGTGATAAAAGTTAGATGTGTACTTTAACAACTAACCTAAGCTCGCTTAGCACAGTGGTTAGTGCGCTGGCTTCCTAACTCGGTGGTCCATGGTTCGATCCCCAGTTGAGGTCAGATCTTTTAGATCGCAAACAGCTCTGGGGTTGACCCTGCCTCATGAATTGGGTACCAGAGCAACTCTGGGAAGGTTAAGGCGGCCAGTGTGATGCTGACCACATCATCTCTAGTGTGCCAATGGTCGAGAAAATATAGGCCTAACACCATTTTCCCAATATGTCTCAATGGGTGTGTTATGGGATCCTAAGCTCGCTAGGGAAAGACTGCATAAAACAATTGTAGGACATCATACGAACATTCTGTGTGTCAATGTCTGGATAAAATAACCTATTCACAGTGAAAGGGTAAGTTGTAACACATACATTTTCTTATTTTATATGTGCATTTTACATGTATGAATTGCTTATTGATGTACAGTTGTTTATGAGGCTGGCAACCTCATCAGGTACAATAACTTGCCACATAAACCACCATGGCAAAGACTGGTGACTGCTTCGTGCGGGTTTCTTCACAAGGAACCAATAGCAGAGGTACCCACAAGCTCCACAGGGAGCAGAAAGAGGATTGTGATGACATCAAAATATATATATATTTTATGTCAACATTTTTAAGTCCAATTTGTTATGTATATATCGGACAATGATGCATATGTCTTCTTCCACTCTCCTGACACACTTTCATTTAACTCAAAGGTCTGAGATTTTATACTCAAAGGCATCTGGTAAAATTTAGAAGAAGATGAAATGGTGGGTGAAAGTAGAGGTCACCTGATGCGCCTGATCAGATGATATAAAACTTAAGGGAGATATGATTTTCTATTTTCTCTCAGTTCCTGAAACTAGTTACTAGTACTAGACTCTGGATACCACCTATAACAGATGGGTTTAGAGGCTAAATATTGAGTTATTTGACAGTTCAATGCTTATAGCAATTAAACACAAGGAAATGTTCTCCACAATAAGGCAGTTGTTTGAACCACTCCTGAAGTGAGAAAGTGGAAAAGAACAGTCCAAGACATTTTTTTTTTACCCCTAAAAAAACCAGCAACAGAACAACTACATATCATTACTCACAACAACAATTTCGACAAAGTGTAAAAGCCAGAGTGACTAAAAAGTCACAAGGAAAAAAATCTTTAAATTGTTATATCAATTTGTCTCTCATTAATTTGTCTATCTAAATTTATATGAAACAAGCTTCAAAATAGAAGAGAGAGAGATAGAGAGAGAGAGAGAGAGATAAAGAGAACAACGTCTAGCTCTACGAGTTTTGTAACATACAATTAAATATTTCTCTACACGGTGGAAGTAACAAATTTAACTAATTACAGTTTGTTGCTGCGCTCCTTGAAATCCTGCCTGTTCAACACATTTCATAACAGGCAGCAAATGTTGCTATCTCTTGTAACGTTGTTTATTGGCTATTTTAGATTTGATTTTATTTGGTTTCTGCAAATAGAATTTTTTAAAAACCTTATATGTAAAATGGCAGTTATTGTTCCTTGTTTAGATATTTTTGTATGTATATCTAATTGATACAAGTGAGGATATCAAGATGCAAAACTAGAAAGTCACTTTTCAATCACCCTCTATTTAGCAGAATAATAGATTTCCTAATGAAAGAGTCAACACTCAGTTTAGCAGACTAATGTAATAATAATAATAGCCCCTTCAGTCATAACTGACTATGGGAATGCGCCCCTGAGGTGGCAGCCCTCAGCTGCTTATTTTCCTGGTGCTCCTTTCGACGTTTTCTCCTCACCTCTGCTTCTTGTGTGAGCCTCTCTTCGCCCAATCTGAGGTGGTGCCGTAAATAGCATCGCCACTTAGTGCGATCGGCAGCTTCATCCTCCCATGTTGCTGGATCCATGTCCAGTGCCCTCATATCTCTCTTGCACACATCTTTGTTTTCTTACCCTAAACCTCAGCTGTGGGTCGCCCAACTGTTCTCTTGCCCATCTGCTAATTGTCCGTAGAAGATATCTTTTGGGATGCGACCATCTTCCATGCGGCGAACATGGCCAAGCCAGCGAAGTCTGCGCTGTCTAAGAAGCGTATACATACTTTGAAGGCCAGCACGTGACAACACCTCGACATTTGTCACTTTATCTTTCCACGAGATGCCGAGGATGCGGCGTAGACACCAGCAAATGGAAGGAATAAAGGTTGTGTCATTTTATTGAGCCCTTCTTTCTTGCTTAGCATAGGTCGTCCAGGGTCTCGCTGCCATATAGGATGTGCTGCTGGTGACGCAGGCATTATATACCGCAGCTTTGGTCTTCATTGTGAGTTTAGAGTTTCCCCAAACACGCGATGTGAGGCAAAGGGCAAAGGTAGCTGCAGCTTTGCCAATGCGGCTGTCGATTTCTGTATCCAGTGAGAGTTTGTCATTGATGGTAGACCCTAGGTATGTGAAGTGGTGCACCACTGCCAATTCATAGTTATCGATAGTGATAACTGGTTGCAGCACCCACATCCTGACTCATGCAACATTCGTTTTCTTTTTAGACTTATTGGATTCTATAAAAAGTGAGGCCAAAGTCCTATTGCATGCATCTTTAGTGAAGCGATTCATCAAGCTCTGAAGCTGTCCAATCTCCAGGGCGCAAGTTATAACACCTTGGGACAAGGAGAAGTTATATGGAGATCAAGAAAACTGTTGCCCGTGCAAGCAGATGTTCCAATCCCTCTCCTAATTTATATGAAACAGCAACGTAGATCCAAAGGAATGGCAGTAGCCGATACAGTTTGGTACCAGCCATGTCACAGGAAGACTAATGTATCTCCTAGTGAAACAATCAACACCTTATTTAGCAGACTAATGTATCTCCTAGTAAAATAGTAAACACTCTATTTAGCAGCCTAATGTATCTCCTAGTGAAACAGTAAACACTCTATTTAGCAGCCTAATGTATCTCCTAGTGAAACAGTAAACACTCTATTTTATTTAGCAGATTAATGTATCGCCTAGTTAAACAGTGAACACTATTTAGCAAACTAATATATCTGCTAGTGAGATGGTCAACAGTCTATTTAGCAGTGTAATACATCTCCTAGTGAAACAGTAAACACTCTATTTAGCAGATTAATATATCTCCTTGTGAAACGGTCAAAACTCTACTTAATTATATATTTTTTAAATTATATAACACTTTATCTGGCAGACTAATGTATCTCCTAGCGAAACAGGCAGACAAACATATCTCCTGGTGAAAGTCAAAATTCTATTTAGCACAGTAACGTGATCTCCTTATGAAACAGTCAATGTTCTATTTAGCAGACTAGTATACATCCTTGTGAAACAGTCAACACTATTTAGCAGACTAATATACCGCCTAGTTAAACAATCAGAAAATATATCTCCTAGTGACAGTCAACTCTCTACAGGTCTGTACCCTTTATCCGAACATCCAAAATATTATGAAACTCGAAGGTTTATTTGATCCACCTTTTTATCACAACTGGGCAATTTTTTGGCGATTTTTTTGTGTGTATACATATTGGGCGGCTTTGGGTCACACTTCTAACGTGGTTTGAGCAACATTTGGAAATTGAAAAAAAATCCGGTTTCCAAAACAAAGCTGTCCCCCAGGCTTTCAGATAAGGATACAGACCTGTACTTAGCACACTATTTATTATATCTCCTTATGAAACAGTCAACACTTCACTTAGCAGACAAAATATTCATACTTAATAACCAAAATAAGACCAGGTACATGAACCAAAAATTTGTATAAACATTAAAAGCAAATCGGGACCTCAAGACGCAGCAATAGAGACCGCAGTCAGCGACTCATAGCTTGACTGCCTGCGTCAGGACCAGCGAACCAGAGCTGGTCAAGACCGCACTCCACCTCCACGTGGTGGTCCTGGAAACAGTCTGCAGCTGTGCAGGCTGGCTGAGCGAGTGTGGATCGAAATGGGAAGGCAAACCCGGTCCTTAAAAATGCCGTGCAGAAGTCGGATGTGTCGACCGAAAGGTGCAGATATCACAGCTACGTTGTAAACAGACACAACGCAACCACCATCCTTTTCAGGGCGAACGAAGAAGAAGAAGAAAAAGCAAATCAACTACACAAAAATTCTAAGAAATGTGTCACAAGCTTAACTCTTAGTATACGAGCGGCCTCTTAGAAAGGCCGATGATCGATCCCCGTCAATAGCGAAAATGTATAGGTGAATGCATGTTTAAAACCACTGAACAATTTAGTTACGTGCATGATATAGGGGTTTTATTTCTTCACATTTTGATATATAACACTTTATGTGTTATCTTTATAAATAAATTATTTATTGCAAAATCTGTAACGGTAGTCATGAAATTAGCTCGTATACTAAGAGTTAAAGACCTATACAGAATTGACATCTTCATGCAGCAGATACTTGGACATGAAGACATTCCTTTAAATGAAGAGCCAGATAAACCAGTGAAAAGTGGAGCCTCAATGCCACAAACTGACTAGTCAGTCAACATCATCACAGCAAAACAAATAATTAAAAACAACTGTAAAGAGAACTGGCTAAAAACCTGGGCAATGACTAAAACAGGAAGACAGCTCTTCAAGCATCTACCAGCACCATCTAAGAAAGATGCTATAAATCAACTTGGACGTAAACATCAAACAGAAATGTTCAGACTACTAACAGAGCACTGCTTACTAAACTCCACAAAAATAAAATTGACCCAAAAAACAGTCCAAACTGTAGACACTGCCAACACCCAAATGAAACAGTGGAACATCACCTGCTGCTTTGCCCAGCACTGCAAGAGACGAGCAAACTCCACTTACCAAAAACCCTTACTTACTTAGTCGTTCCTCTTCTACCGTGAGATGTAGAGGTTTGGAAGAGAGAGCGCCATACTATTCTATTGGCTGTCTTCCTCCTGGCTTGGTTCCATTCTAGTCCTCGGTCCTTCAAAGACTGTCTAATGTTGTCCTCCCAGCAGACTTTGGGTCGTCCTGGAGGTCTGGGTCCCTGGCTCTTAGTTTCCCATGTGCCGTGGGTAGCCGACGTCTTCTGCTTCTCCCATTCTGCGGGTCCCTGGCTTGGCTTAGTTTCCCATGACAAAACAGGTGATTTGCCGTGGTAGCATGATCTTCTGGCCTCCCATTCCTGCAGTGGACCGGCCTACGGCGGAGGCCAAACCATCTCAGTTGTGAACAACTAATTGAATCGCATAGTTTACATTGGCCAATCAACTTAGTTCAGTTTTGGAATCAAAGACAAGACAAGACAAGACAAAAAATAAAAGCAAATCAGGAAAAAAACATTAAAAGCAAACTATAAGGTAGAATTACAAAAGCAAAGACAGTTTATAAAAGTGTAAATATTAAGGAAAACAAAAACTTAAAACGAATTTTTTTTTTTTAGACAACTGAAACAGTAACTTGTGTAAAATATCCGCCCTTAATTTATATAGGAAAGGTTAGAAAGTTAACACATCGAGATTTGTGGGGCAGAATTGTCTTGGCTACGGCGGCTGTACTAGACAATAAAGTCTTTTACAAACAAATTGTTGTGCCTTTGGCATATGCCTCTCTGCTAGAATATGTTTGGCTGAGCTCGCTTACTGGCCCTTAATAAATATGAGCCTAAATAACACCAGGCCGCCCTTATCAATCTTTGTTCGATGTCATAACTATTTTTCCTAATTAGGAAAGGTTAGAGAAAGTTAAGCCAAAGCTGTGGGGGACCGTCATAATCTAGGCCTAAACGGCGGGATGATTAGACGTTTTTTACAACAAACAAACAAAATGCGTACCACTATCCACTGACTGCCCGAAACACCCCTGTAATAAATAGGCCTACTGTAAGCTATATTGACTGTATACTTACTTAGTCGTTCCCTTTCTACCGTGAGGTGTTGGAAGAGAGAGCGCCAGACTATCCTATCGGCTGTTTTCCTCCTGGCCTGGTTTCATTCTAGTCCTCGGTCCTTCAAAGATTGTTTAATGTTGTCCTCCCAGCGGACTCTGGGGGTCTGGATCCCTGGCTCTTTGTTTCCCATGCTTGTCGTGGTAGCCGATCTTCTCCCATTCTGCAGACATGGCCAAACCATCTTAGTTGGGACTGTTCTACTTGTATACACAGATGATAAATTCCTATATGTACGCTTTGATGCAATTAAAACCTAATTCCACATGTTTTCAATTCCAGGTAAACATAATCAAAAATGTTGCCATGTTTCATTCCAAGTTCGGGTAACGCAAATAGAGAAACAATAAATAGATATCTTCTAATTACGATCTATATCAAAAATTGACAGGTTTTAAATTAATAACACAGAAGAGCTGGCTCAATGACAGTGAACGGTTTTATATAAACAGCTCTTTTTCCAAATATAAATAATTTTACAAAATGGAAAAAACACCACCACAAATTCTTGTTCACTTGATGTGAAATCATCACATATTGTCCCCATATTTACTAACTTTCTCATGTCGGCAGCAACCTAATTAAACAGAGGTTGAACGGGATATATTTTTCCAATTAAATAATTTTTAAAAAAACCACCACATTAGTGATCCTGAAATGATATCAAAGTTTATATACAATGATTATCCAAATATATAATAATAATAATAATAATAATAGCCCCTTCAGTCATAACTGACTATGGGAATGCGCCCCTGAGGTGACAGCCCTCAGCTGCTTATTTTCCTGGTGCTCCTTTCGACGTTTTCTCATCACCTCTGCTTCTTGTGTGAGCCTCTCTTCGCCCAATCTGAGGTGGCGCCGTAAATAGCATCGCCACTTAGTGCGATCGGCAGCTTCATCCTCCCATGTTGCTGGATCCATGTCCAGTGCCCTCATATCTCTCTTGCACACATCTTTGAACCTCAGCTGTGGTCGCCCAACTGTTCTCTTGCCATCTGCTAACTGTCCGTAGAAGATATCTTTTGGGATGCGACCATCTTCCATGCGGCGAACATGGCCAAGCCAGCGAAGTCTGCGCTGTCTAAGAAGCGTATACATACTTTGAAGGCCAGCACGTGACAACACCTCGACATTTGTCACTTTATCTTTCCACGAGATGCCGAGGATGCGGCGTAGACACCGCAAATGGAAGGTATTGAGCCTTCTTTCTTGCTTAGCATAGGTCGTCCAGGTCTCGCTGCCATATAGGAGTGTGCTGGTGACGCAGGCATTATATACCGCAGCTTTGGTCTTTATTGTGAGTTTAGAGTTTCCCCAAACACGCGATGTGAGGCGGGCAAAGGTAGCTGCAGCTTTGCCAATGCGGCTGTCGATTTCTGTATCCAGTGAGAGTTTGTCATTGATGGTAGACCCTAGGTATGTGAAGTGGTGCACCACTGCCAATTCATAGTTATCGATAGTGATAACTGGTGCAGCACCCACATCCTGACTCAGCACATTCGTTTTCTTCAGACTTATTGTGAGGCCAAAGTCCTTGCATGCTTTAGTGAAGCGATTCATCAAGCTCTGAAGCTCCTGTTGGCTTTGAGTGACGACTGCAGCATCATCAGCGAACAACAAGTCTCTTATAGTGACCCTATATCAAATATATATATATATATATATATATATATATATATATATATATAATATATATATATATATATATATATATATATATATATATATATATATATATATATATATATATATATCTTCTTCTTCTTTGATCCATAACCACCAACCTTCAAAGCAGTCAGCGGCCATCACGCCTGGTGGCGTCTTGTAGGGCAGCAACAAATTGATTCCACTTTGCTCGGTCGGCGGCCATCCTTCGTACAGTGCCCCAACTGTGGTTCATTCTTTGCATCTCAGCTTCCACAGTTCTCCGCCAAGTTGTTTTTGGTCGGCCTCTCTTTCGCTTTCCCTCGGGCGTCCATAGCATAGCTGTTCTTGTGATGGTATCAGGGTCCCTTCTGAGGAGTGGCCAACCCAACTCCAGCGTCTGCCAGCTATAATGGTGTGCATGTCCTCGTGGTTACTCCGAATAAGTAGTTCTTGGTTGCTGATGGTGTTTGGTCAAAAGATTTGGAGAATTTTCCTTAGGCAGATTATGTGGAAGGAGGACAGTTTCGACATTTCCTTCTCTGTTACTCTCCAACATTCCGCACCATAGAGAAGCACAGAAAGTACACAGCTCTCATACAGTCTTAATTTGGTGTTTGTGCTTTACTGGGAAGACTTCCAAATGTTGTTGAGAACAGCAAAGGCTGTTCTCGCTTTATTCATTCTGTTGTTAATGTCCTTGCTTGTTCCGCCGTCAGGTGTTACTATGCATCCTAAGTAAGTAAATGTGTCTGTCTGTTCTAACTTCTGGTTCCTTACTGTTATTGGCTCAGGATTGCCCACATTTAGTGTCATGACCTCTGTCTTCTTCAAATTGATGTTCAGGCCAACCTGCTGGCCATACTTATTCAGTCTATCGGTTTTGTCTTGAATGTGTTGATGTGAATGCGCGAGTAGTGCAATGTCATCTGCATATTCCAGGTCTTCCAGTGTAGAAAACGTTGTCCATCTAATTCCTCTTGGGCTGCCCTCTGTTGTCTGGCACATCACCCAATCTATGACTGTCAAAAATAATGTTGTTGATAAGGGGCATCCCTGTCGTACTTCTGTTTTCACTTCGAAAGTTACATTACTCGATCCAACACTGCACGTAAAATTAGAATAGAGGCTTTTTATGATGGAAACAATGCGGCTGGGAATTCCATAAGCCCTCAGAATTTTCCATAGGCTGCCCCTGTGTATGCTGTCAAAAGCTTTTTCAAAATCAACAAAGTTAATGTACAGCTGTCTCTGCTATTCTGAGCACTGCTCTATAATGTTCCTGAGGGTAAATATATGATCTGCACATTTTCTATTCTTTCTGAAGCCCGCTTGTTCTTTCCTTAGTTTATGGTCAACTGCTTTTGAAATTCTCTGCCTAGTATTTTGCTGGGAACTGAGAGGAGGGTAATTCCTCTCCAGTTGTTGCAGTCTGCAAGGTGCCCTTCTTGGGCAATTTGACAATTATTCCTTTACTCCACTCTGTTGGTGTTGTCTCAGTTTCCCAGATTTGTGCAAATAGTGGTTCTAATAGTTCTGCTGCTAGTTCAGGGTCTGTCTTGAATAGCTCAGCATTTAGATTGTCTTGACCCGGCGCTTTTCCATTTTTTAGCCCTTTGATGGCTGTGATGATTTCTTCTTTTCGTTGAATGTCTGTATTTACGTCTAAGTCACTTTCAGCCTCAGGAACATTCAGCTGAGTCTCTGGTGGTTCCTTATTCAGTGTTTCTCTGAAGTGCTCTGCCCATCTTGTTTCCTGCCCCTGTGCTGTGGTGATGAGATTTCATTGCTTGTCTCTTACTAACGTTATGTTGTTTGCACCTCGTTTTCCACTGATAGTTTTAGTTATTTTATAGACTGTGCTTTGTTCATTTCTCAGTGCTGCCTCTTCTGCCTGTCTTGCAAGGTCATCCAGAAATGTCCTTTTGTTAGCACGGGTTTGACGTTTTACTTCCTTGTCCAGCTGACTGTACTGTTCACTATATATTGCCTTTAACCTGGGAGACTTAGCTTCTGTTTTCTTTCTTTTCATTTCTTTTCTCTTCGCTATGGTGTTTAATGTTTCTGGTGTTATCCAGTCTTGGCTCTTTCTTTCCTGGAATCCCAAGCATGACTTGCTGCTTTATTTGTATATTGTTGGGATGGTGTTGAATTTCTGGTCGACATCGTCGGTCTCTGTTCTTTCCTGGCTTTTGGTAATCAGATATCGTCTCTTTACGTCAACCACGAACGCTTTTCTGGTGAGGAGGTCCTTAAGTTTCGTGAAGTTGTATCTTTTCTGTTTGGCTACAGCTGGTCTAGCAGCTCTGAGTTTCACCTTCAGTCTTGCTACTACTAGGTGATGATCACTTCCCACATCTGCGCCTCTTCTTACTTTCACGTCTTGTAGTGCATGTCTCCATCTGCCATTGATCATTATGTGATCTATCTGGTTTTTGTCTCGTCCGTTTGGTGATTCCCATGTTAACTTGTGCACTTCTTTGTGTTGAAAAAGTGTTCCTCCAATGACCAGGTTGTTAATACTGCAGAAGCTTATTAATTTGTCCCCATTCTCATTTACTGTTCCACTGCCACATTTCCCCATTACTCTTTCGTTATAATTATTGTGTGTTCCAACTTTCGCATTTAGGTTTCCCATTACTATAATAAGATCGTACCTGGGTACAGTTTCCATTTCCTTTTGTACCTGTTGATAGAACTCATAATTGATCTCTTCATCGCTGTCGTTTGTTGGTGCATAGTATTGTATAATTGTGGTGTTGGTGAATCTCCCTCTCAGTCTTGCTCTTATTAGTCTGTTGTTAATGGGTTTCCATTCCAGTAAAGACCTTTCCATTCCTTTCTTCAGGATAATGGCTACACCTTCGTTGTGCTGACCATCCTCTCTACCAGAATAAAGTACTGTTTCCCCTGTAGCTGTTTTTATTCTCCCCATCCCTGTCCATCTGCTCTCGCTTATTCCCAGGATATGTAGTTTGTAATTCCTCATCTCTGCTGTGATCTGTCTCAGCTTTCCTGCCTCATTCATGGTTCTGACATTCCAAAAACCAATTCTGGTTTCGTGTTTTGCGGTCTGTGCATCCGTTTTCATGCCAGTGGCTTCCTTTCGGCTTTCACCACTGTCAGTCATACGAGCCTGAGACTCCGGATGTCCGTCCCGCATCAAAGTGTTTTCATTTATTGCCGTTTCCGTAACATGTGCGATTTTTTTACATAGACAGGGGTGTCGGTCCTGTGCTAAAACCCCCAACCTGGAGGACCAGGGTACCAGCTTTTGTCTGACCCCTACCCACGCAGACCAGTCCAGCTTGGTTGAACCTACCAGGAGTAAAACTCCCACTGGTATAGCTCTGGGGATTGTCAGGGCACACAAGCTGCCATACCGCTACAAGGTATAGGTACCATTGATGGCAGTTATATATATATATATATACATATATATATATATATATATATATATATATATATATATATATATATATATATATATATATATATATATATATATATATATATATATATCCGGCTCTGCGATCTGAAACGTGGAGAAAAAGAAAAAATACAACCAAAAGCTACAGACTGTCATAAATGGGTGCTTGAGTAGAATATTAGGATTAAAGTGGTATGACAAGATTACTAATGTGGAACTTATGACAAAAACTAAATAAGTGTCAATGGTAGAAATGATGTGAAGAAGACGCTGGAGATGGATAGGACACATTGAGGAATCCTGTTGATAGTATTACCTAGGGTTACCATACGTCCTCATTTATGCGGACATGTGCTCATTTTCGGGGTAACAATTACTGTCCGCACACATTTTTTGTGAATTCACTGTTTTGTCCGCATTTCCAGTGATTGGTCGTGTTTTCTTCACTCTGGTGGTACCCCACAAATTTTTTTGTAAAGAATTCTAATGACTTTTCAATTTATAATGTCCTTGTTGAGTCCCTAAAAGAGTTTTATGAGTTTGTTGATGTAGAATACCAGCAACTCCTTAACCACAGTAAAACACGGTGGTTGTTGTAGCGAAAGGTTTTCCTAGTGTGATGATAGTGGTAGAGAAGAAGTAGAATCTCTCTCCAGAAAGTATGAAGTTCCAGTGCCCGAGAAGTACACTGGTATCACAATTGAGTTACGGCTGTGAATACTCTGAGCTGGACAATAGATTTAGACTTCAGAAGTATACGTTGCCACTCTCGCTATAATAACCCTATGTGATAATATAATTAAATTAGAAAAAGTAACTCAAAATTTAACAGTTAAAAATTTACCAAGTCAAATGTGTACAATTTCATAATTTATTATGTACATCTATAAATTCTTGTAATGAGAAATGGGTGTTGGAAGATGGTAAAATGTATGATTAGTTATAGTTACAAATTAAAATAAATCATAGAAAAAATCTTGGATGAAACTTCCAATGCAATTAGAACAGTCTGTCACAGTATACTGTTTATGTATTGCTATCTAGTTTCTAGATATCATCATTGACCATCGCTTTAGAAACGGCTCACAGGATTTGTTGGATGGATACACATAAAACTCATCTGATATTAGCCCTGTCTGCTTGAGGTTCCTGAGACACACTTGAATAAACAGACTGTCCTTCAGCCCGCCCTATAACTACGGGGGACTAAGGTGTTGAAGATTGGTTGACCTCTAGGCTTCAGTTAGCAGGATCAACGGTCCTCAAGTCTTTAGTTTCTCGATCAGGAATGATCATAAAAATTGATCATAAAAACCTGGAACAAAAGGTAATAGGTGGCCATGGTGTTCCAACAATCTCACCACCAACTGCTGTTCATGGTGCGACCATGTCTTCAGTGTTTGTATATAAATGAATGAATCATGGTAGTATGTTACAGAGATAGCATGATAAGATAACGTATACTGTGCAGAATTAACAAAATACATGAATAAATCACATGTTATGATACATGGGTACGATATAACCTTTGCCTTCCACTTATGGATGCCAAGTCACTTATGTACTTGCTGGTATGTCGTAAGCTTCCAGGCAAGAACTAGCCATGATATATTTGGTTAACCAATTAATGGTTATGCTTCCTGACAATGCCGATGGAGGTTATCTCTGGTTAGCGTCATTCCCTTTTTATTATATCTGATACAATAAAATCGTAAATAAAATCTGAAATAAAATTATATTAGTCATACATATATCTTTAATAAACTTACATACCCTCTTAGGATTAATAAGCTCACGGTGAGACTGTATTCGCTGAATTTAATCTGCCCTGCATGCAGCGTGAAAAAAGAACTTTTCTTGCAGATACTGTCTTCCAGTTTCTCACTCTGGTTTCTGGATTTGGTGTGTGTGATTTTCAACGCGCCAGTCTGCCCTTATATTTGGGCATATCTCACGTAAGAGAAAGCACACTTTGAAGTCCCATAAAGTTTTCGTTTAATCTCTCTGTTTGAGGCGATTTGAGGCAATCTGTGCTTTTTCTGTACTTGTTTTCTCTTCTTTTCACTACACACTTATATCCTTCCTTCCTTCCTAGGTATCCTTTCATTTTCCCCATAGAAGGCTTTCATTCTATTCAAGTTTTATCGCAATTCGTTTAGGCATGTATGTATAATAAATGTTTAAAGATTATTAGCTAACTTTTAGCAGATGTGATGACGATGAAAAATGTTAATTATTTTTAAAACTATTTATATTTGAATAATATCCTTTTGGATATCATTTATAGTCTATCTCCTTTGGTGAATTATTTTTATTTGATTGTATTCCAACCAGGCGTTTTCTTGTAGTTTTAAATTTAATTTCCTGTAAATGCAAACTTTTAAATTCGGCCATTCATTCCTATATTCGCTATCCTACCTTATTTTCACCATACGAGCTCGGACGCCGCCTCGGTAAACAAGGTCCGCGCAGAGCAGTGACACCCCCAGGCTGCTTGCGAATAGTCTACTACTGGGAACATAAACAGATTAGGGATGAGCCCACTCTCCCGTTGAACAGGTGCTAAAGTCGTAGATACTGGGCCAGAAGGCGCACCGGAAACCACAGTATCACGTAACTCGCCTTTTTTTCTATGGAGAGTACTCCCGCATCTGAGAAATGAACTAAACAAGGTAGCTGCCAAAAAGAGAACCATACTTCAGTGGGTACCATCTCATTGTGGTGTATCCGGAAACGAAAAGGCAGATAAACTTGCAAAAAAGGGAGGAGAATGTGAACAAGAAGATAATGAAGTCACATACTTTGAGAAAAAGAGAGCTATCCAGACTATCAGAAGAGAACAGAACCAACCCAAAGACGACTATCACACTCTCGACCGGCAGGGACAGATAACTATTTTTCGACTCAGGACAGGGCATAACAAACTGAATAAACACATGCACAAGCTACGATTGTCTGCTTCACCACTGTGCACATGTGGATTAAACGAACAAACTGCTGAGCATGTTCTACAGGACAGTCCTCTGTATGACCAGTTAAGAAAGATATACTGGCCCAATGACTCAACACTAAACTCAAAGCTATATGGAGTTAAAGAGGAACTTCAAACAACAGTCGAATTCATCATGAGAACTCGTCTGACGGTGTAATCATCAAAGATGCGATCGCAAGAAGAAGAAGAAGCTATCCTACCTATCTTTTCCGCCTACTTCAAACTTCAAAGCAAGCTCCGTCGCGTGTTATCCTTGCGCTGTGTGTGTGTGTGTGTGTGTGTATGTGTGTGTCGCGCTACACATTTTTTCACAAACAAAGCAAGAGGTACCAAATCTCGCTACAGTTGTCTTTATTTCCAGCTGTTCAAAGACTTCTACAAATGTTTCCAGCTCTCAAATCATTCTTTCTTTCACAGAACAAACCACCAGCTGTACTGAAAAAGTTTTTTGAGGATCCATTAAGTGAAATCTATGTATAGCGTGTTCAGTCCCTAACTAGTGTATTTAGCAAATTAGAAAAAGAAGACAACTCCCTTATTGATGTAATGAAAATCCTTTCATCCTTGCAAGACCTCCTTCAAGAAAGAAAGGATATCAATTTCATGCCACTCAAAGTGAAGGGCATGCTAAAGCAAATAGAAAGTGATGGCTACAAATCTGAGATGCAACAGTTTCAGTGCAATGTAGAAGCACTGTATGAAGGATGTTTAGATTGTTTAAAGATCTGGATGCAGCCTTTTCAGGAATGTTCTGGGTTTAAGTGGCTAGATCTTGAAGATAACTCATGGGAAGATGTAGAAATAAGTATACAAATTTTTGATGGTAAAAGGTGTACAAATTGATGATTCAAGTGTTTTGATCAGTTCTCCAATTTGAAGAAATTTCACTATAATGTCCGGCCTTGTCCTTCATTTCATGACTAAAAATTGAGAATTGTCCTCCTTTTTGCGTTGAACGATATGGTAACCCTAGTATTACCAGGCAGTCCTTGCTCTGGAATAGCCATGGTAAGTGGAGGTAGTGGAAGATTAAGAACACGTGCAGAAGAGAACAGTAAGCAGACGTGAATGGGATGAAGAAGACACGGAAAGACCTTGACCTGATGGAACAGGACTGGAAGACTTGGCATAAGCTTGTTGGAGGCCTATGCACGTTGGGGTGATGAAAGGTGACGACGATGATGACTACGATGGTGATGATGATGTTGATGATAATAATGATCGTAATGATGGTGGTGATGATTTTTTTTTCATTTCCAACTATTATTTTGCCGTTATACCCTGTTCAACTAAAACGGTTATATTTGGGGTATATAGGGTGTTAACTTCTTCGACGGAGCACGTTCCTAGTCCTGAAAAGGACTGGTCCTGAAAAGAACAGGTGATGATGAATGATGGACACAATGGTGGTGATGATGAATTGTTATTGCATATGGTATTGAGCATTGTACAGATAAGTTTTACTGCAAATTTTAATAAGCTCTATTCTATATCCACTGTTATGTATAAATCTAAGATTGTGATATTAATTGCTATGTCTTCTTCTTTGCTCCTTGAACACTGAATGACAAAGCAGTCAGTGTCCATCACGCGTTGTGTCCACCTTGCTCGGTCGGCAGCCTTCCTTCGATTAAACATGACTCCTATGTACTGGCGAAACAAAAAAATCAATTTTGCCACAGACACAAAAAGTTGGGCCAAATATTTCTGACACATCTACCACGAAAAAAAATTGTAAGACCTACGCGTTCTTTCAATGGGTATGGAATTTAGTTTTAACGGCGCCAAATTTTTTTTCCGCAAAAAGGTATTAGTATTCCATGTCAGTTTCACTTAGTTCTAAGCATGGGAAATTTATTAACCACTTTTATTTAACTTACCTGAGTTTTATATATCAGTCGTGTTTCAAATCTTTGACGCTAATTTTATTTATTTATTTTTTGAAGAACAATTTCCAGCTTCAACCTCTGACTATAATTTGGATTTATAGTGTTTCTAAATCCACATATGTGTTCAATTGTCTATACCTGATCGTGACACCATACCTCCTGTTCATTATTGTACGTAAATTACAGTTTCCATATTGTTAGTGCATGAGTGCGTGAACGTTCCTACAACATAAGAAAATAAATAAACAAACAATACACGGTGGGGGCAGGGCCAGATTAAGCCAAGAAGGGCTTCTTGGCTTTATTGTGTTTGCCCGCCCCCCCCCCCCCCCCCCCTAATCTTCTTCTTCTTCTTCCGTCCTTAGCCAAAGACCGACCAAGCAGTCAGAGGCCATCACGCCTTGTGGCGTCTTAAGGGCAACAGCAGATTGATTTTCTCTGTTGTAGTTTCCCATCACGCCTAGCGGCGTCTTTAGGGCAACAACAAATAGATCCATCTGCTGTTGTTTCCGTAATCGGTGTGACAAGCCAACGGGTGATCAGCCCATTGGGACCCCCCTAATCTAATAGGCAATAATTTTAATAATTTTTCAAACCCCTTAGC